>JAUUTY010000701.1:0-257278 GCA_030979885.1 Lolium multiflorum
GGCGGGCGGGCTTGATCTTCTTCTTACGGGCTTGCTTCGGCAATTTCTTGCACAACAAAAAGAGCATGGCGATTCAGTTTTGAGTTAAGTTGCAAAAGAGTAAGTTGGAAACTAGTTTTTACCCAGGCTTGTTGAAGAATCGCTCGAGGTTGGCTTGCGAGCCTTTTGCGGTGTCGATCTCCTTGGTCTTCTCTTCTCGAGCTTCTTGGTGGCCGCGGCGACTGGGAGTCTCGCGCGCACGTTTGGGTGCCGACCGCGGAGGGCTCAGCCTCTCTTCCGCTGCGGGAGGGAGAGCCCTCGGAAATTCCGTCCAAACGCGACTGCTGAGTTCGTGGTCTTAGGAGTGCGGGACTGAGTCAGGTTAGATCCTTTTCCTCGAGGAGCTTGTTTGTGTACCACAAGATAAAATCCTTAGACAAATTCCCGCGCACCCAGGGCATAAAAAGGAAATGATGGTTAGTTGAAAGACTTACTGCAGTTAGCTGGCGCCATCCGTGTGTATGTCAAAATGACACACGTGAGAGTGAACGTCACGCGGAATTTTGATATAACCCGGAGCCGCTTGTCCAGGGCGTCGGAGGAAAGGTTGTCCTTGGTGGCGCGCATGGTATCGTCACGGCATTCTGCTCGTGCAGCATCAAATGATCACCGATGTTGGAAAACATCTCGCTTGGTGAACAGGAGAGCGTCGAGGTCCTTCACGAACAAGCTGAACTCGCCGGCTTGCGGTCAGCCTTACCATCCTTGTCGGCATAGGTGACTCGGAGATATGCGGACGATTAGTCTGACGGGGGTGCGTGGCGGAGCCCGTCCTTGAACAAAGCAAAGTCTTCGGGCCAGACAGGTCAAGACATCCTTCACGTAGAAGAACCCCAGGACCAATACCTCACGGATTCATGATGATCGGTGCTTTGAGTGAAACGGCAGGGCGGATCTTGAAAGTTATGCTCCGCGGTGGCGGCGACAGAAGGTACGCGGGACCGTCTCCTTCTTGATGGAGAAAAAATATTGAAAGAGAGGGCCAAGTTAGGTGTTACCGAAGATGACCCTCGCACAGAGCGACATGGTTGGCGATGGCGAGGACGCTGTTGGGGGAGATGTTGTGGGGTTGCATCTTGTATGCCTCGGGGATTTCCCGAGAAAGAAATTGCTCGGGGAGCAGAAGAATCCGCACTCTGCCAACGCCCTGGTCGGCACCCATTCTTCGGCCGGGCGCTGGGTTCGGGACACCGGAACCACTCTCCGGGATCCGCGCTGCAAGATCCTCTCCCCCTCAAGGCTGCGGAGTTTGTCCTATGTGGTGGTGCGGGGCCTGAATTTCCCTTGACTTCACCTTCGGGATTCCGAGCTTTGGATTTCTTGGTGGCGACTTCCTCCACCTTCTTCTCCATTGCTTCTTTCCGGCTCAGTCCGCTGGATTAAAGTGGCTCCTCAATGGTCTTGTCGGATCCCTTGGTAGGATTCGGATGGACGAGGGATGAATGGAGGAGGGAGCGGAAAGAGATTGGCATAGCCACGTCGCCTCCGTGCGATAGGCGGAGTAGAAGAAGACATCTACGGTAAGAGTAAACTAACTGTCGGAACTACTGCACCACACTAGTCATCCCCTACAGAAGCCGATGAAAAAGCTCGGGAGTCAGGAAGCTTTACCGGAGATAGCTCTTTGTGATGGTCGGAAACCGCGCGAGGTTTTATGCTTGCGGTGGCTAGCCCGGGATTGAACTCTGGACAGCAGTCAGTAAGGCGCTAGCTTTCCAGCAGGCTTCAGGCAGACCTCCCGGTAGCGGTGAGACGGGAGCTTCTTGGCGGCGCTCGAGTGAGAGGTGAAGCGGGGAGAATGAGGTGATTGGAGTGTGCGGTGAAGATATTTATTGACGGCATGAATTCCATGCTACGCATCTGTGATCGGAATGCAAAGCGTGGCACCATTGAATGATGGACACGTGTGAAAACCCTAGCAGTAAAAATGGCTAAGGATCAAGTTACCGTTCAAATTACCCGAAAATGGCGCCAAGATTGGCGGAACCGTTTGAACCTTTCAAGGTTCCGGGTAGCAGTTTGAAAACTGTCAACCGTTATCTCAGCAGGGGAGTAACCCGGAGACTCGTTGTAAAAATGAGGTCGATGGATGAAGTCTTGCGGGATGAAGGATACTTTCCATGTAGGTTGGAAGGAAGTTTAGTCGAGTTCCAAGTTTCCCCATGTTACCGAGAGGATTGTCGGAAGCAAAGATGATTCGAGCAAGGCGGAAACAAGAGGTGAATCTCGAAGAACTTCGGGGGCTACTATTGTGGGTATACTTCATGGGTGTACCATCGACGGTAGCTAGATCGTGGCTTAGGTCTAGCCCATAGATGGTGATGGTGGCATATGGCCCATCGGGCGGCCCAGTTGTTGTAGATCAAGATGGATGAAGTCCGGTCAGAACGAGGAGTCGGATCCTGCAGAGCAAATTAGGAAGTCGGATCGCTGGTCCCATGAGGAGTATTAGCCGGATCCCGGTCTGGCGAAGTATAAAGGAAAGGAGGATCCTTAGCGTACGGCAATGTAATATTTAGAAGTAGTTAGGCAGCTTGTATTACGGCTAGGACTCTCCATGTAAACCTTAGATCCGTCCTTTATAAGCCGGATCTCGGGAGCCCTAGAGGCACAACCACAACTCATTGTAACAACACGAAAGCGCCCGGATAATTCTAGACAAACATCGGTAGGCCACATGCATCGTGCATGTGTTCTACAGACTGGTGTCATGCCTGTCAGAGGACTCTCCTGATGTGACCCTTACTTCTTTTCCCCTCGTGCCTACGAGATACGATCGAATAGGCAAGCGCAGTCCTAGATCATGTCTTTTGCATATATAGTTCACGAACCGTGGGGCCGACACACTTAAGGTTCGATATTGTTTAGTGGAATTTGAAATGGAGACCGAATGTTGTTCGGAGTCGGATGGGATCCATGACATCACGAGAGTTAGTAATGATACGGGAATAAGATTCATATATATGAAGTCATATTCCAAGTTTGGGAATGGTCCAGGTGAATTTATGGAAGGTTCTAGAGAAGGTTCTAGAATCATCCGGAACAATTCACTATGGCAGGTGGAGCCTAGCCAACCCACCAAGTGGGAAGGTGGATTCCATGGTGGACTCCACCTCCATGGCTGGCCAACTCAAAGGGAAGGGGGAATCCCACCTTGACGAGTTTCTCATTATGGTAAGTTTTGGAGTTGGACTCCAAAGTGGTTTTGGGGGAACCCTAGGTTTTCCACCTATTTAAAGGGGAGAGGAGGGGAGGGGCTGGACACACCTTGGTCGTACCACCTCAAGGGCACCAAACCGGCGCCCAGTGCCTCTCCCAAACCCTAGCGACTCCCTCCTCCACCTCTCTCCCGCACGGCTACGGCGAAGCCCTGCAGGAGATCTCCACCACCACTGTCACCCACGCCGTCGTGATGCCGGGATTCCGAGAGGATCTACTACCACTTACGTGACAGCTGGAACGGGGAGAAGGACATCTTCATCAACACCATATGTGACGAATGCGGAAGTGCTGCCCGATTGCGGCATCATAGAGATCTTCTACTCGCTCACGAGTGGAAAGTGATCGACTATATCATCCACGAGATTTATCTCGTTAACACTTAGCATCTTAGGGTATGTTGATCTCATCTGTTCTACCATCTACTAGAATAGATCTTGGCTTGTTGGTATTCGTTCTTGCGGTAGGAAATTTTTTTCTTCTATCGACGAATCCCAACACATCAAACACTGGAGAGCGCTGCAGCACATTGATGTCATTGTGAGATCGTCTTTGCTAAGAAAGCGTGCCAAATCCAAGAGGTCTGCGAAAATCTACCACAACTTCCGTATCATACAACACTCTCTAGTGCGACCTTTTCTACATCCTTTCCGGTGAATGGATGATGGAGATAAATAACAGCAAAGTCTTCTTGAAAACGTTGGGACTCCAAGTGCGGTTTGTGTAGTCTAGGAAGTAATTTTCTCCACAAGGGTGACTCGAGGTTTATATCGAACTCTCGGGGAACTGGATGGAAAAGTATTCTCTTCTCTCTTCTTCTAACAATCCTGTAAAGTAAAATAAAGCCTTGTGTCCCCAACTCTACCGTGTGGTTGTCAAGCACGAGTTTCACATAAGTAAATAAAACACAAGTAATAATAAAGCAAAGTAAACTAGATAAAATAAAGTAACTAAGTAAAAAATAGTAAATGTGTTGATTGTTTTTGGTGTTTTGGATGCAAATAAGAAAACTAAATATTTTTTTGTATTTTCAGATTAAAATAGTGCAACAAATAGAAAACAAGATAAAGCAAGATAACAAAGGTGTTTCTTATGATAAAAGTGGACCGGTGTTCATGGGTTCACTTGACTAATTCTCTCTTTTAAGTTATGAAGGACAAATAGTAATTCAGGATCAATTAGAAGATAGACATAACCTCGAAAATACATGTTCAAGTGGTAAACACTTAACGAACATTACTTCGTCCTTCACTCCTATAAAACAAGAGTTGGACACACCTTGGCCGCACCACTTCAAGGGCACCAAGTCGATGCCTGACCATCTCTCCCAAACCCTAGGCATACCCTCCTCCACCTCCCTTTAGCACGACTATGCGCGGCCGGTGCGGGAGATCTCCACCACCAGAATACCATGCCATCGTGCTGCCGGGATTCCGATGAGGATCTACTACTTCCGCTACCCGCTGGAACGGGGAGAAGGATGTCTTCATCAACACCGTACGTGTGACCTAATGCGGAGGTGTTGTAGGTCCTGTTTCTCGAGATCTTCTACTCGCTCCTGAGAGCGACAGGGCAAGTGATCGACTACATCATCCATGAGATTTATCTCGTTAACGCTTAGCGTCTTCGAGGTATGTTGATATCATCTCGTTGCTACCATCTACTAAGATTAGATCTTGGCTTCGACTTATTCGTTACACGCGATAGGATTTTTTTGTTTTTTATGCTACGAATCCCTACGGTGGTATCGAGTTGTGTCTATGCATAGATTGGTTGTACGGTAGAACACAATGGTTTTATGGGCGTTGATGCTTTTGTTGTCGTTTGCTTATCGTGTACTTTGCATCTTGCGGCATGGTGGGATGAAGCGGCTCGGGCTCAACCTTACATGACCGCGTTCATGATACTTGCTCCACGCTTGACATGCAACTTGTATTGCATAAGTGGCTGTGCGGGTGATACTTGCCTCTCTCACTATAGTTAAGATCAATTTACAATCTGCACTTGACAACACTTGTATCAGCGCGTTGTGGTTCTTGTTCGTAGGTAGATCAGATCTTACTCGAAACCCCAAGCCACATAAAATATGCAAACAAAATTAGAGGCGTCTAACTTGTTTTGCAGGGGTTGGGTGATGTGATATGGCCATAATGTGATTGTGATTATATTTGATGTATGAGATGATCCTTATTGTATTGTGGCGGCAGAAGCCTTATGGTTGTCTTTAATTTCATATCGATTCATCATGTAGTAGTTTTATTTCAAAATAGTTGTAATAGTTGCTACAAGTGGTGGACAACCATGAAGCGGCGCCATTGACCTTGACTCTACGCCGACGATGATGGACATGCACGTGCTTTGGAGATGAAGATCAAAGGCACAAGATAAAGGGTCATATCATATCACATTATGAATTGCATGTGATGTTAATCCTTTTATGCATCTTATTTTGCTTAGATACGGTAGCAGTATAAGATGATCCCTCTCACTAAAAATCTAATAAAGTGTTCGTCCTTAGTTACTTAGCATTTGCTAAGACTGATTATTTCGAAGCATCCGTGATGGCTTAGTGTGATAGATTCAAGCGTGTGCATACAGCGGTGCAAGCAGGACTTGCACATCGGGAACTAGGTTTAACTTGATAGGCCTAATGTACGAGACATAGCCTTCGAACCTGACAAACCGAAAGGTTAAACATGAATCATATAGATGATATGATGAACATATGCGATCTTCATCACACCTTATCTCGTGATGATCGGACTTGGTGTAGTCGATTTGGTTCGTGTAATCACTAAGCAAGGGATGTTGTTTTGAGTGGGAGTTAACCTAGTTAATTTAAGAATTAAAATTGAATTTATCCTGAACATAGTCTAAATTGTATTTGAATTAAATTTTGTAGAATTGGCATCCGTTTTTCTCTTTGCGCTAGGCTTGTAATTGAGATAGAAACACTATTAAATCTGACAAGTAACTTTATGTTGTGCACGATGACCCACAAGTATGGGGTGTATCGTAGTATTTTTCGATAAATAAGAGTGTAGGACGAGGAGCGAAGGTGTTGACAAGCGATTCGATGAAAAGGATTCAGCAAATGCTCCTGGAGACAAGTATTCGGGGGTTTGATATAACGAGATGAATAAAGTACGGTAAGTAAAATGCGAGAGAAATAATTGCGGCCAGTGGCCCAATCCTTTTTAGTACAAGGACAAGCTAGTTTGTTTACTTGTAATGACCAAACGTTCTTGAGGATATACGGGAATTTAGTCTAGTGCTTTCGCTTCATATATTTGATTAATCTTCATTGTTTTGATAAGTGTTGTGTGGGTGAACCTATGCTAATGCACCGCCCTTCCTAGGACTAATACATACTTGTGATTATACCCCTTGCAAGCATACGCAACTACAAGAAATAAGAGTAAATCTAACCACAGCCTTAAACTATGAGATCCTACTATCCCTCATGCATCGATATACTAACCGGAGGTTTAGGTTTCTGTCACTCTGGCAACCCCGCAATTAGCAACCGTACAGATGTATTCCCCACTGAGCCCATAAGGTGAAGTATCATGTAGTCGAGCATTCACATGACACCACTAGAAGAATAACACCACAGCAAATATCAAACCATTGAATATTACCCAACATAATTCACCACTAACATTTAGACTTCACCCATGTCCTCAAGAACTAAACTTGAACTACTCACGAGACATCATATGGAACATGATCAGAGGTGATATGATGATGAATAACAATATGAACATAAACCTTGGTTCAATGGTTCACTCAATAGCATCAATAACAAGTAGAAATCCAATCTCTAGGGAGAGTTTCCCTATCAAGCAATCAAAGATCAACCCTAATTGTTATAAGCCGTGGCGAAGATGCAGCCCGGTGGAGGCAGCGGTGATGATGATGGAGATGATGGTGATGATGATCCTGATGTCCAGCTCGATGACAATGGCGATGGCGTCGATTTCCCCCTCCAGGAGGGAATTTCCCCGGCGGATTCCTGCCGGGAGTTCTCCGCCCCGCAGAGGCGGTTGTGACTCTTCGCGACTATCCTCACGGAGCTTAGGTTTTGGGACGAAGAAATGCGCGAAGAGGAGGCGAGAGGGTTGTGGGCCCCTCCCACAAGGCGCGGCGAGGCGGGCCACGCCGTCTATGGGGGGCCCATGGTGGCCCTCCTCGGCTCCTCTCCTCCTTTTGGCTATCTCCGTCTTCTGGAAAAATAAGATTTTTCGTGTAATTTCCATCAATTGTTGATCTTCAGAAATATATTGCATTCCGACGGTGCTTTTTCCAGCAGAATCGTGTCCGGTGCGCGATTCTCCAACAATCATGAAACATGCAAAATAAATGAAATAACATATCACCTCTAAATATGAAATATATCAATGAATAACGGTAAATTATGATATATAAAATAGTGATGCAAAATGGACGTATCAACTCCCCCAAGCTTAGACCGCTTGTCCCCAAGCGAAACTGAACTCGGTAAACAAGACCACATGTTTAGGGAGTGAAGAGTCGATAAACCAAATACGGACAAGAAGCATCATATTAATTCACACAAGACATTCTAGTGAACAACTTCCTCATATAATTCAACTTGAAACAAGTAGAAGGTAATCACAAATAAAGGTGCATAAGAAATCATAATTGGTGATGGCAAACTTCGTTCTTGGTCAGAGAGAACAATTAATAGATTGTACTTATCTGTCGAGCAGCGCTCTTATGCTAAAGCTTATATGGCACAACTTGCATACTCAATCATAATAATCTCCTCATAATCATTGATAACCTTCAAAGCTATATTCATTCGGATAAAACTTGTACTAAACAAGGAAGAATAAAAGGCATGATTAAACAAATCACAATATAAATAGTTTGATCACAACAACTCAATTGCTTGCTTAAGATGGAGGGAAATAGGTTTCTGACTCAACATAAATTAAAAGATAGGCCCTTCGCAGAGAGAAGCGATTAAATCATGTGCTAGAGCGTTTAGTTTTGAAATCATATAGAGAGCATAAAAGTAAAATTTTGAGAGGTGTTTGTTGTCCAGCAAGGTGGTTACTCTCTTTGCCGCTTTTGTTTACACATGTACTTTAGTTTATTTAAAGATGACACTCCTCCCAACCTTTGCTTTCACAAGCCATGGCTAACCGAATCTCGGTGCCTCCCAATCATTCACATACCATGAAGGAGTGTCTATTTATTTTAGTTTTATTTAGAGATGACACTCCTCCCAACCTTTGCTTTCTCAAACCATGGCTAACCGAATCCTCGGGTGCCTTCCAACAATCTCATACCATGGAGGAGTGTCTATTTGCAAAATTATGAAGGTTAATTAATTGGGGCTGGGAACCCCATTGCCAGCTCTTTTTGCAAAATTATTGGATAAGCGGATGAAGCCACTAGTCCATTGGTGAAAGTCCGCCCAACAAGATTGAAAGATAAACACTACATACTTCCTCATGAGCTATAAAACATTTGACACAAATAAGGGATGATAAATTTTGAATTGTTTAAATGTAGCACATGAAGTATTTACTTGGAATGGCAGAAAAATACCACATAGTAGGTAGTTATGGTGGACAAAATGGCATAGGTTTGGGTTAAGGTTTGGATGCACGAAGCATTCCCTCTCGATACAGGTCTTTGGCTAGCAAGGTTGATTAGCAAGCATAAGAGTTGAGGGAAACAAACAAATATACATGTGATAGAAACAATCATGCATCTTCCTTGTAAGCACAAACAATTTTAACTTCAGAATAATAAGCTATGAGCTAACAAGAAAGAAAGATAATAAACAACATATCTACATGTATTTTTATTTTCTACTTAAACTTCTAAGTATTGTTGCTATTGACCAATGCTAAGTTTGCCAAAACCAAATAGATTTACTCAATGCTCCCAAAGTGATACCAATACTAACAACAAGATCAATCATATAATAGAGATTGCAAACTAAAATAAGATGTGCAATATGTAAATGATAAGACTTCTCATTAATATTCCATAACGATAACTCACACCAAGGGATACATAGACAACCAACTAAAGAGAGATACTTCCACACTGCAACCCATCTTATATGATAACTTCCCTACTCATGATATGACACTACTTGATAGTGAAAAGTAAAAGATAGTGATGATGTGATACCGCGGCACTCCCCAAGCTTGCTTGGAACAAACCAAGGGGATGCCAATATGATGAATTACTCCTTCGGTGGTGGTGGTGATGAATTCTTGATAAGCTTCTTAACAAGCTCCTTTAGCTCATCAATCTCGTAATGAGGTTGCGGATCATCTCCGAATTGTGCTCGACGCGGTTAAGAAGTATGTCCACGGCGAGTCCCAACTCTTAGAGTTGTTTCCCCACTCTTCAGCTTCAGGCTTCATCTCTCCTGCAGTGTTAGAATGATCTATATCCCAATTGCTAGGCAATGCTGCCTTGGGAGTCCTTTCAATTTGACTATTGTAAATTAGATTGCGGAAGGGGTTGTAGGTGCCTGGAGGAGATGTCTTTGGAGCTAGGTAGTGACGTGGAACCTTTCCTCCGGTGCGAATTCTTGCGCTCTTCTTGGTACTGAAAGGGTTTTCCACCACCTCGATGCTTGCGACGGTGGCACGCGGGTATGCGCGAGTCTTCCTCCACTTCTTCTTCATCTTCTTCCTTGACACTCTCATCCACCTCTTTCCACTCGGGATCTTGAATATCTTCATCCGAAAGCCCCTTGCCCTTGTTGTTGGAGACCATGGTGCTTCTAGATCAAAGACAGATCCTGGCAGAAAACAGCTCGAAACAAAACACGTCGAGAAAACGATATACGGACCTCCAGGGGTCCGGGGGATTATATAGAAGAAATTTTTACGAGAAGGAAAGTACCGGAGTCGAACAGAGTCGAGGGCAACGAGAGCTCCTCCGCAGGGCGGCGCGGCCGGGCGGGCCGCCTATGGGAGCAGCCCTGCGTGCGTCTCCTCACTGTTTTGATCTCGTAATTTTTCATATTTCCTAAAAACAGAAAAACATTGTTCGGAAAGTAAAACGCGAACTTTTTATTACCTATACTGTTACCTATTCAAAGTCGAACTCTGCAGAACTATCAATTTGACCTTTGATGAAAGCTTCCGGAGTTACCACTCGAATAACATCAACATCTTCATTATAAGAATCACCTGAGATATAATGCTTGAGTCTTTGTCCATTCACCACTTGTGTGGCATCGCCTTGCAGAGAACTAATTTTAATTGCTCTGAACGATACACCTCCACAATGACATATGGTCCTTCCCATTTTGAGAGTAATTTCGCTAAAAATCTGAGACGAGACCGATACAATAGGACTTTATCCCCAACATTAAATTCTCTTTTGATAATTCTTCTATCATGCCATTTCTTAACTTTCTCTTTAAAGAGTTTAGCATTTTCATAAGCTTCACTTCTCCATTCATCTAGAGAACTCAATTGTAGCAATCTCTTCTTACCGGCAAGTTTAGGATCTTTATTTAGTTCTCTTACAGCCCAATAAGCTTTGTGCTCTAGTTCTAAAGGTAAATGACAAGCTTTCCCATAAACCATTTTATAAGGTGACATACCCATGGGATTTTTTAAGCAGTTCTATAAGCCCATAGTGCTTCCTTCAATTTACTAGCCCAATTCTTTCTAGATTTATTAAGAGTCTTTTGCAAGATAGATTTAATCTCTCTATTTGATAGTTCTACTTGCCCACTAGTTTGAGGATGATAAGCGGAAGCAATTCTATGATTAATACCATATTTAGCAAGAGTTTTTCTAAAACCACCATGAATAAAATGAGAACCTCCATCGGTCATGAGATATCTAGGAACTCCAAATCTAGGAAAAATAATATCTAAAAGCATTCTTAAAGAGGTCTCACCATCGGCACTTTTTGTGGGTATGGCTTCCACCCATTTAGTAACATAATCAACAGCTGACAAGTATATGAGTGTTACCTTCGGAAGGGAAAGGTCCCATGAAGTCAAATCCCCAACAATCGAATGGTCAATAACAAGAGTATAATTCATAGGCATTTCATTGCGTCGGAGATATTACCAACCCTTTGACATTCATCACAAGATAAAATAAACCTTCTTGCATCTTTGAAGAGAGTTGGCCAATAAAAACCTGATTGTAGAACCTTTTGTGCGGTTCTATCTCCGACGTGATGTCCTCCATAAGCACTACCATGACACTTACTCAATATCTCTTGTTGTTCATATTCGGGAACACATCTTCGCAGAATACCATCCACTCCTTCTTTATATAAGTGTGGGTCATCCCAAAAATAATGCCTCAAGTCATAAAAGAATTTCCTCCTTTGCTGAGCTGAAAAGGTTGGAGGCAAGTACTTGGAAACAATAAAGTTAGCATAATCGGCATACCAAGGACTATCTCGCGAGCTCACCTTTATTACAACCAATTGTTCATTTGGAAAACTATCATTAACAGAACAGGATCATAAGCAATATTTCCCAATCTAGACAAATTATCAGCAATAGGATTATCAGCACCTTTCCTATCTATAATATGCAAATCAAATTCTTGCAACAGAAGCACCCATCTAATAAGCCTTGGCTTAGCATCTTTCTTTTGCATTAAGTACCTAATTGCAGCATGATCAGTATGAATTGTAACTTTTGAATCAACAATATAAGATCTAAACTTGTCACAAGCAAAGACTACAGCTAACAATTCCTTTCGGTTGTAGCATAATTTCTTTGAGCATCAAGAGTTTTACTAGCATAATGAATGACATTCAATTTTTTATCTACTCGCTATCCAAGAACAGCGCCTACAGAAAAATTATTAGCATCACACATAATTTCAAAAGGTAAGTTCCAATCAGGAGGTTCAACTATAGGAGCAATTGTTAAGGCTTTCTTTAGAGTTTCAAAGCTTCCTTACAATCATCATCAAAAACAAAAGGTACATCTTTTTGAAGAAGATTAGTAAGAGGTTTTGAAATCTTGGAGAAATCTTTAATAAATCTCCTATAAAACCCAGCATGACCAAGAACACTATGAATACCTTTAACATCCCTGGGATAGGGCATCTTCTCAATTGCTTCAACTTTAGCTCTATCAACTTCAATACCTCTCTCTAAATTTTATGTCCCAATACAATTCCTTCATTAACCATAAAGTGGCATTTCTCCCAATTAAGAACAAGGTTAGTTTCTTCACATCTCTGCAAAACTTTATCAAGGTTTCACAAGCAATTATCGAAGGAATTCCCATAGACAGAAAAATCATCCATGAATACCTCTACAATATTCTCGCAAAAGCCATGAAAAATAGCAGATATGCATCTTTGAAAAGTAGCAGGAGCATTACATAAACCAAAAGGCATACTTCTATAAGCATAAGTTCCATAGGGACAAGTGAAAGTGGTTTTCTCTTGATCCTTAGTTTTAACAACAATTTGTGAAAACCCAGAATAACCATCAAGAAAGCAAAAATGAGTATTTTTAGACAACCTTTCTAACATTTGATCAATAAAGGTAAAAGGTAATGATCTTTCTTAGTAACTTTATTAACTTTTTCGATAATCAATGCACATTCTATACCATACAACTACTCTTTGAGGATGAGCTCATCATTATCTTTAGGTACAACAGTCATTCCTCCTTTCTTAGGAACACAATGCACAGGACTAACCCATCTACTATCAGCAATAGGATATATAATACCAGCTTCAAGAAGTTTTAATACCTCATTTCTTACCACATCCTTCATCTTAGGAATTAGACGACGCTGATGTTCAACAGGCTTTGCATCATCTTCCATATTAATGGCATGTTGGCAAATAGAGGGAGAAATCCCCTTCAAGTCATCAAGAGTGTAGCCAATAGCTCCTCGGTGTTTCTTCAATATTTCCAATAACCTTTCTTCCTCAAACTCTGAAAGCTTAGAACTAATAATAACAGGATATATTTTCTTATCATCAATATGAGCATATTTAAGATTATCAGGCAATGGTTTTAAATCAAAAACAGGATCTTCCTTTGGTGGTGGTGTTGTACCTAGATCTTCAACCGGTAAATCATGCTTAAGAATAGGTTGGACGAAGGAAAATTTCATCAAGCTCATTTCTTTCTTCCCTAAAGACTTCACTCTCACTATCCTCCAAATGTTGCTGCAAAGGATTATTAGGAGCAAGAGCAATAGATGCACACTGTTCAACTCTAAAATCATTATTAGGCAAATCAGCTTTATAAGGAGTTTTGGCAAATTTAGAGAAATTAAACTCATAAGATTCACCAGCAAATTTAGTCACAATTTTCTCTTTCTTGCAATCTATAACAGCTCCACAAGTATTTAGAAAAGGTCTACCAAAAATGATAGGACAAGACTTACTAGCAGCAGAACCAAGTACCAAAAAGTCAGCAGGATATTTAATCTTACCACATAGAACTTCCACATCTCGAACAATACCAATTGGAGAGATAGTTTCTCTATTAGCTAGCCGAATAACCACATCAATATCTTCAAGTTCACAAGAACCAATTTCGTGCATAATCTCAGTGTAAAGCTCATAAGGAATAGCACTAATACTTGCACCAATATCACATAAACCATAATAGCAATGATCACCAATTCTAACAGAGAGCATAGGAACACTGGTTTTCCTAGACTTATTAGGATGCGAAACAATATTAGAAGCATCTTCACAGAAAATAATATGACCATCTCCACATTTTCAGTCACAAGATCTTTAACTATTGCAATAGCAGGTTCAACCTTTATTTGCTCTTCAGGTTCTATAGGTTTCTTTGCACTTTTATTAACAACACTATTTATAATACTCCTTCATTTTAGCAGGGAAAGGAGTTTTTTCAATATAAGCTTCAGGAAGAATATGATCAACAGTTTCAATTACAACACATTTATTTATAGATGAATCAATTTTATCTTTATACGGTTCATGATACTTATCAAAATTCTTCCTAGGCAATTCAAAATGAGAGGCAAAAGCTTTATAAAGATTTGCAACAACTTGAGAATCAAGACCATAAGTAGCACTCATATTACGAAATTTATCAGTATCCATAAAAACTTCAATGCATTTATAATCATAATTTATACCCGACTCTCTATCTTTGTCGTTCTCCCATCCTTCAGTATTCTCCTGAATCCGATCAAGGTCCCTTTTAAACTCTTCTTTGTTGCGTGTAAATGATCCAGAACAAGAAGTATCCAGCAAGGTCTTGTCTTGAAAAGAAAGTCTTGCATAGAAATTATCAATGATAATATTACCAGGAAGCTCATGAATGGGGCATTTGAGCATTAAAGACTTCAATCTCCCCATGCTTGGGCAATACTCTCTCCATCATGAGGCCAGAAATTATATATGCGGTTCCGGTCTTTGTGAATTTCACTTGGAGGATAGAATTTAGAATAAAATAGAGGCACAATATCATTCCAATCAAGAGAATCCCCATTCTTCAACAATTTATACCAATGTGCCGCTTTACCAGACATCGATATAGAGAATAGTTTCTTCCTAACTTCATCCATAGCAATACCTGCACACTTGAATAAACCGCATAATTCATGTAAGAACAGTAAATGATCTCCAGGATGGACAATTCCATCCCCTTCATAGCGGTTATCCACAACACGTTCAATAATTTTCATAGGTATTTTGTATGGAACCTCTTTCTCACCTGGCGTCTCATCCACTACCTTTGCAATAGTAGTAGATTTTCCAAATAAAAATTCAAGAGAAGATCTCTCCATAATGAATTATAGCAGGCAGAAATAAAATCAGCACGTACAGTAAAAGTTTCTCTTACCAATTCCACTTACCAATAGCGCTTCACTCCCCGGCAACGGCGCCAGAAAATAGTCTTGATGAACCACAAGTATAGGGGGTGTATCGTAGTATTTTCGATAAATAAGAGTGTCGAACCCAACGAGGAAGCAGAAGGTGTCGACAAGCAGTTTCGATGAAGGATTCACTGTAAATGCTCACAGACAAGTATTCAGGGGGTTTTGATATAGCAGATGAATAAAGTACGAGTAAGTAAAATGTGAGAGAAATAATTGTAGCGAGTGGCCCAATCCTTTTTAGCACAAAGGACAAGCCGGTTTGTTTACTTGTAATGACCAAACGTTCTTGAGGACACACGGGAATTTAGTCTAGTGCTTTCGCTTCATATAGCCGATTAATCTTCATTGTTTTGATAAGTGTTGTGTGGGTGAACCTATGCTAATGCACCGCCCTTCCTAGGACTAATACATATTTGTGATTATACCCCTTGCAAGCATCCGCAACTACAAGAAAGTAATTAAGATAAATCTAACCACACCTTAAACTACGAGATCTTACTATCCCTCCACCGTCGATATACTAATGGTTGTCACTCCTGCAACCCCACAATTGGCAAACAAATACAAGATGTATTCCCTAGGCCCATAAAGGTGAAGTATCATGTAGTCGACGTTCACATGACACCACTAGAAGAATAACACCACAACTTAAATATCAAACCATTGAATATTACCCAACATAATTCACTACTAACATTTAGACTTCACCCATGTCCTCAAGAACTAAACGAACTACTCACGAGACATCATATGGAACATGATCAGAGGTGATATGATGATGAATAACAATCTGAACATAAACCTTGGTTCAATGGTTTCACTCAATAGCATCAATAACAAGTAGAAATCAATACCGGGAGAGTTTCCCCTATCAAACAATCAAGATCCAACCCTAAATGTTACAGCGGGGCGAGGTGCAGCGGTGGAGACGGCGGTGATGATGGAGATGATGGTGATGATGATCCCAATGATGTCGAGTCGATGACGATGTGATAGCGTCATTCCCCCTCGGAGGAATTTCCCGTACATTTCAGCCGGAGAAATCTTTTCTCTCGTGGCTTTCCCACGCATGAGGCGGGCCGACTCTTCGACTATCCTCTTGGCCTGGTTTCGGATGAAGAAGTACGCGAAGGAGAGAGGCCGGAGGGGGCTGTGGGCCCCTCCCCACAAGCGGCGCGGCCGGGCTGGGCCGCGGCGGCCTATGAGGCCATGGCGGCCCTCCTCGGCTCCCTTTTGGCTATCTCCGTCTTACGGAAAAATAAGATTTTCCGTGTAATTCCAGTGTTGATCTTAAAATATTGCATTCCGACGGTGCTTTTTCCGAGAATCCGACTCGGTGCGTTCTCAACAATCATGAAACATGCAAAATAGATGAAATAACATAAGTATCACCTCTAAATATGTGAAATATATCAATGAATAACAGTAAATTATGATATAAAATAGTGATGCAAAATGGATGTATCATGTTGTTAAAGAATCAAGAAATGATTAAGTCCTATGCAAACTTTTGGTAATCCTCAAATTGCTGATTCGAAAAGCAATGGTTTCAATTAGTATCTAAAATTATCTTGTCTCCGTGAAACTTGATGTTCAAATCAGTTTGAAAAGTAAGGAGGTGAAAATTTTGTTTTCAGAAATAAGCAAGGTGTGAGATATATGTGATATCTAAGACCCTATTGATAGAATATAATTTAGTGAGACTACATGAACTCATAAGTTTTATGGGAATGTATGAAAGACGCTAGGCATCCCGATCCTCCAACTAGTTGGGCACTAATGTTATTATGTATCCACATATAAACCATAGTGGCTTCATCATAAAGTTGTCATGATTTGATGGATAAAATTATGAGTGAAATTGTTCATCACATTAAAGGTTACTAATAGTGAAATCCAGGAACACTTGTCATGTGATGATCAACTAAAAGTATGAACCTCGAGGTTGTTGGTATTTGACCAACAAGCCTAGAAGTTATTGATGCTAAGTGTTTTCTGAAATAAGAGAAAAAGCGAAATAGAAACTACAAAAGATTTTGGCAAAAAAAGAAAAAACTAGAAAGTCTAGTTCAGGTATATATAGATGATATACATGTTATGAATGTATTATTTGATTGGTCACACAATGAAATTCTTGGGTATTTGTACCATATTGGTTGGTATGAGGTGTCATACAATACAACACAATACAAGAATACAATGACCTAAGTGACTGACAAGGAATGTGGTAACAATGCACGTCTGAAACAAAATAATTTGTTATTATGTTCGTCGTAGGCATTATATCTAGCCCTTGAGATTTATTATAAAGAACTTAATAATTGTTATTTTTCTCTGGTCAAATGAAAGCAAATGGTTGTTCAAATTATGACCATACTCCATGTACGATAGATAAGTTATTATAAATCTTAATTGTGAAACACACATGCATAACGCTGACGCTAAAATTCCATAAGACAAATGATCGAATTCCACTTATTTATGGAACCTCCATTTAGGTCATGTTAGAAAAGAACGCATGAAGAAACTCCATGCGCAAATGGATTTTTAGGGTCATTCGTTTTTGAATCATTTTACACTTACAAATATTTAATAATAGAGAATGAGTGAAACACGTTCATAGGCCAAGAGTTGAACGGGCAACTAGCTTAGTGGAAACATACATGGTGATGTATATGGTTCATAGTTGTGTGCGGAAGATTCTTCTACTTCATGAAAAATCCAACGATGAATTGAGTGTATATATATATGGATATATTTATTCGATGAGGAAGAAGTCTAAAACATTTGAATAGATTCAAATAAATTTATGAAGTGGAAATCATCATAATAGAAAAAGTCAAATATCTATGATTGGATCATGGTGGAAATATTTGAATTACGAGTTTTAGCGAACATCAAAGAGGAGTTGCGAAATTGTTCCACAACTCACGTTTCTCGGAGCACCATAGTTATGATGGAGTATTCGAGAGATCAAACCTTGTTGGATTAATGGTGAGATAAAATAAAATGATGCCATTATAATTTTGAGGATTATGCTTTAGAGACTACCGCTTTTACACTAAATAAGAGATCATCATAATCCGTTGAAATGACACCATACAAGTTATGGCATAGGTATAAACCCTAATAGTCCTTTCTTAATGACGAGGGATTAACTCGTCAATGCCTACATATTGTAGACTTAGGGTTTCGTAAGAAGTAGAGGGCAAGTAGATCTCGAAGGTTTCAGCCGAACAAAAGTGCTCAATTCAATATTACGGTGGCTAGGGTTACAATGATTCGGTCCTTCTCTCACCCTCGGCTTCCCCATTATATAGGAAGCGAAGCCGAGGCTTTTTGTCATACAAGTTACAATTTATCGGGTCTCGTTGGGCCTTTCCCTATATTGATACAAGTTTCCTATAATAACTCTAACTTCCTAATCCAAGGATCTCCAATCTTCAGGGCCTCCAAAGCTCGAGTCCATGGGCTTCTTGATTTCCCGTGGACCAGGGGGTATTGATTCGACATGCCCCATAGGCATACCTATGTCAATAGCCCCCGAGATTTTACTCGAATCGTAGAGTCGAGTGAAATCTCCATCTTTCGTAAACTTAATAATATTTTCAAATTGTGCTCAAATCTTATTTAGTGTCTATATTGCACAGGGATAATGGTAAATGAGGATGGTTCATCTGATGGATTAGGTACCGGTTAATTTCTCTAGTGTCAAACCCCGCATAAACCTACTCCAAGCTCAAGTCTATGGACTCGAACCTGGGACACTAGCGTAACTCAGCTCATGCCGCTTCAGGACTTATCGAAAACTGAATTCCAGATACTTTATCGAATACATAACACGTCGGTCGGGATATTTCTTCACATATGTTGGTGCAGATAAAGAGGGAGAGCGCATTCAGGTGCGATGCCACGCCACACAGGATGGATCCTGGGGTCTTACCTTCGTGACCATTTTGCGAGTCACGGCATTCAGAGTTTTTATCGCGATGGACGCGCTCTGAGAATATACTATCGAGTGTCTTTTGTTTTCTATGCTACAAATCCCAAGACAGCAAACGTTAGAGAGTATTTTAATACATTGATGTCATTGTGAGATCCTGCTGCTAAAGAAAAGTGTGCCAAATCCACGGGTCATAATCTACCACAACTTCAAGTACCATACAACACTCTCTCAAGTGCGACCTTTCTACATCCCTTTCCAGGTGAATGGATGATGGAGATAAACAACACTGGCAAAAGTCTTCTTGAAACGTTGGCACTCCAAGTGCAGAGTGTGTAGTCTAGGAAGTAATTTTCTTCACAAGGGTGACTCAAGGGTTTATATCAAACTCCCTGGGAACTGAGCAAAGAGTATTCTCTTCTCTTCTTCTTCTAGCAATCTTGCAAAGTAAAATAAAGCCTTGTGTCCCCAACTCCACCGTGTGGTTGTCAAGCACAACGTTTCGCGTAAGTAAATAAAACACAAGTAATAATAAAGCGAGTAAAACTAGATAAAATAAAGTAACTAAGTAAAAAACAGTAAATGTGTTGATTGTTTTTTGGTGTTTTGGATGCAAATAAGAAAAGTAAATATTTTTTGTATTTTCAGATTAAAATGGTGCAGCAAATAGAAAACAAGATAAAAGCAAGATAATGATGTTTCTTATGATAAAAAGTGGATTGTGGTTCATGGGTTCACTTGACTATTCTCTCTTTTAAGTTGTAGTGGACAAATAGTAATTCAAGTCAATTAGAAGATGGAGCATAACCTCGAAAATACATGTTCAAGTGGTAAACACTAACCGAACATTACTTCCTCCTTCACTCCTATAAAACAAGAGTTGGCGTAAAGCTTCAAATACATGTTCAAGTGGTAAACACTTAACGAACATTACTTCGTCCTTTACTCCCATCGGGAGTGCATGCATCTAAAAGAAATTCAACCCAATAATTTCGGGCAATCCAACAGCCAAACTTGGCATCTGATAAATAAATAAATACAAAAGCCTGAGCCACATCATCGTGAGCCTCCAGATGCCATGCTAGAGCATGAAGGTAAGACCATTGGGATTAGTCCTGTGAGGCCTAGCATCGTCACAGACTACTCTTTGCTAGAAATATTCTTATTGTCACTAATGTGATGAAAAATCCCGACGGACGCGTTAGGTAAAACTCTTATGCTGGAAATCAGAACTCGATAAGTCCTCCGCGGCCCGAGGTGAGTTACACAAGGTTTCCAAATTCATGTCCGGGGATGCGAGTTTGAAGTAGGTTCCCCGTATTTTCTCAGGCAATTAACTGATTCCCGATCCGTTCGGATGCATCATGCCGGTTTACCAAAATCCCTATGATAAAAATATTCATTTACAAAAGAAATAATATTGGCTCTTAATAATCAAAGAAGAAGTCGAAGAAAGAAGAAGTGGAAGGTTTTGAGACTCGACCCAAGTCTACGACTCGAGTAAAATCTCTGGGGCTACTTAAATGGGTATGCCATATTGAGTCCTAAGCATTGGCATCCCTGGTACAAAGTGAAAGAACATATCTCCTTAAGTGGTTTTGGTGTTGATGGCAACGGTTGTATTTAATTAATCATTTGTATAAGATTTGTAGAATTTTATCAATGATAATAATTGAAGAATAATTGCCCAAAAGTTTGAAGAGCTTGAAGTGGGTCTTCCTATTTCTCTATATGGATGATTCATGCCATAAGAGAATTATGTGGGATTTATCATTTATATTCAAGGATGTTACACCTAGGCAATTCTATGTTCTTCATTGTGTCAAAGAAATGGAAATAAAATAGATAAAGAAAAGAAAGAAAAAATGAAAAAGGTAAGAAGCAAGAGGAGGAAGGGCGCCATGGGTCGGTGGTACCGCCCGGCCACAGCCGATACTACCGCCGGGGGTACCGCACCTGGTACCGCCCACTCTACCGGCAAAAGGAACATGCTTCCAGTATGCATGCCCCCCTCCACCGGTACCACGGCTAGTACCGTGGCTGGGGATACCGCCCCGGCACGACCGGGGGTACCGGTCCCCCTCCTCTCCCCCGGTTGCTCCTGCCCGCGCTCGCCATGTCGACGAGGGTCCGGTAGTACCGGCCCAACCTGGCCGGTACTACCGGCCATAGGGATCCAAAGACAGGATTATCCACTAGGGTAAAAAAACCGCCTTCTTCCCCAATGGAGTCAACTCTTCAAGCACATCTCAAGGAACTCTATTGTTAGAGCTCAAATTTCCTATATCTCTCTACTCCCACACTCAAACTTCACCATACTTGAGGATGTGATAGAGGATACCTAGATCTATACTTCCATTGAAGGAATTTGTATTTCATCAACATTCTTAGTGGATCTTTGTGAGGTGACCTCGAAGCTACTCTTCGTGTAAAGCTTCGTGGTTATATCTTAGGAGCCTCCAATTCGGTTGTGGATATGTGCCCCAAGCTTTGTGTAAAGGTTTCGGTTGCGACCTCAAGGCAACCGCTTAGTGGAGCGTGGGCTAGGCCTTTGTGGTGTTGCTCACCGGAGAATAGGATGAGCCTTCGTGGCGTTGGTTGGCCTTCATGGCACCACACCGCTATATAAGGGCTGGAATGAGCCACTGAAGGGGGATTCAATGATACGAGACACCTTGTAACCCTAGTTCTACATCATACAATCTTGGTGATTCGCCTTGATAATAATATTCGTCGGTTGCCTAGTTTGGCTGACCGGTTTGTTGATTCGCCAGTGTCCTCCTTCCTAGAAACCCAAATCCATCATCATGCGCATTGACAAGGTTAAACCTTTATCAGTCCCCATAGTTATACCCCCGTTGATTAACCATGAATTAATATAATATGAATCTAAGAATTGGGAATGGTTTCTGTCAAGCTCCAGCTGTCCCTCCTCCTATCATCATGCAACGGTGACAACCTCATGCATTCCCCAACATATGTGTGCACTCATATATCAGTACATGATATCATCATAAAAGATAATAAATACTTATATGCAACCCTCAACAAATTTTCTCACAATTGCCAAGAACAAGTCACTACTCAAACAAAGAAATAGAGGTACAATACATCATGGGAAAATGATAGATTGCCTCACACATCATGTTTGGCTAGAGATTACAAGGGGTAGATGAAGATGGTGCAGAGCGTGAAGATGGTAACGACCACGCTAGAGGGGGTGGAATCCACCGGAGGCGATTCCAGCAGCATTTCCCCCCTCTGATCTTCGGAGTCTGCGGCCTGCTGACTCTTTGTTTATGTGTTTTTCACCTACGCCGACGTAGCTTCTAGGAAACCATGGGGGTCATATATATAAGGGCTTTTAGGTCAAACGAAGTCTGCGGGCGAAAGATTGAGGCGAATCGGACAGTCGAGGGGGACAAGACCCCAGGTGGTGTGCTTATAGTGGGAGGGCGCACCACTAGGCCTCTTTCCCAGCCCATTGATCTCCTGGTGTCCCACTTTAGCTCATTTTGTTCGTCTCAAATTTTTTGAAACGTGACCCTTGACCTTGCCCTTTTTCGAGTCCCGTAGCTCCTAGAAGGTCAAAAATACTAACATAAGGTGTTTTGTGCTAGATCGGGTTAGAACAGTAGGAGAGGGGATGGTTTAGAAAATCCCCAAAAACAATATAAAACATGCAAATAAAATTATATAAGATGCAAATATGTGGTAATATATGGCAATAAACTACAAATTCATGTATGCATTTTACATGCATCATGCGACTTTTCCAGCGAGCACCTTCTCATGCGACGGTTGGGTTAGAGAAGAGCGACATGGATAGGGGTCGACGACGGCCAAAATTTTCCATAGAAGGGAGAGGAGGTGCCAACGCGGGGAGTGGGTCGTTCGTTGACCATGTACAGGGGACACATGTCACCTCCTGAACCGTGGGGCTGGGAATTCTAATCCACCGGGGGAAGCCAATCATGCTAGAGCTACGTAAAGAAGTTTACGGGATAAACTTACGGACTAACTGGTTGGATTCGGTTGGTTCGGATCTGGTTACCTCCCGTGATTCTCCCCCGTAAGCACCACATTACATAACAAACTTCTGGTAACTCATTGTTGGGGGGTGGGGGGCTTTTTTTTTTTTTTTTTGCGAAACACAGTACAATCAAAGACGCTCATACATACGCGCACACACTCACCCCTATGAACGCACACACGCACACCCTACTCCACATGAGCACTCCAAAGATCGCGTTGAAGAACTGATCCAAGTGGTCTTGAGATTGAAATCATGCCTCTATGTCGACGGAAACGTCATGCTCCCACGAGAATATTCCGCTTTGAGGAAAGTGTCAAATCAGGATTGAACTCTGGTGGGATGGGGGCTCAGCATCGTCCATATTGTAATCCCCAAAAATGTATAGAATAGGGAAATGGACTCACAATTTATTCTCTCCTCTCCTACACCAAACAGAGTTTTTTGGGGTGTGTTCTTATCTTCCGCTGATGCGCCTTACTTTGTTGGTGTCGAGTCTCCTCGAGCGAGTACAAGCGGCAGGCATCGTATTTTTGATGCGTCCAATTCAGAAACCTCCTACCACGTATTGATCTTAGGAAGAATCCATGATTCGTACGTCAAGCAATCATGGTCCAGAATTCCACAAAAGTCCCCATCATCCTTAATTTGGTGTTATGCGAGATGCGTTCGCAAAATTTGGTGACATGCGGGTGCAAATTTCATCCAAACACTGATTCCGTTCATGTCCTAGCAACAAGAGATAGAGAGTGTATTTCCTCCAGGCAAGGTAACGCGATCTGTCTAAACAACACGATTAAACTTGTTAGTAGCACAAATATTGAGAAATTATTACTGAATGCAGTGAATGAACACTGGTTTCCATTCATTCACATCTTCTTTCCAGCCTCTAATATGACGGGCATCGATCAGGGCACCAAAAGAGAGAAGAAAATGATACAGGAAGACATCATGGCGTTACAGAAGAAAAATGATAATCAGAAGTCGACGAATCACACAAGCACGTCATCCGCAATGGCACGCATGCCTATGTCACGCGTGGCCGGCTCCTCTGCAGCCTGATCTGCTCCCTGAACTTGGCGATGAACTCGTCGGCCTTCCTGTCCACCTCGTCCCCGCCCGCCGGCGCCGCCTGCGTCGCCAGCTCAACAAGCTCCTCATCGACAGACTCGCCATCCCCGTCGCCGGCGCCGTCGTAGCGACGGTTGCGGCAGGCAACGAAGTCGCCGGGGAAGGACCTCTCCGACGACGGGGCGGTCATATCTTCCGAGCCATCACCATCGTCGTCCCAGTCGGTGCCCTCCTCCTCGTCCTCCTCTTCCTCGTCTTCGTTACACGAGGACTGGTCATGTGGCGACGGAGAATCGTAACCCGGGAACCCCTTGGTTGACGGCGGCGTGGCGGCAGTGAATTCCCGCGAGTCGAAGGCGTCAAGGACAGAGGGCGGCGAAGGAGCGGCGGGCGGCGCGCCGGCCCAGAATCCCGCCGTGGACGCAGAGCTGTCCCTTTCTTCGCCAATGCCGCCGTCGGTGTCGGTAGCGCCGCCGGCCTCGGACTCTTCGACCACCGGCTTCAGCCTCCGCACCGGCAGGGAGAACGGCCTCTGGCTCGCGCCGTCCTCCTCCCAGTCGTCGCCCGCCGCGTGGTCGGGCGCCACCACGATCAGCGGGTCGTCGGGGTGGTGCCGTGAGCGCCACGCCCGGTCGCCGTCCTTGGCAGCATCGTCGTTGCCCGCTGCGGCGCTGTTCTTGTGCTGCGCGAAGACGCCGTAGGTGACGACGAGGCCGAGGAGGAGGAGGTGGGGTAGCTCCCACACCGCCTGGGCCACGGAGGGCAGCAGGGAGAGCACGGCGACGACGACGGCGAGCACCAACGCCGCGGGCACGAGCGCGGCCGGGATTGGCTTCGTTCGGCTGGCTTGCGCGGGGGCTGGGGCTGCGGCGGTGCTCGCCATTGCGCGCGGGGAGGTGTGTCGGCCGGCTAGGTTAATTTGTGCGTCCGGTACTTTGGTGCTTTTGCTCTAGTGTAACGTTGGTGGTTGCGCACTTGGATTCCTTGCTTTGCCCCGAGGAGAAGCTACCATGCACGCAGTGACGCAGTAGCGCTGCATGCATGCACGCGGCTGAACCTTGGCTGCAAAGCAAGGAAGAGTGGGCGCGCGGGGGAAGATGATGAAGCTGCTCTGCTGTATCAAAGGCTGCTCGCCTCGCCCCGCGCGGTCGCTTTGGCATAATCACGCCCACACGCCACGGCCTGTAATCTTCTAGCTTTTGCTAGTTCTAGATGGAACGAGAATTAAATCAGTTTTAGGCCGAGGAGGAATAGTATTAGTATTAGATTTGGTAGTTAGCTTAATTCTTGACCAACTTCTAACTATAGAAATATCTCATTTGCAGCATGGGTATGCAACTGAGAAAAAAATGTGTGGATCATTGAGAATTAGCTTAATTCTAGTCAACAGAGAATAAATCAGGTGCTATTAGATTTGCATTGTGATTCATACACTGGAGAATTCCACATGAGGATGTAATTGCGTATATCTTTTAATTACACATGAATTGCACATAAACTGTTTTTCCGAGAATCAAGTTATAGTTCGAGGTCCATCGAGAACCAGCCTCGTCCAATCTTCTGCTAGAACAGAATGATTAATCTGCAGCTTATTCTTCCTTTTGCTTTTCTCTGTAATAAGGAGGAACCGTAGTGTAATTTGACCAATGAAGATTATTTTTGCTTTGAGCACCATGGCAGATGCTGAGCTATCACGCCAAAGAGAGACAAAGATGATGATGATTTCTCGAGAGAAGCGAAAAGAGAAAGATCACAACACAAACGCGACGGCATATGGGTCCCCGATTCGTGGCCGGGCGTAAAGAAACACTTGCCGCGCCACAAAAGGCACCGACACCCATTGTTCCGGGGTCAGAAATCCGAAGGCCGCGTCGGTCGCTTTGTCTTGTCTTGCTCCACACCGACCGACATCCGCCACCAGTGCAGTGCAGTGCAGGTGAGCGATCATTCTTCTCGCGGTCGGATGCATCCTCGTCTGTCACTCCACGCTGCACGTTGCACGCACACAGTTCCGGCACATGGATGCTACTAGCTGCAAGACTGCAAGTATATGAGAAGATGGCCACATCAGAAGAAGAACTGGTTTGACGCCAACAACACGGGGATGAGCCACGATTCAGGCATTCAGATGTGTCCAGAGGAGGAGTAAAGTCGTGCTGCCCACCGGTGCCGACAACATCCAAAAATGAAATCACGTGCGTTTTCAATTAGCTCAGCTGCAAAGTGGGCCGAAATCGGCAGCTTGTTCTCATTGTCACCCTCTGCACATCCACCAACCAAGAGTAGATCCTCAGCTTCCTCTCAAGAAACAAGAGAGTAAAACTTCAGCTTGTGTGCCGATACACTGACTAATTCTTCAGGAGCCAAGTTTTTTAGTACAACTGTTACAGCGGACCACACAGCTTCTAGCGAACACGGGAATTCATTCATGAGGGCAACCCTAAGCTTATTATTACAACAACAACACATGGAACTTCACTGTTTTTAAGTACAAACTCTACTGCTCCCCCTTCCAGTAAAATCGAAGGAAGCGTCTCCTGTTTCATACTGCGTGGTACTGTAATATCCATATGTACAGGTGATTTTCTACAGGTGACCTACAACACAACTTTCGCATGTCCTCCCTTGGGACAGACAGAGGGTGAAAGGGATATAACTTATGCTGCATTGCTACACCTCTGGCCCTGATGCGAAGAGGTTGACAAGGCCCCGGCAAGCTTGAACGGACACCTCGCTGGCCTGAAAAAGCTCTCCATCCAGGTTCCAGACACTTTCATCGTGCGATGAGATGAAGGTGAATGCTTTTGTCTGCGCAAACCGTAAGCTTTAACTAAATTCAAAGAAATGAAGGTAGTAAACAGGGGAGAGTAGAACAAAGAAAAGGAATACCTTGTGATGTTCAACAAACTTGAAGGTTAGAGGGTCTGATCCCTTCTTGGTGAATTGTGTCAGATGCCTGCAGATAGCATATCCTCGTCAAAAACGTACTCTAGATATATAGAGATAAAACTTTGATTTTCTGAAAAGCTATACGCGTCATGACAATAAAGCTAGTATCATTTTCTTAAAAAATTTGCAGACAGATAAAACAAGGAGGCTATTGTTCAGCAGTTTCTGTAGTGTTGTTTAGTTAGGAAATGAAGTAACAAAAAAGTGGAAATATATTTTAAAACATTTTTTGTGTCGTTGTAATGTTTTCAATGAAGGGGAGCCTTGGCGCAGTGGTAAAAGCTGCTGCCTTTGCAAAAATTGCAAGGAACATTTTTTTGTTGCGGGAGCTTCATGCACCGGGCTGCCCTTTTTTAGAAAACATTTTTTGTTTCTGTGATGCCTAAGTTTCACTTAAGTGAGAGGCTACAGACATTTAACTTTTGAAAGAATGAAGCCTGAACATTCTTTATAAGAAGTAATAACTCGGCTCAAATGCTCAATTAAATAGTTTCCAGAATAGGTTTTGTGAGCACTTTGCACTGCAAAATACTATAAAATAAGCTGGAGCAGCCGCAACAGTATTCTTACCATAAGTATAACGGAAGGGGACAATCTCTAATTAGCAGAAGATGAAGAAAACCATCTGAGAGGTGTGCTTCAGCCACTAGGCCATCGGGGGCTCTTTCGTTGCGACATGAAATGACGGCTGCTCCAACACTGAGAAATCGCCCCTTGGACCAGACCCATTTCGGGTTCTCGCAAATCGTCTGGGAGCTTTCTGGAATCTCATCTTTTGAATTTTGTCCAGACGTTGAAGTTTCTTTGCATATAGAACAATTTGTTTGGCAGATGGTCTTGCGAGGTCTTTTCTGACGTGGTTGTAGTAGTTTTACTCCGCTTGCAACATTCTCTGCTGATGTTGTAAGTGAATCAGTATTTCTATTCTCAAGAAAAGCCACTTTTGCCTCGTAAGATCTGAAAAAATGGCTAGAATTTTATCATTCTGTGATCTAGCTGGAAAAAAAACAGATAACACGAAAGGGTCCAACAGCCACTATTAACCACCTGTGCTTCAGAAAGACCATTGTTCCAGAAAAATCATAACGTGCGGGGCCCATCCATCGGAAGTTTTCACTCTCCCTTATAACTTCTCCATAAAATCCATATCTAGAAGCAGATTCTGAAAAGCATCAACCATTGTGCAGAAGAGCAATCCATACAGGGTTCATTCATATATGATATACACATACCCTCACTAGGTAAAATTGTATGATCAATCCATGTTAAATGCAAATCCATAACAATCAGCGATCCAAAAGACGCATCAAAATGAAGAACCTACTTACATCAAACAATGAAAGAAAGGCTAAGTCTAGCCAAGTTCAAGAATATTTAAGGAGATTAAGCTGAACACTGAAACTCCTGTAGCTCCTGCCACTGTGCCACATATTTATGACCATTTGGTAGGCTGATGTCAAAGCTGTTGTACCATACATATGCTGGCAGTTGCATATTAGTGCGTTTAAGAACTAGATGATCAGCAGTCATATCCATGGTTTTCTCCCTCGATTCATACAAGCATTATGCAGCAGCTACATCATGTGCTAAAAGAAGTTACATACCCTGCAAACGAAGCCGCATAGCGAACAGTAGGTAAGATCTCAGCCGATGGACTACTCTTCCATCTGACTACTTGAGCTATATCAAGCGACATCCTTCTACCAAGGATAATAAGCAGAGCAGAAGTCACGGGATCACGCTCCCCAGTTGTGCTGCACAGATCAATAAGATGTTTACAACCAGCATAGAACTGGATTTGATAAGTACATAATATGTACACAAGGAGTATAGCAAGCAAGCAATTGGTTATAATGACATGCACTGCTAGAGTTAAATGGATAAACCTAAGAAATTATCTAAGATGCATGATTGTTCCGAAAGATGAACATGATGCTAATTTGGCAGGTGTGTCAATTACAGGATGCTTTGCTTCACAATGCTCCAATGGAGATGAAGAGATGGTAATGGTGGAAATATCCACTACCATGCGGGATTATGACCAACTGACATAGTGACATGCAATGCAATATGGCTACAGATTAGAAGGGGAATGAATTGCATCAGGTACAAAACAGCCTACCCCTAAAAATACAAACTCAGTAATTAGTACTGAGAAGCGTATAATCTGATTGTACGGCTACACCTTAGGTGTCACAACCAATACCTGAGAACGATAGCATCTGTTGAGCCAGAAGGAATAATGCCAAGCCTAAACCAATCATTTGGGAAGGAGACTGAAGGCACTTGATCTGCAGTATCACCAAGTTCAACATTACACAAAAGCGAGATCTATCATGTCAGTGGCCCTCAAATTTAGCAGTTTTAAGATAGACAGAATAACTGAGTTTTGGTTACACATTGACCTCCACTGGATGGTTCCGTATTAGAATCTGCAATCAGAAACATGCAAAAAATCTTTACACGGTAAATTGCTCTACATAATATGTGGTGCATGTAAAACCAAAAGGGACATACTTAATGATGAGATGTCTAGTCCAGGAGATTGTGCAGTTGAAAGAAGAGGTTCATGGTCATCAGATTTGTCCGAACCCCCGACATTTACAGCATCAGATGTGGGCATACTGTTGCTTAGCCCATCATTTCTATATCCTTGGTGTGTCTCATTGCTTCCAACATAACCGAAGCCCTCTGGAGTAGGGGGATATGAAGTCTTATGTCTTGAGCTTAGCAGTCCATTCAGAATTTCATTAAATAAGCCATCACCACCCTATAAATGTGAAGGGAGCAGGGAAAAAATTAGGATCAAACATCCAAAAGAAGATAAAGTGTAGAAGTTGTGTTCTGCTTTCTCTCAAAGTGCAGAATGGAATTATATTTTCATTTTGCAAACAGTAAACAACGGAAGGTTTCATTTGTCATATGAAAAAAACTCTACGACATGTGTGAAGTTATCTCTGTGAATTCTATTAACAAAGACAGATAGTGTGTTCACACTGATTTTAGATAGTGGTTGATTATTAAGGAGGTACAATACCCCTTTTGTCTGTAATTTCTTATTATCCTTTCATCTTGCAAAATTAACTACAGATGAGTAAGAATGATCATTCTAACTTCATAAATTATATTCCCTCCAATGCAAATTAAGTGATGCGGCTTTGTCTAGGTATGGATGTATCTAAAATATGTCTACATACATCTGTATGTAGACAAAGCTACGTCACTTAATTTGGATCGGAGATAGTAGAAAAGGTAAGAGAATGCCAAATTATGGCTTCAGATCATCAATTACAGAAAAGTATGAGAACGCCAAATTCTAGCTTCCGATCACTGAAAACGACTCGTGACTAGCAAAATACTGCCCCATAAAATGCGAAGAAGTATAAGAATAGAAAAGTGAACGGAGTACCATAATAAATAAATCGACATACCACTGCAACAACACCATCAAACTTCTTGAGTTCTTTATCTGATAGTGATGCTAAGGTTTCATATGCATGTCCTGCTCTCTCCGTGGTTATCACCTGAAGATGTGTCACAAAATCATCAGTAACAAAAAGGAAAGAAAATCGTGCATAAGCACTGTTACTCATATCTCAACTCCCTTGCCATTTATGCTTCCATCGGTAAAAAAGGTTTACCTTGGTATTTATTTTCGCTCGGACAAATAAAGGAGCCACCACTTCCCAATTTTTGCGACCTCTACCTTTTCCACACAGTGGATGGACAAATACCTGCAGTGTGTTGAAGAGTTAATTAAACAAAATACTAAATATACCAGAGCAATGATGTGTCATATATGGAACGAACACATCAGAACTACCAGTAGATTCTTGGGCCTATCGTTTTCACTATTTGTGCATGCACTGAGAATCTCAACCCAGATTTTGCAGATCTCCGGGTCTTTGTGTCCAAAAAGATATTCACAAGGTACCCATGGAGAAGGTTGTTTTCTTGATCTGGCCACTACATGTACGGCAAATCGGTGCATCTGCATGAGCAACAGCTTTTGTTAAAAAAAGAGCGCAATCATAAACACGAAGACATGTGGGGGACTATAATAATGCTCTTTTTAGTGGCAGAAGGCTTGGGCACAAACTAAGGAAAACAAACCCTGTAAAATGACTAGAATGTATGCTATAACCTCATTATTTGTCTTGCCTTGAATGGCAATCCTTGGATTCCAAGGTCCACACACAGGGCCTTCACCGAGAAGCTCCACGGCATAGACATCTGCAAACTTGATTTGGCTCTCTAATTTTGGTTGCAATATTATGGATGTCCAACACGAAGAACTCGGTTCCTACAAAATGTAGCATGATGAGCAAAAGCTACACAGGCAAAGAGTGAACAAGAGAAATAACACCCTCCTGCAAGTACATGTCAACTCCAAGAAAGAATGGCGCCCTCAAGGAACTATCCTTGCTGATAGATTTAGATCAGAAGCAATATGAAATGTCATATTCAAATATTTGGCTTCGCACACCGTGTGGAACACTTTCTTGAAGAGATAGCTGGGTTTGAGGTTAGGAATTGCGAAAATATGGGTTCACAGAGGCACCGGAGGATTCTTGGTTTTTAGTTTGGATAATACTTAAAGAAGATCATGTTCCCCTCTTGGCAAAAGACATCTTTCAGCTGGCCAGTGGAAGACCCTCTTTCGTCACTCACAAATGCTACTTCTGTTCGATACGAAAATACTTAAATGTTGTCTGTCCCAGGTGGTGATCCTTCACAGCTATAATGTTACCAACGCGGTTAACTGTAACTGTACCGAGTAGCCCGCCCTCTTTGTAAATCTGCAGCAGCTTATCAGCCAACTGTTCGATTCAACCCCTGAAGCGGCAAATCTACGACCCTACCAAGCAATCCGCCGAGAAAACCACGGAATCCCTTCAAACTAAGTGTACGGAAACGAATTTAGCCCCTAGGATCTGACCGCGAGCAGAGTCGGGCGGGACTCGGGAGGTCAGCATCGGGAGGCGTACCGGGTGGAGGGGCTGGAAGGAGAGGCCGTCGTGACCGAGGGTGACGGTGACCTCTCCGACGCCGCCCAGGAACAGCACCTCGCCGCCGTCGCCCTGCATGGCCTCTCCTCTCTTCCGCCGCTATTGAGCTCGATCGTGTATGGCTTAATTTTCCGTTCTTCCGCTGCTTGTTCGTCCGGCCGGGACGCTTGTTTTTTTTCTTTTTGTTGGTTCGATTTTGTGCGCGTGCGATTGGGTTGGACTTGACCCGGTCCGTGTTGGTTGCTTCCTCTTGCTTGCTGCAAGTTCCTGGCCGGAGGGCGGAGAGTGACGGCTAGTTTGATTCGCGGAGTAGTTGTATTGAGTTATCAATTTTAATTTTTACGAAAAAATTAGGACATGTATAGCGGGAGGAAAAAACATATTTTCATTTCGGTTCATGTCATCTAAAACCATAATAAACATAATGGTATAATGCATTATCTTTTATTGTTATACATAACAACAGATAAAAACTAATTAAATTTTAGTACAAATTATGTTGCTAAAGGAAGATAAATGGTATAATAGAGAAAATAGCTTTTTTTACAAAGGATCCATCTTAGCTAAGAGAAAATAACGTACTTTCACTTTCTTCATTCTCTCTTCTTCAACTAAGTAAAAAATCAGCGTGGCAGCCATAGAAGAAGGTTGACTTCATCCTCTATCATCCTTGTACATGCTTTCATTAATTAAAGGAAACTCAAGGCAATATGATGAAAATATAAAAACATACGAAAATCATATTGGTACAGTATTCATTCTTGATTGTTCAGCATTGTTGGAGCTTAAAACATGTAGTATTAAACAATCGAAAAATGAACTAGTTAAGCATACTTGCCAACCGACCTTTGAAATGCAATATCCTCGTGAGAACAATAAGATCAAATAATCGTTGAAGGAACATGGGTGAGGACACACCCTGCTGCTTATAGACTTACCAATCATTCACAAAATTCTAGAGGATTGGAGAAACCTAATCTTGATCTGGACAAATGAACAAAGAGATAGGGTTAAGCGTTGTGGATATACTTCATTATACCAACAGCATAGTTCAATATCAGCAAGTTTGGATAGCCCACGGATAGTGGTTAGGCCATAGATAAACATGGAGAGTCCCATAATCGGAAAGTCTAAATTTGAATCACTGCAAACCTAGTTGGTCGGATCCGTGTTGACATAGGTTAGCCCAATCCTTATGTGTCTTTTGCAAGTTGTCTAGTTAGGATAGATACCTAGCGGATCCAAAGCAAATTATTTGTTCAGAGTTGATGTACCTGGAAGTCCCCTAGGTGAAGAGCTCAGCTACGTTTCTGGTCACTTCAACGCTACCAATAACATGGCAGAGTACGAAGCATTGTGGTCCCCACCTTCTTGGAAAGTTTGGCATTAAGCACATCATATACTATGGCGATTGATCGCCTATAACCAATGTAACCATAACTTGAACTTGAGACCAACTATAGCGTATACAAAGTCAAGGGAAAGCAAAGACAGCTATGGGACAAAGTTGATAAAATGGTCAAGTGCTGATGGATCTGAAATCTGTTGGAAATATGCCCAAGAGGCAAATAAAATGGTTATTATTATATCTTTATATTTATGATAAATATTTGCATCCCATGGTATAATTGTATTAACCAAAACATTGATACATGTGTGTTATGTAAACAACAAGGAGTCCCTAGTAAGCCTCTTGTATAACTAGCTTGTTGATTAATAGATGATCATGGTTTCGTGATGTGAACATTGGATGTTGTTAATAACAGGTTATGTCATTGGGTGAATGATATAATGGACACACCTAAATGAGCTTAGCATAAGATCAAGTCATTAAGTTCATCTTACTATAAACCTTTCGATACTAGTTACCTAGTCCTTTCAACCATGAGATCATGTAAATCACTTACAGGAAGGATGCTTTGATTACATCAAACGCCGTTGCGTAAATGGGTGGTTATAAAAATGGATTGAGTATTAGAAAAGTGTGAGTTGAGGCGCATGGATCAAGAGTGTGGATTTGTCCATCCTGGTGTGGATAGGTATCATGCTCTGGAGCCTCTCGGTGAAATATCATCTAATTAGCTTGCAGAAGCATGTGACAAGGTCACGAGGGATGACATACAAATTAAGTAAGAGTACTTATCGATATGAGTTGAACTAGGTATAGAGATACGATGATCGAACCTCGGATAAGTAAAGTATCGTGAAAAAGGGAATCGGTATCGTATGTAATGGTTCATTCGATCACATTGTTCATCGTTGAATATGTAGGTATCATTACGGATCTCCAGGTCCCGCTGATGATTATTGATCGGAGAGGCGTCTCGGTCATGTCTGCACATTCTCGAACCGTAGGGTGACACACTTAAGGTTGCGATGTTGCTAGGGGTAGTTTCGGGATTAAAGAAATAGTTTTGGAGAGTTACGGAATTGTTCCGGGAAGATGATTAATGATTTATTAATTAATTGAATTAGTAAATATTAATATATATTTATTTAGTAGAAATAAATATGAGGCTAAAAGTAGTCTATGAAAAGTTCTGTTAATGTGCCAATTAAGTAGCTCATGTAACAGACTATCTATCATACAAAGCAAAAGGAGAAAAAAAAGGAATTATATCACAGATGGCACTGTGGGCGCATGCACGTTCAAGCCAATTAGGCTGATCCCTATTGGATCTTGGTTTTGTTTGTTTGCGGTAGAATTTTTTATTTTCCATGCAACGAACCCATCAAAATCAAGTATGTGAAAATAGATGACAACATGGCGGCCGACCTCTTGTCCAAACTTGGATCGGGCGAAACCAATTAAAGCATGGCGCCTTCTTTGAGCACTTAAGGATTCCATACTTGTTCGGGGAATAGATCCGGATAACCAGACATGTCAGCTCAGGCTCATCATGCCTAAATCATTGATACGGATTGGATCACGCACGTACGTGGGCTATCTCATCAATGAAACAACTTTGCCCAGGATAAGGCATACAACAAAAGGTGAAATCATCGTAGCAATAGAAAGGACAACTTTGAAGAAATACTGGAATATTCTGAAAGTACACTCCACTACAAGATGGCATTAAGATACTTGAGAGACTCATCAACGAGATCACGGACATCACGCCGCTTCCAGATTCCTCATATCCAAATCTTTCCAACAATGTTTTTTATTGGCCAGGTCATGGCAAACATCGATAAAATTGTCGAAGAAACTTGTTTGGGGTGCCGGTACTATACAAAGCAACCCCATGCTTAAGTGGAAGAGCTGAAAATCATCCCTATCACTTAGCATTTGGGGTCTAGGGGCTTGCTAAGCCGTAGCAAAGATTTACGCATCTCCTATTTATTACAGTTATTGAGATAAATTGAAGTTAAATCAATCAGGAACTACGATGGTGCAACAACGTGGAAATTTCCCAAACAACTCATGGTGAGATTTGGTCTCAACATACGGGCATGTGCAGCGTACCTATGGTTTACCTACCGTGTCAAATGAACTTTGGTTCATATAAATTTCTATAAATTGAAATAATCACATCCTATATTTTCATATTTCCTATCCACGAATCAAAAGAGGTCCTTGGCTTGGAAACATGTGTGGTTTTCAGAAAAGCAAAAAAACAAAAAAATGATCTACCTTGAATACCTCATCAATGGCTCTGCCGATACAACAAATGGTAAAATACGTACTAATCGATGATACGTTGCAAATGTATCTATAATTTTTTTATACTACATGCTTGTTTTAAACCAATTTCTATATGTTTTGTTTACATTTCATGGCATTTTTATGCATTTTGTGGAACTAACATATTAACAAGATGCCACAGTGCCCGTTTTCCTGTTTTATGTTGTTTTTGTATTTCAGAATAGTTGTACAGAAATATTATCGAAATTGGACGAAACAAAAGTCAAACCTCTATTTTTCCCAACACGAGACGAAGTCTAGAGCAGAGACGGAGGAGGGCACCGAGGTGGCCACACCATGCCATGGCGCGGGCCCACCCTCGCCGCTTTGGCTATGGTGTGGGCCCCTCGGGCACCCACCGACATCGCCCTTTCGCCTATATTGCGTTGAGCAGCCTAAATACCAGAGTCATATTCCCCGAAAAAGTTCTGCAGCTCCGCCGCCATTGAAGACAAGTTTCGGGGGGTCAAAAGTTCCCTATTAGGCTTTTCCCTAAAGGGACGAGAATTGACCAGGAGCCATATCCATCGACTCCACCGCCATCTTCAACTCCATGATGGTTTGTGAGTAGTTCCCCCATGGACAACGAGGTTCTTGGATGCTAGTTGGTACTCTCTCTCCCATGTATTTCAATACAATGATCTCATGAGCTGCCTTACATGATTGAGATCCATCTGATGTAATCGGTGATGTGTTTGTTGGGATCCGAATCCGATAAATTGTGAAATTGTGATCAGATTGTTCATCATGTTATCATACTATTGTTTATTTAAGATCTTGCATGCTCTTCGGTACTTGTGGTTACCCTGATCAAGTAGTTGTCTGTATCCCCAAAGTATTTATGCTAGATAATTAGGTTGATCTCCATTTAATATGGGAGAGTGATAGCAATCTCTAAGGTTGTGGATGTGTTGTTGCCACCAGGGATAGAAAACAACAATGTTTTGTCCAAGGATAATTGTGGTGTTTATATTATGCATTTTAGCAATGCAACCAATACCTTGCTTCAACTTAATGCGAAAGGGTGCGGATGCTAACACGAAGGTGGATTATTTAGACACGGTCCATCTTTGGATAGCTGATCGTATAACATGATGTAATGCCAAATTAAACTATAGTAAGCATATTATCATAGCATGCATTGTCATGCCCCCACATTATTGCCCAATTGTAATTTGTTCATCCAACACATGTTATTTGTTTGAGAGTTACCACTAGTGTAGATAGTTGGGAACCCCGGTCCTTTTGTCATCATCATTGCTCTACAGTCAACTATTTTCTAGTGCCATTGCCTCTGTGTTACTATATTATTGCTCTCATATTCTTCTTCTTTCATCACCTGTTACTAGTGTTTTTCAGTGCGACTGAATTGACAACTCCGTTGTTAAGGCTTATAAGTATTCATTGTCTCCCCTTATGTCGAATCAATAAATTTGGGTTTTTACTTCCCTCAAAGACTGTTGTGATCCCCTATACTTTTGGGTCATCAATCGAAGGACAACTTTACAAGAGAAGCATTACTGGAATGTTTGAATACATCTCACTACAAGATGACATTAAGATACTTCAAGAGACTCATCAAAGTTGCGGGCATCACACACATTCGAGATTCCCTCATATCCAAATCTTTCCATCAATGTTTCTTTTGGCCGACGATAACCCACAAGTGAGGATCGCAAGTCTTGAGGAAAGTAAAACCCAAATTTATTGATTCGACACAAGGAGAGGGAAAAGAATACTTATAAGCCTTAACAATGAGTTGTCAATTCAGGCTACTGGAAAAGGCACATGCTGAGGTGATGTGAAGTGCTGATAATATGAGCAATAGTAAGCTGTAACACGGCAGAGCTGTTAACACGGAGGCAATGGCACCAGAAAATAGTTGATACACTACTTCCAATGACATATAAGTCAGTGAGTATTGTGATGAAAGATGGACCGGGGTTCCCAACTATCTACACTAGTGGTAACTGCCAATAACAAGTGTTGGGTGAACAAATTACGGTTGGGCAATTGATAGGATTGAAATAGCATTAAGACAAAACATCAAGTCTATTAATCATGTAGGCATGTTTTCCATATATAGTCATACGTGCTCGCAATGAGAAACTTGCATAACATCTTTTGTCCTACCATCCGGTGGCGGGCCTCTAGGGAAACTACTGGTAATTAAGGTACTCCTTTTAATAGAGCACCGGAGCAAAGCATTAACACTTGGTGAAAACATGTGATCTCATATCTAAGCCTTCCCCTCCAGTTATCCCAGTTGCTGTCACTCTGGGGCCTCGGGTTCCGGACATAGACATGTGCAAACAACTTGTAGATACAATCTAAGCAATAATTATAGAGCTCAAATCTAAGATCATGCCACTCGTGCACTAGTGACAAGCATTAAACACAACAAGATTGCAGCAACCAATAACTTCACAAACTTATAGATAGACTGATCATAATGTAACAATTCATCGGATCCCAACAAACACAACACCGATTACATCGGATGGATCTCAATCATGTAAGGCAACTCATGAGATCATTGTGAAGTACATGGGAGAGAGTGCCAACTAGCTACGAGCTAGAACCCGTAATCCATGGGGGAACTACTCACGGAGCATCATGGAGGCGGTGGCGATGATGGAGAAGGCTCCCGGGGGCACTTCCCCGTCCCGGCGGAACAGAGACTTCTGTCCCCGAAACGGAGTTTCGCGATGGCGCGAGCGCCCAAGAGTCTTTCTGGAGTATGATTGATTGTTGTAGGGTTTTCGCGTCACGAGGATTATAGGCGAAGAGGCGGCGCGAGGGTGCCGGTCCACACCCTGGGGACGCCCCCTCTTGGCGAGCGCCGCGGTGGTGTGGGCCCCGAGGGGCCTTCTCGGAGTCTCTCCTTCGGTGTTCTAGGTCGAGTCTCGGTAAATACGAGGTTACGCACGTTTGTGATTGAGAATATTGCCCGAGCTTGACTTTCGGGACAAAAACGGGAGAAAACGAGCTGGCACTTTGGCATCTTGTTAATAGGTTAGTCCGGAAATGCATAAAAACATTATAAAGTGTGAGCAAAACATGTAGAGTATTGTCATAAAACTAGCATGGAACATCGGAAATTATTATAGATACGTTGGAGGCGTATCAAGCATCCCCAAGTTCCTACGCGTCCTCGAGTAGGTAAACGATAAAAAGAATAATTTACGAAGTGACATGCTACCAACAATCTTAATCATACTATTGTAAAGCATATGAGATGAATGAAGTGACTCAGAGGCAATGATCTATAGTTTGCTAACAAATAGATAACATATAACAAAACTTTTCATAAATAGTACTTTCAAGACAAACATCAAAAAGTCTTGCATAAGAGTTAACTCATAAAAGCAATAAATTCTTAATAAGAGGTTTGAAGAACCACAAAGGAAGATTCAAGTTTCAGATTGCTTTCAACTTCAACATGCATACCTCATGGATATTGTCAGCACAAAGTAATATAATAAGTGCAACAAGTAAGCATGTAAGAATCAATGCAGTTGACACAAGTGTTTGCTTCTAAGATAGAAAGAAGTAGATGTGACTCAACATAAAGTAAAAGAAAGGCCCATCGCAGAGGAAGCGGATTAAATCATGTGCTAGAGCTTTTCAATTTTTGAAATCATATAGAGAGCATAAAAGTAAAGTTTTTGAGAGGTGTTTGTTGTTGTCAGCGAATGGTAGCGGGTACTCTAACTACCTTATCAACCGGACTTTCAAGAGCGGCTCCCATGAAGGATGTTATCTCTTGCAAGGTAGATCATCCCTCTTCTCTCTTGTTTACATGTACTTTAGTTTTTATTTATGGATGACACTCCTCCAAACCTTTTGCTTACACAAGCCATGGCTAACCGAATCTCGGTGCCTTCCAGCATTCACATATACCATGGAGGAGTGTCTATTTGCAAATTAAGTTACTTCTTGATAGATGGGAGAACATGTGAAGAGAATTATTAGTGAAAGTTGTAATTAATTGGGGCTGGGAACCCAGCTCTTTTTATAAAATTATTGGATAAGCGGATGTATATGCCACTAGTCCATGTGAAAGTCTGTTAGAAGTAAATGACAAGATCGAAAGATAAAACACCACATACTTCCTCATGAGCTATAAAACATTGACACAAATAAGAGATAATAGCTTTTGAATTGTTTTAAAGGTAGCGATGCGTGCAATTAACACACGTCTGGTTGGGAACCCCAAGAGGAAGGTGTGATGCGGTATGATAACAAGTTTTCCCTCGAAGAAACCAGGTTATCGAACCGGGAGGAGCAAGAATCACGTTGAAGGTTGATGGTGGTAGAATGTAATGCGGCGCAACACCGGGGATTCCGGCGCCAACGTGGAACTTGCACAACACAACCAAAGTACTTTGCTCCCGTAACGGTGAGGTTGTCAATCTCAGACACACTGTGAACAAAGGATTAACAGTATTGTGTGGAAGATGATTGTTTGCGAAGAACAGTCAATATTGCAGTAGATTGTATTTCGGATGTAAAGAATGGACCGGGGTCCACAAGTTCACTAGAGGTGTCTCTCCATAAGATAAATAGCATGTTGGGTGAACAAATTACAGGTTGGGCATTGACAAATAAAGAAGGCATAACAATGCACATACAAATATCATGATGAGTACTATGAGATTTAATCGGGGCATTGCGACAAAGTACATAGACCGCCATCCGGTATGCATCTATGCTAAAAAGTCCACTTTGGGTTATCATCAAGACATAGGTATTTGGTGCAAACAACAGGGCAATTGCATTAAGTATGGTGCGTAATGTAATCAATAACTACATCCTCCCGGACATAGCATCAATGTTTTATCCCTGGTAACAGGACATCCACAACCTTAGAACTTTATGTCATTGTCAATGGAGGCATGAACCCACTGTCGAGGCATAAATACTCCCTCTTGGAGTCACAAGTATCAACTTGGCAGAGCCTCCTCTACTAGCAGCGGAGAGCATGCAAGAACATAAACAACATATGTGATAGATTGATAATCAACTTGACATAGTATTCAATATTCATCAGGATCCCAACAAACACAACATGTAGGATTACAAAGCTTGATCTTGATCATGATGAGCTCACAAGATCGAGCATGATAGCACAATTAGGAGAAGACGACCATCTAGCTACGGCTATGGATCCAGCGGTGAACTACTCACACATCAATCGGAGGCGACATGGCGGTGAAGAGACCTCCGGGAGATGATTCCCTCTCCGGCAGGGTGCGAGGCGATCTCCTGAATCCCCCAAGATGGGATTGGCGGCGCGGCGTCTGCGGAAGGTTTTCGTATCGTGGCTCTCGGTATTGGGGGTTTCGCGACGGAGGCTTTAAGTAGGCGGAAGGGCGGAGTCGGGAGGCTCAAGGGGGCCACACGCTAGGGCCGCGCGGCGAGGGGGCCGAGCGCGCCGCCCTGGCGTGTGGCCACCTCGTTGCCCCACTTCGTTTCCTCTCTGGACTTCTGTAAGCTTCGTGGAAAAATAGGACCCTGGCGTTGATTTCGTCCAATTAAGAATATTTCCTTACTAGGATTTATGAAACCAAAAACAGTGAGAAAACAACAAGCGGCTCTTCGGCATCTTGTCAATAGGTTAGTGCGAATGCATAATAACGACATATAACGTGTATAAAACATGTGAGTATCATCATAAAAGTAGCATGGAACATAGAAATTATAGATACGTTTGGGACGTATCAAGCATCCCTAGCTTAGTTCCTACTCGCCCTCGAGTAGGTAAACGATAACAAAGATAATTTTGAAGTGACATGCTATCATAATCTTGATCATACTGTTGTTAAAGCACATGAGATGAATGCAGCGATTGAGAGTAATGATGAAGATAATGAGTAAACAAATGAATCATATAACAAAGACTTTCATGAATAATACTTTCCAAGACAAGCATCAATAAGTCTTGCATGAGAGTTAACTCATAAGCAATAAATTCTTAGTAGAAAGCTTTGAAACAACACAAAGGAAGATATAAGTTTCAGCGGTTGCTTTCAACATGTATATCTCATGGATAGTGTCAACACAAAGTAATATAACAAGTGCAATAGGTAAACATGTAGGAAATCAATGCACACAGTTGATACAAGTGTTTGCTTCTAAGATAGAAAAAGAATAAGGTAAGCTGACTCAACAATAAAGTAAAAGATAGGCCCTTCGCGAAGGAAGCATTGATTACTATTTTGTGCCTAGAGCTTTTATTTTGAAAACAAAAAACAATTTTGTCAAACGGTAGTAATAAAGCACATGAGTTATGTATGAACATCTTATAAGTTGCAAGAAGCCTCATGTAGTATACCTGTAGTGCTCACCTTGTCCTAATTAGCTTGAATTAACACTGATTATCATTGCATAACATATGTTTCAACCAGAAGTGTCACAAAAGGGGTACCTCTATGCCACATGTACAAGGCGAAAGTTCGCATTGGATTTCTGCTTTTGATCATTCTTCAACTTAGACATCCATACCAGGACAACATAGACAACAGATATTGGACTCCTCTTTTAATGCTTAAGCATTCAACAACAGTTAATATTCTCATAGGAGATTGAGGTTGTATGTCCAAACTGAAACTTCCACCATGATACATGGCTTTAGTTAGCGACCCAATGTTCTTCTCTAACAGTATGCATACTCAAACCATTTGATTGTGAAAACCGCCCTTACTTCAAACAAGACGAACATGCATAGCAACTCACATGATATTCAACAAAGGTAAAAGTTGATGGCGTCCCAGAAAGCATGGTTACCGCACAACAAGCAACTTATTAAGAAATAAGACACATAAGTACATATTCTTCACCACAATAGTTTTAAGGCTATTTTTGTCCCATGAACTATATATTGCAAAAGGTAAGAATAGAATATCACTCAAGCAATTTACTTTGGAATGGCGGAGAAATACCATGTGGTAGGTAGGTATGGTGGACACAAATGGCATGGATTTTGGCTCAAGTATTTGGATGCACGAGAAGATTCACTCTCGATACAAGGCTAGGCTAGCAAGGTTGTTTGAAGCAAACTCTGAAGTATAAAACGGTGCAACAAGACTCACATATAAACATATTGTAAGCATTATAAGACTTTACATCGTCTCCTTGTTGTTCAAACACCTTAACCAGAAAATATCTAGACTCTAGAGAACAATCATGCAAACCAAATTTTAACAAGCTCTATGTAGTTATTCATTAATGGGTACAAAGTACATGATGCAAGAGCTTAAACATGATCTATATGAGCACAACAATTGCCAAGTATCACATTATTCAAGACATTATACCAATTACCACATGCGGCATTTTCCGTTTCCAACCATATATCAATGAATGAGGTAGTTCAACTTTCACAATGAACACTAAAAGATAAAGCTAAGAACACATGTGTTCATACGAAACAGAGGAGCGTGTAATATCTCAATATAAGGTGGGATCCGACTTTATTCAAACAAAACAAAAACTAAAGCAAACACGCTTCAAGTAAAGCACATAAGATGTGGTTGAATAAAAATATAGTTTCATTAGAGGAACACGATGTTGTCGATGAAGAAGGGGATGCCTTGGGGCATCCCCTAGACGCTTGGGTCTTCTTAAAATATGCGGATGAACCACGGGGGCATCCCCAAGCTTAGACTTTTCACTCTTCTTGATCACGTATATCATCCTCCTCTCTTGACCCTTGAAAACTTCCTGCACAAACTCGAAACAAACTCATTAGAGGGGTTAGTGCATAATCAAAAATTCACATGTTCAGAGGTGACACAATCATTATTAACATGGACATTGCACAAAGCTACTGAAAGTTAATGGAACAAAGAAATCCATCGAACATAGCAAAAGAAGAGGCAATGCGAAATAAAGGCGAATCTGTCAAAAACAGAACGGTCCGTAAAGACGAATTTTCTGAGGCACTTAGCTTGCTCAGATGAAAATGCTCAAATTGAATGAAAGTTGCGTAAATATACGTCACTCCGTAAATTGGCAGATTTTCGAGTTACCTCTGATGCTGCCCCAGTTAGTGACGATGAAAAGTCTGTTTTTACGCATGATAATCAAATCTAGTATTGACTTTGCTATCAAAGACTTTACTTGACACATAATGCAATAAAATAAAGATAAGGAGAGATTGCTACAGTGGTAACAACTTCCAAGACTCAAATACAAAATAAAATTCTATAGTAAAAACATGGGTTGTCTCCCATAAAGCGCTTTCTTTAACGCCTTTCGGCTAGGCGCCAGAAAGTGTGAATCAAGTATTATCGAGAGATGAAGCATCAACATTTACCTTGGGCTTTACCCTTACCTTTCTTGTTCTTTTTCTTACTCTTTGATTTAGGGAATATATGTCTACCCCCGGGTGTAGAGGTGAATTTTAGGGTGCCTTCCCCATATCTATGACTGCTCCCAATAGTTTCAGCAGGGATCTTCCGAGTGTGATTTGTCCTGTTCCTGCACATTCAATAACAAGATAATCAATGGATATTGTTCTCCCAAGAATGGTTGTATGCACACCCGCAGCTATTCCTTTAGGAATTATAACAGAGTTATCAATAAGAGTTATTCCTTCTCCCCCTTCAACGAATCCCCAAAGTTTCAAAGATTCATGAATACTCTTAGGCATTAGGCAAAATTCGGACATAATATCACAATTGGCATGAAGAGTTTGGTCACCCGATGCTTTTAATTTTAATAGTAGGATCCCATAATGAGTTCAGAGTTCACTAAAACTTGATCAAGACGATTATGAACATATCTATAATTTTCATTCAAGCGAGATGCACTTGTCTCAAGAGTGTTTAATCTATTATAAATGCTAATAAAGGCTGAATCAAAGTTATTAGCTGAATCATGTGATGCAACCAATTTCTTTATGGCATTAAAAGTTTGATCCCCATTGCAATGAAGTCTCCCACTACAGCATCCAAGGCATATCTATAACGAATCATAAGACCAAAATAAAAATTACTAAGGAGCAAACTTAGAGTCATTTGAGGTTCAACTTTACGATAAGAAGTAAAAATTCTCGACCAAGCATCTTTAAAACTCTCCTCATCCCCTTGTTTAAAAGTAAAAACTAATTCCTCAGGTGAAGAAGTAACAGGTACAGAGCTAGACATGATAACAAAAGTAAACTAAATGCAAGTAACTAATTTTTTTTTGTGTTTTTGATATAGAGAGCAAGAGAGTAAATAAAGTAAAGCTAGCAACTAATTTTTTTGTGTTTTGTTTTTTTTTTGGTGCAGCAAGCAAAGTAGTAAATAATATAAAGCAAGACAAAAACAAAGTAAAGAGATTGGAAGTGGAGACTCCTTGCGGCGTGTCTTGATCTCACGACGCGGCGCGGAGATTTGGGGCGTGGAGTTGACGTGGGAGATAGAAATCTTTGTGGTGTAACTTTCCTTGGGTCCGACAACGCGCCGAGAGAGGTGGCTTGATCGTGCAATTAACACCGTCAGATTGGGAACCCCAGAGGAAGGTGTGATGCGGGCAGTAGCAAGTTTTCCCTCGGAAAGAAACCAAGGTTTATCGAACCGGGGAGGGAGCCAAGATGCACGTTGAGGTTGATGATTGGCGGAATGTAATGCGGCATAACACGAGTTGAGCGCCAACGTGGAACTGCACAACACAACCAAAGTACTTTGCTCCAACGTAACAGTGAGGTTGTCAATCTCACCGGCTTGTTGTGAACAAAGGATTAACCGTATTATGTGGAAGATGATTGTTTGCACGAAGAGCAGTAAAACAAATGTTACGGTAGATTGTATTTGAGATGTAAAGAATAGACCGGGGTCCACAGTTCACTAGAGGTGTCTCTCCCATAGAATAAATAGCATGTTGGGTGAACAAATTACGGTTGGGCAATTGATAGGAAAGAAGGCATAACAATGCACATACAAATATCATGATGAGTACTATGAGATTTAATCGGGCATATGACAAAGTACATAGACCGCCATCCAGCATGCATCTATGCCTAAAAAGTCCACTTCAGGTTATCATCCGAACTCCGTATTAAGTTGCAAGCAAGAGACAATTGCATTAAGTATGGTGCGTAATGTAATCAATAACTACATCCTCGGACATAGCACCAATGTTTTATCCCTAGTGGCAACAGCACATCCATAATCTTAGAGATTTCTGTCACTTCCCCAGATTCATGGAGACATGAACCCACTACTCCCGAGCATAAATACTCCCTCTTTGGAGTCACAAGTATCAACTTGGCAGGCCTCTACTAGCAGCGGAGAGCATGCAAGAACATAAACAACACATATATGTTAGATTGATAATCAACTTGACATAGTGCCAATATTCATCGGATCCCAACAAACACAACATGGAGCATTACAAAAGATGATCTTGATCATGATGGGCAGCTCACAAGATCTAACATGATGGCACAATTAGGAGAAGACGACCATCCAGCTACTGCTATGGACCCATGGTCGGGGGTGAATTCTCACACACATCATCAGGAGGCGATCATGGCGATGGAAAAGACCTCGGGAGATGATTACCCTCTCACGAGCAGGGTGCCGGACGTCTCTGAATCCCAGGATGGGGTTGGCGGCGCGGCGTCTGCGGAAGGTTTCCGTGTCGTGGCTCGTGCCCCAGGGTTTGTGACGGGAGGCTTTAAGTGAGCGGAAGGGCATGTCGGGGAGGCGTCTGAGGGGCCCTGCCCGCTAGGGCCGCGCGGCCGGGGGCCGGAGCCGCGCCCGTGCTGTTGTGTAACACTCGTGGCCTCGTTTCCTCTTCGGTCTGCAGGAAGCTTCGTGCAAAAATAGGACCACAGGCGTTGATTTCGTCCAATTAAAGAATATTTCCTTACTAGAGTTTCTGAAACCAAAAGCGCATAAAACAGCAAACGGCTCTTCGGCATCTTGTCGATAGGTTAGTGCGGAAAATGCATAATAACGACATATAACGTGTATCTAAACTTGTGAATTATCATCATAAAGAGTAGCATGGAACATAGAGAAATTATAGATACGTTTGGGACGTATCAAGCACATGAAGTATTTACTCGGAATGGCAGGAAATACCACATAGTAGGTAGATATGGTGGACACAAATGGCATAGGTTTTGGCTCAAGGTTTTTGGATGCACGAAGCATTCTCGGTACAAGGCTTTGGCTAGCAAGGTTGTTTTGAAGCAAACACAAGTATGAACCGATACAATAAAACTTACATAAGAACAAATTGCAAGCATTATAAGACTCTACTTTGTCTTCCTTGTTGCTCAAACACTTTTACCCGAGAAAATATCTAGACCATAGAGAGACCAATCACGCAAACCAAATTTCAACAAGCTCTACGGTAGTTCTCCACTAATAGGTTTAAACTACATGATGCAAGAGCTTAAACATGATCTACTTGAGAGCTCAAAACAATTGCCAAGTATCAAATTATTCAAGATAATATGAAGCATTTTCTTATTTCCTTGAATATCAATAAGTATTTAACGGCTCTCGACATTATGAACATGAAAAATAAAGCAGAGAGAACACCGTGTTCATATGAAAAAGCGGAGGGTGTCTCTCTCACACAAGGATTGTTAGGATCCGAATTTATTCAAACACAAACAAAAATAAAAGCACACATACGTTCCAAGTAAAGAACATATGATGTGGAAATAAAAATATAGTTTCACTAGAGATGACACGATAAGTTGATGAAGAAGGGGATGCCTTGGGCATCCCAAGCTTAGACGCTTGAGTCTTTGAAATATGCAGGGATGAACCACGGGGGGCATCCCCAAGCTTAGGCTCTTCACTCTTCTTGATCACATTATATCACCCTTCTCTCCTTGCCCTTCTTCACACCAAACTTCTCATAAACTTCATTAGAGGGGTTAGTACTCAAAAACTTTAATCCACTTTAGTCCTGTAGTGACACATTGCAAGAACTCAATAAAACAGCTACAGGCTCTCCACGTCTAGAAATCCTTACTTAAAGTCCACAGAGACAATGCAAAAACAGAGACAGAGATCTGTTAAAACAGACAGCCCATTAAACACGAATTTTTCGACGTACTTCCGTTACTCAAATCAGAAAACTCAAAACTAATGAAAGTTGCGTACATGTCTGAGGAACACGCATGAATTTTTGTTTTTAGGTTCTCCTACAGAGAGATCTACTCAAATTTGTGACAGCTAAAAATCTGTTTCTGCACAGAAATCCAAATCTAGTATCAACTTCCTATTAGAGACTTTACTTGGCACAACAATGCAATAAAATAAAGATAAGGAGAGGTTGCTACAGTAGTAACAACTTCCAAGACGCAACAAAACAGTAGCAAAATAAAACATGGGTTATCTCCCAAGAAGTGCTTTTCTTTATAGCCATTAAGATGGGCTCAGTGATTTTAATGATGCTCACATGAAAATAGAAAATGAAGCAAAAGGAGCATCAAGAAGCAAGTATGAAACAAATTTAAGTCTAACCCGCTTCATATGCATAGGAATCTTGTACACAAATAAATTCATGAAGAACAAAGTGACAAGCATAGCAAGATAACACAAGAGTAACTTCAAAATTTTCAGCATGTAGAGAGGTGTTTTACTACCATGAAAATTTCTACAACCATATTTTCCTCTCTCATAATAATTTCCAGTAGCTTCATGAACAAACTCAACAATATAACTATCACATACAGCATGCTTTTCATGATCTACAAACACATAATTTTTATCAAGCTCAAAAATAATGGGATTAAAACTTTCAAACCCACTTTTATCAATAATATAACAAGATGATTGATCAATCTCAAAAGATATGGGACTACTAGATGAAGTCAAGACCTTTCCAATCCCATTTTCATTAGTGGTACAATTAATATTATCAAGTAACATAGGACCATCATCTAGAGCTTTATCATAAACATTTGCTAAGCAAAACTCTTTAGTACCATGCATTTCGATATCAGGCACAAACAAAGCATTATCATAAGATTTATCAAAATAGCATGGATTATCATAAATAACAGTAGCATAATCATTTTCACAAGTTTTACTCATAGGGAATATTTCAATAGAATCCACAGGAACATAACATTCATCCTCCTTTGGTAAGCATGGAGGACAATCAAATAGTGTAAGAGATAAAGAGTTACTCTCATTAGAAGGTTGGCATGGGTAGCTAATCCATTCTTCCTCCTTTTGTTCATCACTCTCCTCTTCTTTTTCATCCAATGAGCTTTCAGGTTCATCAATTTCTTCTTTCACAGGTTCCTGCAAATTGTGAGTGCATTCTTGTGCATGAATGAGTCTCTCTTTATAATCAATGATATAAGGATTATTGTTGTAATGTTCTATGCAATAATCAAGGATAGAAGAGACATAATCTTTAAGGTCCTTACAAGCAACACAGGTTTCATAATTTTTAGACATGAAGGATTCTATTTCAGAAGCTCCCATAAATAAAACAAATTGTTCTACTTCTTCAAACCCAAGATGAATATAGTTATTCCAATGATAGTTCACAATTAAAACTTCTTCACTAAAGCCACATTGAAATTTAAGATGTTTAGTATCCTGTTTAGAGCAACAATTTATATCATGGCGTTTAAGCAAGATTTTAGCAATTGTATTCAATTTTTCTATCACAGCACTCATGACTTCACCCTTTCTTGATTCTCTATAATTCATATATAATTCTATAAGCTCCAACATGGTTGTTGGTTCTTCCATAACAACAGATTTTAATTTTTCGGTTTTTCAAATTTTTATGGATTTTCGGGTATATAAGAAAAATAAAACAAGACAAAAACAAACTAGGTGATGTCTACTATTCTTGTAGACAGTGTTGGGCCTCCAAGAGCAGGGGTTTGTAGAACAGCAGCAGGTTCCTTAAGTGGATCACCCAAGGTTTATCGAACTCAGGAGGAAGAGGTCAAAGATATCCCTCTCATGCAACCCCAACCACAAAGCAAGAAGTCTCTTGTGTCCCCAACACACCTAATAGGTGCACTAGTTCGGCGAAGAGATAGTGAAACACAAGTGGTATGAATGAATATGAGCGTAGGCGGCACAGAAAAGTGCTGGCGTGCAGTTGATGGTAGTAATATTGCAGGAAGTAAAGATGCAGTAAAGCAGTAAACAAGCAGCGATAGCAGTATTTAGGAACAAGGCCTAGGGATCATACTTTCACTAGTGGACACTCTCAACATTGATCACATAACAGAATAAATAGATAGATGCTAGACTCTACACCCTCTTGTTGGATGATGAACACCACTAACTGTGTAGGATTACACGAACCCTCAATGCCGGAGTTAACAAGCTCCACAATATTCAATGTTCATATTTAAATAACCTTAGAGTGCATGACAGATCAACATAAAACCAAGTACTAACATAGCATGCACACTGTCACCTTCACTACGAAAGGAGGCATAGATCACATCAATACCATCATAGCAATAGTTAACTTCATAATCTACAAGAGATCACAATCATAGCCTACGCCAAGTACTATACGATGCACACATTGTCACCATTACAGTGCAGGAGGAATAAACTACTTTAATAACATCACTAGAGTAGCACGCAGATATATTGTGATACAAAACACATTGCAATCATAAAGGAAGATAAATAAGCACTTCACTATGCCATTCATAACAGTGAATAAGTATACGTGAAATATAGCCTAAGAGACCCACACGGTGCACACACTGTCACCTTTACACACGTGGGACAAGGAGTCTCTGGAGATCACATAAGTAAAACCCACTTGACTAGCATAATGACATCTAGTTACAAGCATCATCATATGAATCTCAATCATGTAAGGCAGTCATGAGATTATTGTATTGAAGCACATAGGAGAGAGATGAACCACATGGCTACAGCAGCCCCGAGCCTCGATGGAGAACTACTCCCTCCTCATGGGAGACAGCAGCGTTGATGAAGATGGCGGTGGTGTCGATGGAGAAGCCTTCCGGGGGCACTTCCCCGTCCGGCAGGTGCCGAACGGAGACTCCTGTCCCCCAGATCTTGGCTTAGCGATGGCGGCGGCTGGAAGGTTTCTCTGGTTTCGTCGAACGTGTCGTGGTTTTAGGTCGGGGACCTTTATATGGCGAAGAGGCGGAGTCGGAGTCGGCAACGGGACGGGTGGCCAGGCACAGGCCGCGCCACCTGTCGTCTGACCTGAGGGCCCTCCTGGCGGTTCTCGGGTGTTTTGGAAGCTCAGGATTCTAAGATCTTTGGTGTTGATTTCGTCCGATTCCGAGAATATTTCCTTACTAGGATTTATGAAAACAAGAAAGGAACTGGCACTTCGGCATCTCGTCAATAGGTTAGTTCCGGAAAACGCATAATAATGACATAAAGTATGCATAAAACATGTAGATATCATCAATAATGTGGCATGGAACATAGAAATTATCGCCTCGGAGACGTATCAGCATCCCTGCTTAGTTCTCTGTCAGGCCGGAGTAACGATAACAAAGATAATTTGGAGTGACATGCCATCATAACCTTGATCATACTATTGTAAGCATATGTAATGAATGCAGCGATCAAAACAATGGTAATGACATGAGTAAACAACTGAATCATAAAGCAAAGACTTTTCATGAATAGTACTTTCAAGACAAGCATCAATAAGTCTTGCATAAGAGTTAACTCATAAAGCAATAATTTAGTAAAGGTATTGAAGCAACACAAAGGAAGATTAAGTTTCAGCGGTTGCTTTCAACTTATAACATGGATAGTGTCAATGTAAAGTAATATAACAAGTGCAATATGCAAGTATGTAGGAATCAATGCACAGTTCACACAAGTGTTTGCTTCTTGAGGTGGAGAGAGATAGGTGAACTGACTCAACATAAAAGTAAAAGAAAGGTCCTTCAAAGGGAAAGCATCGATTGCTATATTTGTGCTAGAGCTTTTGTTTTGAAAACATGGAAACAATTTGTCAACGGTAGTAATAAAGCATATGTATCATGTAAATTATATCTTACAAGTTGCAAGCCTCATGCATAGTGTACTAATAGTGCACGCACCTTGTCCTAATTAGCTTGGATTACACGGATTATCATTGCATAACATATGTTTCAACCAAGTGTCACAAAGGGGTACCTCTATGCCGCCTGTACAAGGGTCTAAGGAGAAAGTTCGCATTGGATTTCTCGCTTTTGATCATTCTTCAACTTAGACACCCATACCGGGACAACATAGACAATGATAATGGACTCCTCTTTTAATGCTTAAGCATTCAACAACAATTAATATTCTCATAAGAGATTGAGGTTTTATGTCCAAAGCTGAAACTTCCACCATGATTCATGGCTTTAGTTAGCGGCCCAATGTTCTTCTCTAACGATATGCATACTCAAACCATTTGATTGTGAAAACCGCCCTTACTTGAGACAAGACGAACATGCATAGCAACTCACATGATATTCAACAAAGAGTTGATGGCGTCCCCAGGAACATGGTTATCGCTCAACAAGCAACTTAATAAAGTGCATAAGTACATATTCAATACCACAATAGTTTTTAAGGCTATTTGTCCCATGAGCTATATATTGCAAAGGCGAATGATGGAAATTTAAAGGTAGCACTCAAGCAATTTACTTTGGAATGGCGAAGAAATACCATGTAGTAGGTAGGTATGGTGGACACAAATGGCATAGTGGTTGGCTCAAGGATTTTGGATGCATGAGAAGTATTCCCTCTCGATACAAGGTTTAGGCTAGCAAAGTTATTTGAAACAAACACAAGGATGAACCGGTGCAACAAAACTCACATAAAAGACATATTGTAAACATTATAAGACTCTACATAGTCTTCCTTGTTGTTCAAACTCAATACTAGAAATTATCTAGACCTTAGAGAGACCAATTATGCAAACCAAATTTTAGCAAGCTCTATGTATTTCTTCATTAATAGGTGCAAAGTATATGATGCAAGAGCTTAAACATGAGCACAACAATTGCCAAGTATCACATTATCCAAGACATTTTACCAATTACTACATGTAGCATTTTCCAATTTCCAACCATATAACAATTTAACGCAGTTTCAACCTCGCCATGAACATTAAAAGTAAAGCTAAGAACACATGTGTTCATATGCAACAGCGGAGCGTGTCTCTCTCCCACACAAGCATATATTCATTCAAAAAAAATAACAAAATGAAAATAAAAGCACACAGACGCTCCAAGTAAAGTACATAAGATGTGGTGAATAAAAATATAGTTTCGGGGAGGAACCTGATAATGTTGTCGATGAAGAAGGGGATGCCTTGGGCATCCCCAAGCTTAAACGCTTGAGTCTTCTTAAAATATGCAGGGATGAACAGGGGTCTTAGCAACTCTTCACTCTCTTTGATCATGTATATCATATCCTCTCTTGACCCTTGAAAACTTCCTCCACACCAAACTGAAACAAACTCATTAGAGGGTTAGTGCACAATCAAAAATTTCACATGTTCAGAGGTGACACAATCATTCTTAACACTTCTGGACATTGCCAAAGCTATTGGAAGGTAATGGAACAAAGAAATCCACCCAACACAGCGAAAAAGCAATGCGAAATAAAAGGCAGAATCTGTCAAAACGGAACAGTCCGTAAAGACAAATTTTAAAATGGCACCAGACTTGCTCAGATGAAAATGCCCAAATTGAATGAAAGTTGCGTACATATCTGAGGATCACTCACGTAAATTGGCATAATTTTCTGAGTTGCCTACAGAGAACCACTGCAAATTCGTGTGCAATCTTGTTTCTGCGCACTAATCCAAATCTAGTATTGACTTTACTATCAAACACTTTACTTGGCACAACAATGCAATAAAATAAAGATAAGGAGAGGTTGCTACAGTAGTAACAACTTCCAAGACACAAATATAAAAAAAAGTACCGTAGTAAAATAAACACATGTGTTATCTCCGAAGAAGTTCTTTCTTTATAGCCATTAAGATAGGCTCAGCAATTTTAATGATGCTCGCGCAAGAAATAAGAGTTGAAGCAAAAGAGAGCATCAAGAAGCAAATTCAAAACAAATTTAAGTCTAACATACTTCCTATGCATAGGAATCTTGTAAATAAACAAATTCATGAAGCATGATGCAACAAGCATAAAAAGATAAAACAAGTGTAACTTCAAAAATTTCGGCACATAGAGAGGTGTTTTAGTAACATGAAAACTTCTACAACCATATTTTCCTCTCTCATAATAATTTTCAGAGGCATCATGAGCAAACTCAACAATATAAGTATCACATAAAGCATTCTTATTCACATGCATACACTACAAGAAAAATTCTGATAGACAACGTCTCAAAATCGTCCGCTAAGGGGTATTTTTGTCGCCTATGGGCCTAACCCGACGATATGGGTTCGTTGTGGAAACTCGTCAGGCAAAGTCCTACGACGATTTTTCGGTCCGTCGCTTGGGCGCCCTTGCACGGAAAATCGGACGTTGCCCAAGTGTTTCAGGAGCCGTTGACTGCGACGTGTCAAGCGACATTGGACGCGGATTACTGGAGTAACGGCGTTAAGTGACAGTGGTAGATGGTAGGCCCACACGAGCGCCGCGTCTTACGGCCCATTAAGTTTGCCGGGCAGTGACTTAGTTTACAGGTCAACTATATAGCTGGGTGGTCAATTAGTTCTGGTGGGGCCTAACCTCTAAGGTTGACTGGTCAAAACTTTAATGGGCCGCCCACTAAGTATGTGGCGGGCCGAATGCACTCGTTTGACCGGTCAACAGGCAAAAGGGCCGGCCCACAAGACATGTGGGACCCACTTTCCTGGTATCGGGCCGGCCCATTTACAAAGTGGGGTCCACATTAAAGCAACTGGGCCGTGTGGCCGGCCCAATAACATGTGGGTCCCACTTTCTGTATCGGGCCGGCCCATTTAGTACGTGGGGTCCACATTTGATCAAATGGGCTGGCCCAACAAACGATGGGCGGGCCAAAAGCACAGTGGGTCCCACTTTCCTGTTAAAGGGCCGGCCCATTTAGTATGTGGGGTCCACCATATAGCAAATGGTGGCCCAACAAGATAGTGGGCCCAACATGGGGACAAAAAACACGGGTGGGTCCCACTTTCCGGTTAAAGGGCTGCCCATTTAGTATGTGGGGTCCACCATATAGCAAGTGGGCGGCCCAACAAGATAGTGGGGGCCAAAACAGGTGGGTCCTTTCTGTTAAAGGGGCCCATTTAGTATGTGGGGTCCACCATATATAGCAAGTGGTGGCCCAACACGCTAATGGGCCGGCCAAAAACATGTGGGTCCCACTTTCCAGTTAAAGGGTCGGCCCATTTAGTATGTGGGGTCCACCATATAGCAGTGGTGGCCCAACAAGATAGTGGGCGGGCCAAAACACAGGTGGGTCCCACTTTCGTCTTAAAGGGGAGGCCCATTTAGTATGTGGGGGCCACCACAAAAGCAATTGGTGGCCCAACTGGTTAGGCCCAGTAGTGGGTGGGGTCCACCTTAAAGCAAGTGGGCCGACCAATAAAAGTGTGGGTCCGTAAATCAAGTGGGCTGGCCCAATAAGTAAGTGGGCCACCCGTTTAGTTGCTTTATATGCCGGCGTAATAGGCGCTTTAGGATTTTGGGTCGGCACATATGTGATTTCGCTTAATTGGGCCGTTTAAGGGATGGGAATTCGTGATTTAGATATTGAGAATATTTACGCAGCATTGATTTCTGTCGGATAGCCTCACTTACCACAAGCACCAAAGAAAAAATGCGCGAAAGAACTATAAAACTAACTAAATATTACATCAGCTGCAAGGCATTGAAAAAATATTACAGAACCCAGAGAAATTGAATGGTAATTAAACCTAGCAATACAATGAAGGGATCCGGCAATCTTTTAAGTCCATGCAGCACCTATATCTGAAACAAAGACATTACAAGTTAAGACAGCAACAATGGAAAGGCAAAGACACTACAATATTGTTTGCCAAAGAATTTGGAACTCATCATTTCGTCGTTATAACAAGATCATTGTAATGCGCACAATAAGCAAACAAAGAGTGCATGCCGCATACCAACAGCCAATATAACAGAGCATGTTAAGAAATGAGACTTACTACTGTCGAGTCCCATGCAAACCAACATGTTCAGGGAGTACAAAATTGGCATGAACAACATAGTAGCAGGCTATAAATTTTGTAACAACGACTGAGCAAGATGAAGTTATGATGGCTACATCTACAGAGCAGGGAATGTAAACCAAAAATAGAAGTTACGATGGCAAAAGCTAAAGAGGAGGGAATGTGAACCAACATGTGCAAGTGCAATTACTTCATTTTGGCCGTGAACTAAATAATACTCCTGAACTTATAGTGAAGGGGATGCAAATCAAGATGTTTCGGGATATAAACTTGTAATGAGCAACACATAGAGGATAGTTAATGCTGGAGCTTAGGATGGACCAGATACAGAATATAGTGGGATCACCTGTGAACTTGTATAAGAGGGAATGCAAACCAATATGTTCAGCTTTCCATATGTGAGCGTCATGCCAAGTCAGAGAAACAAGTCAATAATGCAGCTTTTGAAGAACAAGATGGCACGCAAAATTATTATCTAGTAGTATGACAAGTTTATTTGTACTACGGGCTAGATAGCAGAGTGATAGCATGCCAAACTAAGTCCTTACTTTGTTAGCTTACAATGAACTAGATACAAAAAATGGCATCACCTGTAGTACAGGGAATGCAAGCCAACATGTTCATGGAGTAAAAAATTGGCACAAACAACATAGTAGCAGGCCATAATTTTTGTAACAACGACTGAGCAAGATAAAGTTATGATGGCTAGATCTACAGAGCAGGGAATGTAAACCAAATATAGAAGTTACGATGCCAAAAGCTATAGAGCAGGGAATGCGAACCAACATGTGCAATTACTTAAAATTGGCCATGAACTAAATAATAGCAGGATGTTACTATAATACCTATAATTTTTGTAACAACGACTGAGCAAGATAGAAGTTATGATGGCTACATCTACAGAGCAGGGAATGCAAACCAAAATGTTCAATCGCTTAAAGTTAGCAATGAAGTAGAAAATAGCAACGTGTTACGGTCATAGCTAGGAATGAACTAAAAGAGCTTCAGAACCCAGAACATGGCGCTAAAACAAGGGACTTACATTAGGAGAAGCACTCTGTGGGAGTCACAGCAGATCTTCCTGGGGTTGATAGATCCGGTGATGAAGTACGCTACATGTGCTACTTGGGGTTGGAGAGACGGCCATTACACTTCATGGTTACTCATCTCATCTGCAAAAACGTAACGGCGCGTCGTTAGCACAAACAGGTTCCCAAGATTAAGAGTTTAGATCATGCCGGCGCGGTGAAGCAGATCCGGTTCATGCACGTGTCGGTGAGCAAGATACGATGCGGTGGACGACGGATCCGGCGAAGCGGCTCCGGTGGGGTGGACGATACAGTGAAGCGACTGCGGTAGACTGCTGGATGAGCATATGGTTTCGAGGTTCGGCGGGATGATCCGGTCCGGTTGATGACGGCATCGATGAAGCGGCTCCGGCAGGCAGCCGATGACGAGGATCGCGAGGGCTCGGGTAGGCCAGGAAGTCCGGCGGGGATGTTCCGGTGCGGTGGTCGTGGAGGTGGGAGAGAGGGACTTGGGAAGTTCCGGTGGGTGGTCTGAAGGAAATGTATTTTTTTGGGAGGGTTTCCTGGGCTAGGGAGGTGGTGATCCAAAAAATGAGCAGACCCCCCACCAACCGACTTTGCTGCCATCTCCACAGGGGTAGAATAGGAATTTGGAAGCGTGTGAAATTTTTGTATTTTGTGGGCGGCAAGTTTTGCCGCTATGAGATTTTGAATTTGGCCACCGTCCAAGTATAATGATAAAAAATTGTGACACCGTACTAGTACCTCTGTTCAAGGCCGAGTGCAAAATCAAATCATCATCACGTTGAATATAGGTCACTACCATGATCATGATCTATCTTCTGGACAGAGATCCAGTGCCCCCACGTTCACAGGGCACAACGTGACCTGAGGCTTCCCATCCACCATTCGTTTCAATCCAACGGCAAGGAAAGCAACAGCGTGACCCGATTAATTTCTGCTGAGCTGAAGAGCTGCTGTGTTCTCTCGAACCTGAAGAAATAGAGAAGGGAACAGAAGATGATTTCGGTTCCGAGCGCATCTGTCCGGGCCAAAAATGTATCTGGTACAAACTCCAGCGGGACGACGCATAGTGACTGGGCCGTTCGCAGCGACGCAAACATGCCCAAATATGTGTCTCGGATCCGTCGCGCGGACGCTGCGTGGACGCGTAAAGTGTCCGCTCGCGTCTGGCGAACGTTTCGTCGGGCCCGCTTGGCAGTGACCCAGCGTCGATGCGTCTTCTCAGCGGCGCCGCTTCGGCAGTCTGCGGTCGCGTAAAATGGCGATGCCTCGGGTGGCACGCGTCGTCACCTACCTCTGCGAATGGCGATGCCACGCGTGCAGCGGCCGTCGCGTGCCTCCGACCTATATAAACAGGAGCGTACGCATATCATCTCCTCCCACACTAAACCCTAGCCGCTGCCGCTCAACCTCCTACTGGGTTTTGTATAGAACTAGAACGCATAATTTAATCTCAAGTTTGATGTGCCCTGTGAACGTGGGGGCACTGGATCTATGTCCCTATCTTCTTAATCCCAATCAAAAATGCGTTTGAAATATTTCAGGATTGGTGGGAGATTTTGCCGCCCGACTGAGATTAAATTAAACCACGCGTTCGACAATTCAAACTTGAGACCAAGGCTATGATACCATTTAAGTTCGAACTGATTGAAAAAGGCTATGCAATTAATTTATATAACATCCACAGGAACAACTACCAAGTTGATCCCAACCGCAGATAAATGCATCCACCAACAATAGTAGGAACGGTGCCTTATTCTAAGGAAACATTTCACAAGACCAATGTACTCACTATGTAGTGTTCATCTCCAATTATCTATGGCATTTTCTAAGTCTTTGGAAGATTATAACGAACTTGATTGGCCTCGTGCAATAGGGCATCACATGCTTCTAATCTCGATCTCAACATGTTAACTTTTGTTCTTAGCATAGCTGTTGCAACTCGTTCTACTTGGAGTTGTTCCTCCAAAACTTGAGCAGAGAAAGACTTGGACTTGGGCTTCAAAACCCAGCATTTCGCAGGAAAGAGATATCTTTATCTTTCCCATGTTTTGCCATCTCGAATTTCATATTAGCATGACAAGTTTTGAGTTGTGTAAAAAGAAAAGTTATTACAAAGAAAAATGCAGATGGTAGATTTAATGTGTACGAACTACTTTTAATCATACAAGTTGGCATGCCTGACTATAATAAGGACCATCTATCTTGCTAGCAGGCATAATTATTAAGGTATTATTAATGGGCTACCATGTTCATAGTCTTCGAAGAAACAGCCTTTATTGCATTACGAGCAGAAAACAGTTCACACGTGCGCTCAGATTCAAATTTTCAGCATGCAGCCGATTTATGGTTTAATTGAAGTACACATCATTATATTATTTCACACAAAATACAGCAGCCACATGGAACATATCTAATTTTAGTACAACAACAAAATTTGCAATTATTACAGACCAGGAAATTTTGAACGAAATTTTGAGCAGTAATTAATTACAGCATTGGCATCAGCAGTCCACTTGACTGAACAACAGAATCAAAGTTTATTTAGACACCTTCAATTCCCAGACACATCACAACTGGCTTACCATGACAAGTGCATAGGAGATTCTTTAGAACATTTTCTGTCAAAGTTTGCCTATTTTTCAATTCATGTATCTCTTGGCGTGTGTTGGCAATTATTTCATCAGCATCTTTGTTTTCCCGCCCAAATATATCAACTGCCTCTTGGAGTGCATCCCCCAAATCTCTTTGTGCCGGATTAAGTTGAGCAATAGATACCATGGGCCTATGCGAGCAATATGCACTCTCACTGCTGCTTTGTGAAACATCAATACTTGAGGCATTGGCCCTTGCTTCTGGCTTTGTAGCTTTATTTGAAGCCTGAAATTTAGATAAAACAAGTTACAACATCATATGATGCAATAAAAGACCTCCAATTTCAAGAGCATCATTGAGCTGATATAACATAGCAAGCAATCCAAAATAGAGCCTCGTACATCTATTTCTTCTGGAACGGTTGGTGTACTGGACTCAGTGGACCAATGAGAGCACGTGCCACTGTCACTGTTGCTCTGTGAAATGACCGCAACACTTGATAAATGGGTTGTCCCTACTGACATTACAGCTTTGTTTGCAGGCTGAAACTAAGACAAAACAAGTTAAAATGCAATACAATACACGGCAAACAAACAGCACTGTTGACATAATTTTGAAAGAACCATGGGCAGATATAACAAAGAAACCAGTTAAGCCACATGCCTCTTAGAACAAACCAAACTAGATCATGGCGATGATGTATACAATGAACCAAGCAACTAGACATCATGTGCCCAATAACGAAGCCAGGTCACTGCACAGAAGAAATCTAGCAAATAGCCAAATACAGTCAAAACATGTGCATGTTGGATTGGATACAATTAGGAAAATAATGTATGATTGATTTAAGCATGCTCAGATAGTGCCTTCGACAACGTAGAAGGTCAATGCAACAATTAATTGTATGGCTTGTATGAAGTGCCATAACATTTAAATTAAGCATAACGAGGCATTGCTTAATCTGAGAACTGAGTGCTAGCTCAGTGGCAAGGCTTGCGAGTGCACAGCCAGCCCACCCGGGTTCGAGTACCAACGGGACCGAATTAAACAAGAATGAAGCGAGATGTCAGTACAAGTAGTGGCAATAGAAATGCAAAATCCATAACAGGGCCAATGACAACATTCACTTGCCAACAAAATCTAAGGATTTAGGGTCTGTTTGTTTGGGCTGCAGCTTTTGAGAAGCAGCTGTAGCTGGTGGGCTGTGAAAAAGCAGCTGTGAGAAGCAGCTGTTGGAAGCAGAGATTTGATGTCTGGTTGAAGTGCTTTTTATGGCTGCTGCTGTTGGTTTAGGAGTGAAATGTCTGAAATGCCCTGAGTGCTGAAGATGTTGAATATATGCAGATTTGAAACGAATTTGCTATTTATAATAGTTTCATTACATAATTATCATGTTTAATAACCCCAAAATACTTCAATTTATCTTTCTTTTTTGCTAAAATAATTTTGAACACTTTTTGTATCGGAATATTTTGGAGTGTTGTTTAGAATTAAATATAGCTTTTGGCTTCTAAGTTAAAGTTTTTACGGCTTTAAAAAAAGTGTAAACAATATCACAAGACATCTCACTAACCGTTAATTGATCGATCACCTTAATTTTAGGAATTAATCAGTCGATTGTTAATCAGCGAGGTTGCTTTAAATGGGCAGGCTCTAAGCTCTAAAATATGCTACTGTATATTGAAAAGTAAGATTTGCAAAATAGCGCACAAAAGGATTTTTGCAGAAGTATTGCCTTGATTGCTTGAAGTAAACGATGACATCCAAAATAAAATATATATGAATAGGATTGTCAAATCCTTCTCATCTTCACCGTCATGTGAAACTGGTAGCTACCATATACAGTACAGGAGAGGAAAATAAAATTGCATCGCATGAACACCGTGCTCTGTACCAAACTACCAATTACTCTGTACATCAATACTTCAATACTGTGGATTGGACGGAACTGTGGAGGAAGAATTTCCTGCAGCAGCCGAGCGGGTAGTGAAGAGCCTCGCGCCGGAGTGAAGATGGACCAACCGATGGAAGAGCAGCTCCAGGCGGTCTGCTGAATGAGAAATTGCGACCCCGCGACGCCTCGAGCACCTCCTGTCGCCGGCGGCCGTGCTCAGATTCCTCCTCCTAGGTCGCGCCTCCCTGCTCAGCGTCCTCCTCCTAGGCCGCGCTTCCCTGCTTGTCCGCCTACGCGCAGAGGAGGCGGTCGACCTGGCCCTCGGCCTCGAGGCTGACCATGGGGCCACGCATGCTATCGCGGCGGAGGCGCGCCCCTGCTGCAGGAGCTCCTACACCATGCTCTCTGGCGTTCCCGACGAGCTTGCAAGTGGGGACGGACTACTGGGACGGCGGCGGCGGATACTGGCGACGATGCCGGCCGGAACGACGACGGCGGCCGGGCAGGAAACCCTAACCCTATCCTTTCATTGAACGGGACAGGAAGAAGGGGAAAATGGGCACTGGGCTCTCGGGCGGGGAACGATTGGAAGGGGCGGGCCAGAGTTGTACGTGAGGGCAGTTTTTTCGTTGTTAGCAGCAAGTGTTAGGGGCATTTTGGTCCACCGCCGCTCGGGAGCAGAAGAAGCTCGGGAAGCAGGTCTCGCCCAACTTCCGGATTGCTAGTTCATTTAGGCACAGCGCTTCTTCAAAGCGCTTTTCTAATTGTTGGTGTTTGTTTGGGCTGCTACTTTTGGACCTCAAAAGCTCTAAAAGCAGAAGCAGAAGCCCAAACAAACAGGGCCTTAGCTTTCATATACCCTCAAAATTTAAAATAGTGTAATCCCCCGAAAGGGTATCATGGTATCATTTAATCTCAGCTATCTCACCCCTAATACCAAACATGTATCATTTAATCTCAGCCGTTCTTTTGTTTTACTCAAGAAAACATTTTTATTTTGGGAGTTTATAGAAGCACAAGCCATCGTCTACATTGGCACTGTGTTATGAAAAATATCATCTTCATCGTACATGGTTATGTGAAGATATTGATATATAATTCTGTGCTAGGAAAACAAATAGCAATTACTATGTTACAAGAACCATCTTCAAGCTCGAAGATACGAAGTTCATTGGTCCACCAACCAAGGCTGATAAAATATTATATATATTAATTTAGTACTAATATTTCGTATTTACTCATATTAAGGTCTAACTTTTTTCCCCATGACAACCCAGTTTTGATATAAAATCTAACGGTGGCCATGTGTGGGTCACATAAAAAGTATTGAGGTAGTAAATTTATACATAGATATTGGATAATGTATTTTAAATTTCAAAAAATATGGTAGAAATATATAAATTAGATAGTCTTGTCGTGCAATATGCATGCCGCAAAAGGTAAGATAGATCCTTAAAAATTCTCGACTCTAATCACAAAAATATACATAATCCTAATGGGGTGTCCATGAAAAAGTTTTGTCACTTTCGTATTAGGGTATACTTCTATTTCATACTGACTAAAAAACTTAATTGTAATGAACTCACATATTACTCCTTCCATTACTTCTTTTAGGGTGTATTAGTTTTTCAAAAGCCAAACTTTAGGCTTTGTGACTAATTTTAGCAAAAAATAATAATTATCAACATCAAATAAAATATGGAAATATATTTTAAAATTATATATGTCGTGACGTGCAAAGCACGTGCTACTTACTAGTAGATTACTAGAAAATGAATGAAGCAATTGAACATGGAGCGTATTATATAAACAGCCAGATCATTTGAATATGGATATACCACATCATGTCAATGGGACTCAGAAAAACAAAGCTAGACATTTAAACAAGTAATATAACTATTTTTTCACAATGTTTCAAGTAGAATAGGAAGCTAGGTTAGGAATAAAGCAATCATGTTTCAAGTAGAATAGGAAGCTAGGTTAGGAATAAAGCAATCATGTTTCAAGTAGAATAGGAAGCTAGGTTAGGAATAAAGCAATAAAAAAACACGAAGTGCATCATTTCAGCTAGGATCATTTCTATCAAACTTCATGCACTAGCCATGGAACAACAGGCAAACTCAATGAAGCAACAGGCAAAAAATTAACATAATAGAATTTTAGGACTTGTTTAACATAGCCAAATCATGTAACTTATACCCAGGCATGCCGGATGCCAGATGGGTCAAAGGCAGTGTGCAATGTTCCATATGGTCATTGTTTATATTTTATTAGATTCCATTAGGCAACTTAGGTAGTGCAACATACAGAAAATGATGCAATTGAACTACGCACAGGAGGTAAATTAACATTCCAAAAAAAAACAGGGAACTTACGTGAGCTTTTTTTTGAGTCACACGGACCTCATCAGGTACTTGGGCAGAAGAACCTGGTGCCACACTGTTTCTCCTCTGCATGAAGGAGAGGCCAATTGTAAACAGAAACAGGATCCAAGATATAGAAGTTTGCATTAAGCAATATACAAAAAACAGCAGGTACTTACATGATTATAGGCGAGCTTTACTCTACGTTTATGAGTGTAAGATGTGCCTGCTGCACGTGTAATAACAACAAACAGTTACGAGTCAAGGATTTGCTATAATTAAATTGACACCAAACAGTAGTAGAAACATTATGACGTGCATAAACATGTAATACAGGATCGCAGAAAGATATCAAACATGATGTAACTAGAGCAGTAGCCTACGGCCAAATAGTGAGAAATTGTAATCGTGTCAATGGTGGACTTGTATAGCCTACCCCAACTTGTTTGGGAATAAAGCTTTGTTGTTGGTGGTGTTGTTGTTGTTGTCAATCGTGGACATGTAGAGCATTCAACGGCTCATGATTGGTGGCTCATATTTTGTAGAGTTTCAGCGAATGGGTGGGTTAGGTCACTCAGACCACGACACTCTGTATTTATATCATCTGAGTTAGGGTTACAATACCACTGGACATGGGCCTCTATGGGCCTCACACTGGATACAATATTACTACAGCGCTACTACTAAACTCACTCATGGTCCAACACACCCCCTCAAGATGATCATGGGTAAACAACCATGGCCATCTTGCAACAACATGACACATATGACAACTACGAGTAATGAACTTTCAGCATAACTCCTAGGATACATGACAGCATTGCACTTTCCATCATCTTGTCATCTCGATTCATCTCTTCATCAGCAGCGAAGACATCCAGCTTCAACCATCTGGGATACGCACAACTCCTAACCATACACATCCTCAACAACCCCGGCTGCCTCACCACACAAGTTCCGCAGAACCATCCACACTCGCCTCAATGTCCTCAGCCTCTCTTCTCCACTCTGCCCGGCCACTGACCTCTTCCGTCTCTCCCACAAACCCCCAGCCAACTCCTGCCTCAACCATCCACTCCTCAAGCACCCATGCCTATCCCCCAGTCAGGCCTCAACCAGTCTCACCTCAGGCACGCATGCCTTTCCCCTGGACATATCCACAACCATCACCATCACCACTAAACCGCAGCCTCATCAACTCCATCACGACTCAATCGCAGCCTCATCAACTCCATCACAACATATCCTCACAGCCTCACATCTCCATTTTCTCCTCACTTCCACTCGGATGGCGCCTCGTCTGCGCGCCCTGGCCAACCTGGCAGACCGCACCTGGCCACATCGACCGGCTCGCGCTGGTCAACGTCCAGCACCAACCTCCGGCTCCGCCCTGCGCTCAAAGGCTCGGCCCACTCCGCACGCCTCCAACATCTCCCCCTCGCACGGATCCAGATCTCTCTGCCACGGATTCACTTCCTCTTCTCTCCTTTCTAAACCAAAACGATCTTGACCCTCTTCTTTGTCCCCGCGCGAGCAGCCGCCGATCTCACACAACTCGCATCGCTGTGTGTGATAGCCGCAACCCACGCAGAGCACCTGATGCGGCCTCCCGCCGCCTGGATTTGTACATCTCAACGGTGGTTTTTGTGGTCAAAGGAAGAACTTGTATGGTACTGTTTGGGGCGGCTAGCACTAGCAGGAAGGAAACCTAGGCTCTGATACCATGTAGAGTTTCAGCAAATGGGTGGGTTAGGTCACGGAAAAAATACTTATGCGTCGTGTTTAAATCTAAAGGATGAGGTGGTTACAAACGAAAGCACTTGTAAGTTAAAAATATACTAGCACGAATTCAGAAATACAGTCAGCTGCAATACTCCTAACAGAACAAAACGCGCAGGGATGTCTGGTTACCTATTTCTGGGCGGCGTTTAGACGTGTTCCGCGTTCTTACGGGTGACGTGGAGGTCGGCGAGGGGACTGCTGTTGCGGTGGGTGCCGGGGAAGCAGATCTTGGGGGGTCGGAGAAGGACATGCTGGGCGGTCGATGAAGTGTTCAGCGCGCCGGCCGAAGTAGAAGGTCGGTGAAGCAGATGATGTGCAGTGCACGGGGACGTCGGTGTCGGCGAAGCTGGTCAGGTGCGGTGGTCGATAGAGTCGGCGAACGAGATACGGTGCGGTGGACGCCGGAGTAGGTGCGAATCAAGCGGATAGGGCAGCCTCGAGGTTTGAAGCCGTGGCAGCTTGAACGGCGAAGTGCGGCGGTGATTTTCCGGTGCGGCGGCCGTGAAGGTGGGAGGTAGGTAAGAGGAGCGGTTTCTCTGAGGGCTTGCGGGCGAAACTAGGGCGAAGCTGGGCGATAGAGGAGTAGAAGGGAATTTCGCAGTCCTTCTTTTGAGGAAAAAAATATTCGCAGATCTGAAACTTTGCGGCGCGAGATATTTGGGCGTTGGCGGGGAATTTTACCGCTCGATGAGATTAAATTTTGCCTGCAGTAGGTAATAATAATAATAAATAGTAGGCCCTACTAGTAGTACTGTAAGTCTGTTCAGGAATCCAAGGGGGTCGAGGTAGAGGAATCCATTATGTGAATCCACATTTCAAAGTGTCCAAAAATTCTAAACTGAAATTTTACATGTATATCTAGACATTTTATGTTGGTACATAAGTTTTTTTAAAAAAATATGTGGCTCCTGTAAAAAAGACAAATTTTGATGCTGTAACACGACTACGTACATTTTTTGCCTTTTTTGTACACACCACACAAAATGTTGTTTTTCCACGAAAACTTATGAACGAACATAGGATGTCACAATGTATACCAAAAAATTTATATCAGATTTTTTTAACATTTATATAATTGTTTTTTTTATTATTTCCAATAATCGGTGCATATGCACGTGTGTGCCAAAACGCCACCTCCAGGGGCTAGGAGTTTCTAAACTTCTTATGGCACATCAAATAAAATGTTGTTCAATCAATAATAATAATGTGCTTATGATTGTTACTCCCTTCCACCATTAATAAAGTCCACATCGGTCTCGTGTCAAACTTTGACTCGAGATTTAGGTACCCACATGATAGTGCTAGTATCATAGCTAGTATCATACACATTGGTCCCACAAAACTGCTGATGTGGCAGCTAATTAAGTAGGAGAGAGGAGATTAGTGTAACATAGGTAGATATTGTATCATAGCGCAAACAACGAGATACATGCTTAGGGTTAGGGGTAGATACATGATTTTTCTGGTTTGAATATGTCTAGACCTTATTTATCAACTTAATTGAATGCTTACTATATAACATAAGAAGACCTTGTTTTTTTATTTTGTTTTTTAATTTTTATACGGATTTGAATCTTGGTCAAATCCTAGGTTTCACCAAGATTTGAATAAGTTTAAAACATGAATATGAAAAAGTAAGCATGCATGTATGCTTCATAATTAATCACTTCAAAATGAAGCTCTTGGGAGGGTTTTTGAAATTTCCATGTTTGAAACCAAAAATCACATATCATCATGCTTGACTTCATGAGACAGAGTTTAGGTTAGGGGGTAGATACATGATTTCTCTGGTTTGAATATGTCTAGACCTTGTTTATCAACTTAATTGAATGCTTACAATATAACATAAGAAGACTATGTGCCTTGGTTTTTCATTTTTTGTTTTTTTAAATTATGCCCATTTGAATCTTGGTCAAATCCTAGGTTTGACCATGATTTAAACAAGTTTAAAACATGAATATGAAAAAGTAAGCATGTATCCTTCGTAGTCACTCCAAAATGAAGCTCGATCTGAGAGGGTTTTTGAAATTTCCATGTTTGAAACCAAAAAACCACATACTTATCTTCATGCTTGACTTCATAAGACAGAGTTAATTAGGGGTAGCTTGATACATGATTTTTCTGGTTTGAATATGTCTAGACCTTATTTATCAACTTAATTGAATGCTTACTATATGACATAAGAAGACCTTGGTTTTCATTTTTTATACCCATTTGAATCTTGGTCAAATCATAGGTTTGACCAAGATTTGAACAAGTTAAAAACATGAATATGAAAAAGTAAGCATGTACGTATGCTTCTTAGTCACTCCAAAATGAAGCTCTTGGGAGGGTTTTTGAAATTTCCATGCTTGAAACCAAAAACCACTTCTCTTCATGCATGCTTGACTTCATAAGACAGAGTTTAGGGTTAGGGGGTAGATACATGATTTCTCTCGTTTGAATATGTCTAGACCTTGTTTATCAACTTAATTGAATGCTTACTATATGACATAAGAAGACTATGTGCCTTGATTTTTTTTTTAAATTTTGCCCATTTGAATCTTGGCCAAATCCTAGGTTTGACCATGATTTAAACAAGTTTAAAACATGAATATGAAAAATTAAGCATGTATCCTTCGTAGTCACTCCAAAATGGAAGCTCTTGAGAGGGTTTTTGAAATTTCCATGTTTGAAACCAAAAAACCGCGTACTTCTCTTCATGCTTGACTTCATAAGACAAAGTTTAGGGTTAGGGGTAGATACATGATTTTTCTGGTTTGAATATGTCTAGACCTTATTTATCAACTTAATTGAATGCTTACTATATAACATAAGAAGACCTTGTTTTTTTTTATTTTGTTTTTTAATTTTTATACGGATTTGAATCTTGGTCAAATCCTAGGTTTCACCAAGATTTGAATAAGTTTAAAACATGAATATGAAAAAGTAAGCATGCATGTATGCTTCATAATTAATCACTTCAAAATGAAGCTCTTGGGAGGGTTTTTGAAATTTCCATGTTTGAAACCAAAAACCACATATCATCATGCTTGACTTCATGAGACAGAGTTTAGGTTAGGGGGTAGATACATGATTTCTCTGGTTTGAATATGTCTAGACCTTGTTTATCAACTTAATTGAATGCTTACAATATAACATAAGAAGACTATGTGCCTTGGTTTTTCATTTTTTGTTTTTTTAAATTATGCCCATTTGAATCTTTGTCAAATCCTAGGTTTGACCATGATTTAAACAAGTTTAAAACATGAATATGAAAAAGTAAGCATGTATCCTTCGTAGTCACTCCAAAATGAAGCTCGATCTTGAGAGGGTTTTTGAAATTTCCATGTTTGAAACCAAAAAACCACATACTTATCTTCATGCTTGACTTCATAAGACAGAGTTAATTAGGGGTTAGGGGTAGCTTGATACATGATTTTTCTGGTTTGAATATGTCTAGACCTTATTTATCAACTTAATTGAATGCTTACTATATGACATAAGAAGACCTTGGTTTTCATTTTTTATACCCATTTGAATCTTGGTCAAATCATAGGTTTGACCAAGATTTGAACAAGTTTAAAACATGAATATGAAAAAGTAAGCATGTATGTATGCTTCTTAGTCACTCCAAAATGAAGCTCTTGGGAGGGTTTTTGAAATTTCCATGCTTGAAACCAAAAACCACTTCTCTTCATGCATGCTTGACTTCATAAGACAGAGTTTAGGGTTAGGGGGTAGATACATAATTTCCTGGTTTGAATATGTGTAGACCTTGTTTATCAAAATAATTGAATGCTTACTATATAACATAAGAAGACCTTGTTTTTTTTGAATTTTTATACCCATTTGAATCTTGGTCAAATCCTTGGTTCCACCAAGATTTGAATAAGTTAAAAACATGAATATGAAAAAGTAAGCATGTATGCTTCTTAGTCACTTCAAAATGAAGCTCTTGGGAGGGTTTTTGAATTTCCATGTTCGAAACCAAAAACCACATATCTTCATGCTTGACTTCATGAAACAGAGTTTAGGGTTAGGGGTAGATACATGCATGATTTTTCTTGTTTGAATATGTCTAGACCTTGTTTATCAACTTAATTGAATGCCTACTATATAACATAAGAAGACCTTTTTTTTTTTTTTTATTTTTATACCCATTTGAATCTTGGTCAAATCCTAGGTTTCACCAAGATTTGAATAAGTTTAAAACATGAATATGAAAAAGTAAGCATGCATGTATGCTTCTTAATTAATCGCTTCGAAATGAAGCTCTTGAGAGGGTTTTTGAAATTTCCATGTTTGAAACCAAAAAACCACGTACTTCTCTTCATGCTTGACTTCATAAGACAGAGTTTGGGGATAGGGGTAGCTTGATACATGAATTTTCTGGTTTGAATATGTCTAGACCTTGTTTATCAACTTAATTGAATGCTTACTAGATGACATAAGATGACTATGTGCATTGGTTTTTCATTTTATTGATTTTTTTGAATTTTTATGCCCATTTGAATCTTGGTCAAATCCTAGGTTTGACCATGATTTAAACAAGTTTAAAACATGAATATGAAAAATTAAGTATGTATCCTTCGTAGTCACTCCAAAATGAAGCTCTTGAGAGGGGTTTTGAAATTTCCATGTTTGAAACCAAAAACCGCGTACTTCTCTTCATGCTTGACTTCATATATAAGACAGAGTTTGGGGATAGGGGTAGCTTGATACATGAATTTTCTAGTTTGAATATGTCTAGACCTTGTTTATCAACTTAATTGAATGCTTACTAGATGACATAAGATGACTATGTGCATTGGTTTTTCATTTTTTTGAATTTTTATGCCCATTTGAATCTTGGTCAAATCCTAGGTTTGACCATGATTTAATCAAGTTTAAAACATGAATATGAAAAATTAAGCATCTATCCTTCTTAGTCACTCCAATATGTAGCTCTTGGGAGGGTTTTTGAAATTTCCATGCTTGAAAACCAAAAACCACTTTTCTTCATGCATGCTTGACTTCATAAGACATAGTTTAGGGTTAGGGGGTAGATACATGATTTTCCTACTAGTTTGAATATGTCTAGACCTTGTTTATCAATTTAATTGAATGCTTACTATATGACATGAGCAGACCTTGGTTTTAATTTTTTTATACCCATTTGAATCTTCGTCAAATCGTAGCTAGGTTTGTTGACCAAGATTTGAACAAGTTTAAAACATGAATATGAAAAAGTAAGCATGTATGCGTCTTAACTAGTCACTCCAAAATGAAGCTCTTGGGAGGGTTTTTGAAATTTCCATGATTGAAACCAAAAACCACTTCTCTTCATGCTTGAATTCATAAGTCAGGGTTTAGGGATATATAGGGGGTAGATACATGATTTTTCTGGTTTGAATATGTCTAGAGCTTGTTTTTCAACTTGAATGCTTACTATATGACATACGAAGACTATTTGCTAACGGAGGGAGTAAGCACTCTAGCTATGAAAAGTACCAAACGATGCATACCAAAATGATTTTTTAGAGGAATACTAGTTCGGATTATATAATTTTATATTAGCAGGCCAAAATCGAACCCCGTAGTTGGATTTTCAGAAATTGATCCGTAGTACTGGGCAAAACCCTAGTTTAGCTTATTTAATAATAGATTCGTAGGTCGATTTTTTTACGTTATTATTATTATTACTAGGCAGCACATGTGTTTGCCCGTCCAGTGAAACTCTTTCATTTCATTTTTCTTTTCCGCAAGGTCGGGAGTCGGAGGAAGAGGGATCACACGGGAGGAGACGAAGGGAGAGCAGTCACGGGGCCCCACTTATTTATGGTGTCTATCCTTTTTCTGGTGATGTTGACTGTTGTGCAGGGTTGTCAGTGCGCAGGGGGGTGCGAGCGAGCGAGAAAGGCCGAGAATGAGAGAGATGTTTTTTTTAGAGGGACAACCGAACGATCCTGAAGGACCCAGATTTCCAATACGCATCAGAGCGCAGTTTACAGCAGGACACAAAATAAACAGGAAATTACGTCTAAATCCCTAAGATTTACATGGTAGACCCCATGCTGAAAGCAAGAAATGCGATCGGGTCCTTAATAGGCACCGTCCGGATTGATCCTCGTCGGAGCCGGGGACGAACCACTTGGCGCGACCAAATCGCCATGGCTACAGAGCCTGCACACCATGGCCTACGAGCTGAGCTAGAAACGACCTGCCAAAACCGGCAGCCAACGGAGGTGGATAATTGGAGAGAGAGAGAGAGAGAGTGTTGATGCCTCTCTCTTGACAAAGAAGATGGCTGGGAGTTTGCCTACCTAGCGTACGTGACTTGTGCTCACTGAAGTGTGGGACCTCACGCATGGGAACCACACGTAAGTGACAGACTTGTTGCTCTAATAACTCGGGTGATCATTATACTGTATTAGTACATAGTTTCCTATGGATCCTTCTTAGTCACTCCAAAATGAAGCTCTTTGGGAGGGTTTTTGAAATTTCCATGTTTGAAACCAAAAATAAGAAGACTATGTGCCTTGATTTTTCATTTTTTAAAATTTTGCCCATTTGAATCTTGGTTAAATCCTAGGTTTGACCATGATTTAAACAAGTTTAAAACATGAATATGAAAAATTAAGCATCTATCCTTCTTAGTCACTCCAATATGTAGCTCTTGGGAGGGTTTTTGAAATTTCCATGCTTGAAACCAAAAACCACTTCTCTTCATGCATGCTTGACTTCTTCATAAGACAGAGTTTAGGGTTAGGGGGTAGATACATGATTTTCCTGGTTTGAATATGTGTAGACCTTGTTTATCAAATTAATTGAATGCTTACTATATAACATATAAGAAGACCTTGTTTTTTTTTGAACTTTTATACCCATTTGAATCTTGGTCAAATCCTTGGTTCCACCAAGATTTGAATAAGTTAAAAACATGAATATGAAAAAGTAAGCATGTATGCTTCTTAGTCACTTCAAAATGAAGCTCTTGGGAGGGTTTTTGAATTTCCATGTTCGAAACTAAAAACCACATATCTTCATGCTTGACTTCATGAAACATAGTTTAGGGTTAGGGGTAGATACATGCATGATTTTTCTTCTTTGAATATGTCTAGACCTTGTTTATAAACTTAATTGAATGCCTACTATATAACATAAGAAGACCTTGTTTTTTTATTTTATTTTTAAATTTTTATACGGATTTGAATCTTGGTCAAATCCTAGGTTTCACCAAGATTTGAATAAGTTTAAAACATGAATATGAAAAAGTAAGCATGCATGTATGCTTCTTAATTAATCACTTCGAAATGAAGCTCTTGGGAGGGTTTTTGAAATTTCCATGTTTGAAACCAAAAACCACATATCTTCATGCATGCGCTTGACTTCATGAGACAGAGTTTAGTGTTAGGGGGTAGATACATGATTTCTCTCGTTTGAATATGTCTAGACCTTGTTTATCAACTTAATTGAATGCTTACTATATGACATAAGAAGACTATGTGCCTTGATTTTTCATTTTTTAAAATTTTGCCCATTTGAATCTTGGCCAAATCCTAGGTTTGACCATGATTTAAACAAGTTTAAAACATGAATATGAAAAATTAAGTATGTATCCTTCGTAGTCACTCCAAAATGAAGCTCTTGAGAGGGGTTTTGAAATTTCCATGTTTGAAACCAAAAAACCGCGTACTTCTCTTCATGCTTGACTTCATATATAAGACAGAGTTTGGGGATAGGGGTAGCTTGATACATGAATTTTCTTGTTTGAATATGTCTAGACCTTGTTTATCAACTTAATTGAATGCTTACTAGATGACATAAGATGACTATGTGCATTGGTTTTTCATTTTTTTGAATTTTTATGCCCATTTGAATCTTGGTCAAATCCTAGGTTTGACCATGATTTAATCAAGTTTAAAACATGAATATGAAAAATTAAGCATCTATCCTTCTTAGTCACTCCAATATGTAGCTCTTGGGAGGGTTTTTGAAATTTCCATGCTTGAAAACCAAAAACCACTTTTCTTCATGCATGCTTGACTTCATAAGACATAGTTTAGGGTTAGGGGGTAGATACATGATTTTCCTACTAGTTTGAATATGTCTAGACCTTGTTTATCAATTTAATTGAATGCTTACTATATGACATGAGCAGACCTTGGTTTTAATTTTTTTATACCCATTTGAATCTTCGTCAAATCGTAGCTAGGTTTGTTGACCAAGATTTGAACAAGTTTAAAACATGAATATGAAAAAGTAAGCATGTATGCGTCTTAACTAGTCACTCCAAAATGAAGCTCTTGGGAGGGTTTTTGAAATTTCCATGTTTGAAACCAAAAACCACTTCTTCTCTTCATGCTTGACTTCATAAGTCAGGGTTTAGGGATATATAGGGGTAGATACATGATTTTTCTGGTTTGATATGTCTAGACCTTGTTTATCAACTTAATTGAATGCTTACTATATGACATAAGAAGACTACGTGACTTGTGCTCACTGAAGTGTGGGACCTCACGCATGGGAACCACACGTAAGTGACAGACTTGTTGCTCTAATAACTCGGGTGATCATTATACTGTATTAGTACATAGTTTCCTATGGATCCTTCTTAGTCACTCCAAAATGAAGCTCTTTGAGAGGGTTTTGAAATTTCCATGTTTGAAACCCAAAACAACTTCTCTTCATGCTTGACTTCATAAGACAGAGTTTAGGGTTAGGGGTAGATACATGATTTGTCTGGTTTGAATACGTCTAGACCTTGTTTATCAACTTTAATGCTTACTATATGACATAAGAAGACTATGTGCTTTGGTTTTTCATTTTTCTGATTTTTTTATTTTTGATGCCCATTTGAATCTTGGTCAGATCCTAGGTTTTACCAAGATTTAAACAAGTTTAAACATGAAAATGAAAAGGCATTTATCCTTCTTAGTCACTCTAAATGAAGTTTTTGGGAGGTTTTTGAATTTTCCATGTTTGAAACCCAAAACCACTTCTCTTCATGCTTGACTTCATAAGACATAGTTTAGGGTTAGGGGTACATACATGATTTGTATGTTTTGAATATGTCTAGACCTTGTTTATCAACTTGAATGCTTACTATATGACATAAGAAAACTACGTATGTGCTTTGGTTTTTCATTTTTCTATTTTTTTTGAATTTTCCGCCCATTTGAATCTCTGTCAAATCCTAGGTTTGACCAAGATTTAAACAAGTTTAACACGTGAAAACGAAAAGGTAAGCATGGATCCTTCTTAGTCACTCCAAAATGTACCAATTGATAGATGTGTTAACTTTGCTTCATAGAAAAAATAATGTCATGTAAATGAGTTAACTTGGATTTCCTACCCTTGAATCCATAGGAAACTTTGTTCTAATGCACTATAATAATCAACCGAGTTTTTACACCAGCCTTACGTGTGGTGCCCATGCGTGAGGTCCCACACTTCGATGAGCACAAGTCACGTGCAATAGGTACGCAAACTCCCCCATTTTCTTTGTCAAGAGAAGACGCATCAGGATGCGTATTGGAAGTCTCTGGGTCCTTCAGGATCCTTCGGTTGTCCCTCTCACAATAAAAAACAAATCTCTCTCATTCTCGGCCTCGCTCGCTCGCTCGCTCGCTCGCTCGCACCTCCTGCTCCTGACAAACCCAGTCAACATCATCACCCGAAAAAGGGAGACACCATAATGCTCTCCCTCCTTCTTCTCTCCTTCCGAGTGATCCCTCTTCCTCCGAGTTTCACTCGACGGGCAAACACATATGTGCTGCATAGTAGAGTAATAATAAAAAGGTACGTAGAAAAATCGACCTACGAATCTATAATTAAATAGGTTAAACTAGGGTTTTGCCCAGTACTACAGATCAAGGTTCAAAAAAATCCAACTACGGGGTTCGAACAACCCCATTTCTAATCAAAGAATTTTTTCGACGTCATCCAAATGGCCTCAAACTATAGCATGGGCGGATCCAGACTATAGCATGGGCGGTAATTTAAACAAGTTTAAAACATGAAAATGAAAAGGAAGCTTGTATCCTTCTTAGTCACTCTAAAATGAAGTTTGGGGAGGTTTTTGAAATTTCCATGCTTGAAACCAAAAACCACTTCTCTTCATGCTTGACTTCATAAGACAAAGTTTAGGGTTAGGGGGTAGATACATGATTTTTCTGGTTTGAATATGTCTAGACCTTGTTATCAACTTAATTGAATGCTTACTATATATATGACATAAGAAGATCGACTATGTGCATTGGTTTTTCATTTTATTGTTTTTTTAATTTTATGCCCATTTGAATCTTGGTCAAATCCTAAGTTTGACCATGATTTAAACAAGTTGAAAACATGAATATGAAAAATTAAGCATATGTCCTTCTTAGTCACTCCAAAATGAAGCTCTTGGGAGGGTTTTTGAAATTTCCATGTTTGAAACCAAAAACCATGACTTCTCTTCATGCATGCTTGACTTCATAAGACAGAGTTTAGGGCTAGGGGTAGCTAGATACATGATGTTTCTGGTTTGAATATGGACCTTGTTTATCAACTTAATTGAATGCTTACTATATGACATAAGAAGACTACGTGCCTTGGTTTTTCATTTATTTTCATTTATTTTGAATTTTTATGTCCATTTGAATCTTGGTCAAATCCTAGGTTTGACCATGATTTAAACTAGTTTAAAACATAAATATGAAAAATTAAGCATCTATCCTTCTTAGCCACTCCAAAATGAAGCTCTTGGGAGGGTTTTTGAAATTTCCATGATTGAAACCAAAAACCACTTCTCTTCATGCTTGACTTCATAAGTCAGGGTTTAGGGATATATAGGGGGTAGATACATGATTTTTCTGGTTTGAATATGTCTAGAACTTGTTTTTCAACTTGAGCTTGTCTAGAGCTTGTTTTTAATTTTTTTATACCCATTTGATTCTTCGTCAAATCCTAGGTTTGTTGACCTAGATTTGAACAAGTTTAAAACATGAATATGAAAAGGTAATCATGTATGCTTCTTAATTAGTCACTCCAAAATGAAGCTCTTGGGAGGGTTTTTGAAATTTCCATGATTGAAACCAAAAACCACTTCTCTTCATGCTTGACTTCATAAGTCAGGGTTTAGGGATATATAGGGGGTAGATACATGATTTTTCTGGTTTGAATATGTCTAGAGCTTGTTTATCAACTTAATTGAATGCTTACTATATGACATAAGAAGACTATGTGCCTTGATTTTTCATTTTTTTAAATTATGCCCATTTGAATCTTGGTCAAATCCTAGGTTTGACCAAGATTTAAACAAGATTAAAACATGAAAATGAAAAATTAAGCCTTGATCCTTCTTATTCACTCCAAAATGAAGCTTTTGGGAGGGTTTTTGAAATATCCAGGTTTGAAACCCAAAACCACTTCTCTTCATGCATAGTTTAGGGTTAGGGGTAGATACATGAATTTTTGGTTTATAGTAAGCATTCAAGTTGATAAACAAGGTATAGACATATTCAAACTAGAAAAATCATGTATATACCCCCTAAGGCTAAACTCTGTGATATATATGAAGTCAAGCATATAAGAGGAATGGTTTTGGGTTTCAAACATGGAAAATTCAAAAACCCTCCCAAAAGCTTCATTTTTTGAGTGAAGGGATCCAGGCTTACTTTTTCATTTTCATGTTACTGACTTGTTTAATTCTTGGTCAAACCTAGGATTTGACCAAGATTCAAATGGGCATAAAAATTCAATAAAGAATTCAAAAAATGAAAAACCAAAGCACATAAGCTTCTTAAGTTATAGTAAGCATTCATGTTGATCAACGGAGTCTAGACATATTTAAACATTAAAAATCATGTATATACCCCAAACCCTAAACTCTGTCTAATGAAGTCAAGCACGAAGAGAAGTGGTTTTCGGTTTAATTTTTTGAATTGTTATGCCCATTTGAATCTTGGTCAAATCCTAGCAGGTTTGACCAATATTTAAACAAGTTTAAAACATGAAAATGAAAAGTAAGTTTGGATCCTTCTTATTCACTCCAAAATGAAGCTTTTGGGAGGTTTTTTTAATTTTCCATGTTCGAAACCCAAAATGATATCTCTCCGTGCTTTACTTCATAAGACAAAGTTTAGGGGTAGGGGGTAGATACATGATTTTTCTGGTTTGAATATGTCTAGACCTTGTTTATCAACTTGAATGCTTATTATGTGACATCAAAAGACTATGTGTTTAGTTTTTTTTTGAATTTGTTATGCCCATTTGAATCTTGGTCAAATCCTAGGTTTGACCAAGATTTAAACCAGTTTAAAACATGAAAATGAAAAGTAAGCCTGGATTCTTCTTAGTCACTCCAAAATGAAGCTTTTGGGAGGTTTTTTAAATTTCCATGTTTGAAACCCAAAACCACTTCTCTTAATGCTTGACTTCATAAGACAGAGTTTAGGGTTAGGGGCCAAGTATATACATGATTTTTCTTGTTTAAATATGTCTAGACTTTGTTTATCAACTTGAATGCTTACTATATGACATCAAAAGACTATGTGTTTGGTTTTGATTTTTTTGAATTTGTTATGTCCATTTGAATCTTGGTCAAATCCTAGGTTTGACCAAGATTTAAACCAATTTAAAACATGAAAATGAAAATGAAAGCCTGGATTCTTCTTAGTCACTCCAAAATGAAGCTTTTGGGAGTTTTTTCAATTTCCAATGTTTGAAACCCAAAACCACTTTTCTTCATGCTTGACTTCATAAGACAGAGTTTAGGGTTAGGGGGTATATACAATATTTTTCTGGTTTGAATATGTCTAGACTTCGTTGATCAACTGTAATGCTTACTATATGACATAAGAAGCTTATGTGCTTTGGTTTTTTTTTTGATTTCTTTTTTGAATTTTTATGCCCACTTGAATCCTGGTCAAATCCTTTGTTTGACCAAGATTTAAACAAGTTAAAACATGAAAATGAAAAAGTAAGCCTGGCTCCTTCTTAGTCATGAAAATGAGTTAACTTGGCTTTCCAACCCTTGAATCCATAGGAAACTTTGTACTAATGCAGTATAATAATCACCGAGTTTTTACACCAACAGGTCTGTCACTTACGTGTGGTGCCCATGCGTGAGGTCCCAAACTTCAGTGAGCACAAGTCACATGCGGTAGGCAGGCAAAATACCCGATCAATCCGGGCGGTGGCTGTTAAGGACCCGATCGCATTTCTTGCTTTCAGACTGGGGTCTACCATGTAAAAGTTTGTTCCTTTTGGATGCATCACTCGTATTTGCAAGTTTTTTGGGGGTCCCGCAAATTCAGGGTAGCATCATGCCCCCCTTCCCACGCCAACACAAACAGAGTTCAACACAACCTAATTAAGCAAGGTTCAACACAGACATAGTTCAACAACCCCTAATTAAGCTAATAGGTTCACCACAAACGCTGCTGAGCAGCAAACATAAACAGAGTTCAACAAAAGATGCTGCTTTTGAAGCAGTAGGAGAGACAAACATGCACAACAGTTACGGAGTATATTTACCATCTTCTTCCTGTCGCCTCCTCCCGGTCCCGCTTCTTCTGCTTCTTGCTGCCCATACCTTTAATCTTTGGTGGCTTGGGCTTGGGAGGAGGCACACGACCGGTCTCGATAGCTTGGTTCAATTTCTTCCTTAGGAATAGCCCATAGGCCATGTGGTTGGCTATGAAGCCGGATCGGTTAACAGTTTCCCCAACTTTGAGACAGCCGGACCCACCGGCTTCGGCATGCTGCAGGACGCTTCGAAAGTCAACCTTTATGCTCTTTGTGCAGAAGGGGCAGCTGTTCCTGGCACCAGTCCAGGGTTCACTCCAATACTTGTCGAACTTCCCCGCCTTAAGCTTGTTGAGAGTGGCCCTGGCCTTCCTATGACGCGACTCGACATCGCTGTCAACCTCATCAGTAGCAACCTGATACATGCCAAATAAACAGGTGAAGCAAATATGTAGCAGTTGCAACTAATAATGAATATGAATCTAAAAAGATTCTGACGCTAATTCAAAACCCTATAGCGCAAAAAAAAGAGGGAGAGACCATAGAGCAAATCGATACAGGGCTATGTTGAATAAGGGAGAGAGGTGAATCGGATGTGAAGCAAATATGTAGCAGTTGCAACTAATACTGAATATGAATCTAAAAAGATTCTGACGCTAATTCAAAACGCTATAGCGCAAAAAAAGAGGGAGAGACCATAGCGCAAATCGATACAGGGCTATGTTGAATAAGGGAGAGAGGTGAATCGGAACATACTTCCTCCCCCTCGTCGACGATATTCTCGTCGAAGGTCGGCGGCGGCGGTTCAAAGATGAGTTCAACCTCGTCCTCGTCATCTAGGGGATGCTTCCCAAGAGAGTGGACCCATCTACCAACAGCATCAGATGCCGATGAGCGACCGATGGCCCGACCTTCGGCAATGGCCTCCGCTTCGTCTTTGGCATCCGCTGCGGCGATGATCGCCGCCGTTGCGGCCATGCGTGCTGCGGTCGCGGCTCTGGACGCCTCCTCTGCGGCTAAGGCCAGCCGCGCGGCTTTCGCTTTCGCTGCGTTGACGGCGTCGGTTGGGCTCTCCATCGGTGGAATGGGAAGGGGAAGTGAAGAGAGGGTTTTTTCCTAGTCCGTGGAGAGAGGGAGAAGTGTGGACGTGAAATGGATAACTGACGATATTTCAAGATTTGGGAGACATAGCACGAACGGGCAGATGACAGCGCGTGGGTGCATTACCTCATACTGCCTCTGTCCTAGAAAGAGCGTACGTGTGGGTTTTCAAGGCATATTAAGGATTTTATTATTACCCACACACATTTATTTTGTACTTCTCTACAGTGTTGACCGTGCTACTACTATTTGTGTTAGTGCGCCAAAAACAAAATGTTATTTTCTAAGTGCCAAATTAATCTAGGGCGTTGGTTGTGAACCGGTGAACAAAAAAGAGATAGCCCAAAAGAGGAACACACCAAGGTACAAAAACTAGCATATATGCATGTTTCTATGTACATATATATGACCCTGGGTTTGTAGATAAAAAACATTCATATATGCGCTTACTATTAATATACATAAGTTTATGCTGATTCTCTTGGTTTAGGTATATATATGGTTAGGCATCACTACTAATTCAGAAAAAACAAAAATGTAACCCTTCAAGTGAAGTCATTTTAAGTGACCTAACAACTAAAATTCATATATAGGATTTGTATAGGAATTATGTAGGATTTAGATCACATGTGAATTTTCCCCACACTAGTTGTTTGATTCATAGGAACATATCCTATAGGAATCTTGCAGTGCAAATCCTATAAGAATAAAACATTAGGTCATACCTCATGGAAAATTTCCTTTGGCACAATCAAACACAACTCATCTTCCTATATGATTCAACTAGCCATTAAATCTCAATCCTATGTTTTTCATATTTCTATGGTTTTCCCATCCTATGAATCAAAGGAGCCTTAGGGCTTATATCTTTTTTTAGAAAGGCAAACTATGTTAAGATTGGCCAAGTTTTACGAAAAACCTTTAACATGCAAAATACAAAGTTGAGTCATTTCGTTTGAATCGGAGGGAGTACATTTGACGTTATGGTACTATTTGACAGCTGCTTGGCACTGTATTTTTTTCGAACCAAACTTCCCCCTTCATGAAGCTTTTATTTTAGCTTCAGTGACTTGATACATCCATATATCTAGACAAAGTTGAGTCAATTCATTTGAATCAGAGGGAGTACATTTGACTATATGGGTATTGTTTGACAACTGCTTGGCACTGTCTTCTTTTTTGAACCAAACTGCCCCCTTCACGAAGCTTTTATTTTGGGATAGAGCTTCACTGACTTGATACTTCCAAGTCTCACAGTGACTTGGTGCCACCATCCACCATCCATCTCAGATCCAATGTATGCGATCGACTTAGAATTTAAACTAAATAATTATTATAATTGCTCAGAAATATTTCAAGAACTTCCAGTTAATCGTGCATATTTCGATTTATATTTTGGTGAAGTTTCATTCGATTTGAATCAAAGGTTTGTGAGCAAATATATACTCCCTCCGGTTCATATTAATTGACTCTAATATGGATGTACTAGACACATTTTAGTTCTAGATACATCCATATTGAAGTCAATTAATATGAATCAGAGGGAGTATTTAGTTTAAACTAGTGCTCGTATACGTAAAAAGCTCTTTAATCACAAGCTAATCGTCCGAGTGGGATGAAATATTCACAGATTTTAGAACAAGGCATCTACATTTTACTGGATTTTTTTCATAATTTTTGTTTTTAGGTTCGAAATAAGAGATAGTTTGGAACGTTGGATCTCAAATGGTTGGTAGATGGTGGCACCAAGTCACAATGAGATTTGGAGACTTCAAGTCACTGCAGCTCTGTCCTTTTATTTTGACAAACTGCAGAGCCGCTGGTGCATCTATGGTTGCGTACGGCCGACGCCGATTCTTAGCAAGGAAGTTCTTCCTATAAGTAGTAGTATCCATACTCCACTCCAAGGCATGTATAAAAAAAAGAACCCATCCCGTTCTCGTTTTCCCGATCACTCTTCTCTGAAGATGGAGGAGGCCCTCTTCTTGTGCCCCCTCTGCCTGCTGCCCTTCAAACCCCCCATATCCAAGGTCGCTCCCTTCCGATTTCATTCTTAGGTTCACCTGTGAGAAATGTCAATGACAACTGATGCCACGTACGTTGTTCCGTGCAGTGCAAGGGCGGTCATATGGGCTGTCGGCGCTGCGTCGGCGAGCTTGCGCCGAACCCGTGCAAGAAGTGCGAGCAGCCGGCGAGGTTGCCGCCGTCGAATCGATCTGGGGCAAGATTGCCGCCGTCGAATCGATCTGGGGCAATGGTCAAGTGCGTCGGCTGCCAGAGCTTGGTCGCCTCCACGGAGTCCTACAAGCACTATATCGCGTGCCCGCATGGTCCGTGCGGCTGCACAGAGGCCATCAATACCGGCTGCAGCTTCACCGGCCCGCCGCGGGAGCTCCTGGTACACCTCCAAGCATCCCACTCCATCCCAGTGTTTACGTTCCAGTATGGCATACCCGCCTGGTGCATAGTTCGTGTTCCGGTACAACCGCGGGGACACCTGTTCATCGGCAGTGGGGAAGAAGACGGTAGCGTGTTCGCCATCACCGTTGGCGCGCTCGGCCCGACCACCATTGTGTCCTGTGTGTGCATCAGGTCGGCCGCGTGCTTGTTTCCGATGTACAAGGCGCAGCTGCTGGTGATTGGTCCGCCGGCGCCGGCGACGGCTGGGACCAGTGACCTCTCGACGGACACCTTGATGGCGGTAATCGAGCCGACGAGCTCCCCGACGCCTAGCTCGATCATGTTGCAGCAGCTCACTTCTTTCCTGGCGGTGCCGCCCCGTTACGCGAAGCAGAATGGAGGGCAGCGTGTGTTGCCTATCTGCGTTTGCATCAACAAGAAGGTTATACAATAATCTTCGTTTAGTCATACTGCAATGTAGTTACTCGAAGATCGGAGGGAGTAGTTTAGTTCGAAGTAGGGTTCGTTCGGATGTATTTTGGACTTGTATAGTAGTACTACTACTCCAGAACTATTAGCTAGCTAGTTGGAGTGCTAGAATGCAGCTCGGAGTATTATAGTATTTTGGCAGTACTACTAGTATATGTATGTGACTGCAAATTCAAACTAAAATGGAGTATTTCTTGCTAATGTTGTTCTTTTGGAGTCATCATTTTTTTCTGAACGTGTTAACTATGCTATTGTCTAAGGATTCGTTTAGATTTCTTTGGTTGAATTCATATTTCGTCTCTTCCTAATTTGGCAAAACTGCACTGTCATGGGCATTCTTACAAGGTCGCTGAAGTTTCGAAGTTTCTTAATGTATATTGCGTAGGGTGTACCCCCTTAACATGGATCTGTTGCATTTTTGGGTTGTATTTTTTTTGGCAATTTTCAGGACCATAAAATAGCACGCCTTCAGTTGAAATTTGAATTAGTGGCCGATACTAGCATGGAGTAGTGACGGAGTCGTAGTTGATGGCGAGAAGGTTGATGCCTTGCTAGGTTGGTGTACGTTGCAAAAAGAACAAGGTTGGTGTGTATTTGTTTTATTTGTTCACCATAATACTGACATGGCCATCGATTTGATTAGACAACACAAGCCTGGGATGTTTCACTTATTTATTGTAGGAAGCACGATTAATGTTCTGTAATGATGGGGCTACTCCTATAGTCCGTCTGCTCCTACTCGGGTGTCGGGTCACAGTCACACTCTCCTCTTTTTTTGAACACATTCACACTCTCCTCGAAACTGCAGTAGGCAGTATATGCGTCTCGGTTCACCTCCGTCGTCTATCCCCACTCCGCCCAGCTTCCATAGCACGCGCCTGCGTCTCCGCCATGGCGCTTTCGCATCCTATCCAGCAGTGCCCAGTTTGAGAGCCTCTGTTCTCCAACTCAAACCCCCACCTGCCGCCATTGATCGCCATCTCTCTCCCAAAGTTCGAATCAGTAGATCTCCCAAGAAAATACCAACCCCATTGTACCACCTGCCTCATTGCGATGGCGAAATCGAGCAGGGTCTGTGGATCTGGGCTGTTTCACAAGGTGTTTACGGAAGGCCCCCTTGAAGTGCTCATCAGCCAGTGCGACGCCATCACCGCCGCGTCCCTAGTCGGTTCCTCCAAAAGTATTCTTCAGTCAGCCAAATACAGTGCCACTCTGCCTGCTTCTCAGCCGTTTGGCCTTCCGTGTGTTCTCTGTTGTGACCCGGCGGATAAACCATGGGTGTTCAAGGAGGATTTGCCGGTGCACAGCAAGTGCAAACTACTGCCGCTGGACAGGTTCTCCTATGATGGCCTAATGCCACACGGTAAGGATGAGGAGCGGGCAGGCGCCAATGGAGATTGGATCGCCATGGTTGGCCCCGAAGGCAAGTGGAACCTCCTCAATGTCTACACTCATCGCAAGATTAAGCTTCCATCTTTGAGGAAGAAGTTGGAAACCACACGCAATCCACTTATATTCGAGTATCAGCGTTCTGCTATTCAACTGCAGAAGATAGCTATTTGCCAAGTTCCTACAGCTGCTAGGGGGTATAAAGATTTCTCCCTTGTCGCAATCTTCGACTTTGCAATTGCCTACCTCCATGGCGAATATCCTCGTACATGGATATTTCTTGAAAACCAGTTTCAGTACGGCGCCATATACTGCGATGCAATTATACATAACGGACTTGTGTTCGCCGTTACTGAGCTTGGAAATGTTTATGCATGGGATCCTAATCAATTTGGTAACATTTCCTCCCTATCTTTTTTATATACGTAACTTATATAGTATTTCACCTCTTATTTGTTGAACTGTCTTGGCATCTTTTGGCTTAAAGGAATTCCATAGGCGCACACCATAACCCTCTTGTGGTATGGACATATTTAGAATTTAACATCTATAGGAATTTTAGTATGGTCTAATGTGCATGTTGTTCCTTAGGAAAAAGGCCCCCTAGTAATTAAGTTTCTTTATTATTACTCCCTAGAAAATTTAAGGTAGAGTAGAAATAGAATCAATAAAGCTGCCATGCAATATTGATAAAGACTTTCATTTGTTTATATTCCCCCGGTTCTAGAGAATAAGGAGTACTATATTCAAACCATCTAAAATTTGGACCAATATTTTGGGGAACATGTTTTTAATCCATATGAAGTTTTACCAAGATGTTCGAAATATATTTCAAACCATCTTATGTTCGACCATGATTTTATAAAGTACTAGTATTGGCATCCCAATATCAAATCAATATCACTAGTAGATAAATCATGAAATATATTTTCATGTGACGTGTTCTTTCCTTTTTCAAGGTCCTATAGTGCTCCCTGCTCCATTCATTCCGTGGACGGCTGGATTTGATGACGATGATGATTTTGACTCTAATAGTCGTACGTGGTGGCTGGCAAGATCTCAAGATCGTTCTAGACTTCTCCTGGTCTATGCACGTGGCGTAATGGATTTTGACGCTGACGGTGCTCCAACTTATTATGATAGTACCCCTTCTGTCCATTGCGGTCGCGCTGTTCACAGCTATTCGGGGTATACCTGCATTGTATTCTCGAATGACACTAGTCGGTTACTTCCAGCCAACCCGTGGGAAAGGGTTACTAATCTTGGAGACTATTCTATGTTCCTTGGGTTGAACTATCCGATTTTCATGCCAGTGGGTGGTGCAACATTTCCCCCAGGATATTTGACAAGAAGAAACTGCATCTACACCACGCCTCAGACCATTGGCTCTCAGTTTGACACATCACATCAAGAAATTTTCCGCTTCAGTCTAAATGGCGAAGACCACCAAAGCATCTCTTTCTCAAGCAGCGGTCCAGGGGCCAACTGGCATACGGGGTTTTGGTTCATCCCAAGCTACACCAACGCGCTGGACTGGAACAAAGACAATCAGAGTTAGGGATATTTATGTAATAGTAGGATCATACTACTAGCTAGCTCAGTTGGTCTTGACTCCTATTTAACTATTTATAGCTAATGGACTTAGGTGATTAACTGATGCTATTTGCATGAACCGAGGTGCTTCTTTTAATTTGATCAAATACGGTCTATGCACATGCATGGTTGTTTGGCTGTTTCAGTGTCCCTAGAGGCATACATATATACTGTTATTTAGCAATCTTTATTACAGTACAAAGGTCTTAACCTCATGGTTCACAGAAAGTATAAACGTAGATCAACCATCTAAACATAGAAGACATTCTAGTGTATGATTCTTACATATACACATCAACATCCTATCAGAAAATCTTAATGTGAATTGTACTGGCTGTACAAACCCGTGCATCATTCTCTAGCCGGTTGCACCCAAAAACCAAATCGTGGTACTTCATAGTTGACTGTATGTAGGACAATATACAGATCCAATGCGAAGCCATGGGTATCACCTGCATGACAGAACCATATTTCACATGGTTGGAGGTACTCCATATGGCATTTAAAATCATTCCTTGTCCTTCATATGGCCCTAAAAATAGTACAGTTGGATTTGTGGGTTTTAATTTTTTATTAACACACTCAATTGATTGCCCAAACATTGATTAATAATATTATTAAGGGGTGTGATGTTGAAAGCCATAAGAACAATGTGCCAAACAATCTTTGCTAGCGGACGGTAAATGTATACCCATCAGAAATAATCAGCAGACGTGCATGTTTCTTTGGTCAGAATAACTGCTGCACCATCTTAAAAGTAAATGGCATGACCATTTATTTGATTTGATAGCGTGCAGCTAGATGGCGTACATTACTATCTCTACTTCCTTGGGTCGCCCAAATCTGGAGTACTAAAAGCAAATCCTGGTGATTCATTTGACAAGACAACACAGATGCGTCCAAATTTCTCCGCCCATATTATTATAGTAATATACGAAATCTGGAGTGCGTTGCCTCGTTGCCTTCCAAGAGAAGCTGCATTCCTTGCCAAAAAAGAGAGAGAGGCTGTATTTATAACTACCTCACCGGCCGCCACTAGTACAAACCATCACTCCCTCTCCACCTCCACCTCCATCTCTTCCCTAGTAGCTCCACCTCCATATCGGCGACGGACCACAATCGCGCGGCTTCGACTTCCTCTTCGACGGCGGCGGCGACAGAGGCGTGAGGCACCTTCTCCGCGGCGCATCACTCATCCTCGTCCCGCGGCAACAATGGCTGTATGTGAAATCACCATACCCTTGTGTATGGTAGAGATGATGATGTGCGGATAAAATTTTATTGGCGGTTGCTCATCCTTGTTTGAATATTTGGTGTAGATTCACATCTAGGGCAGGGTGTCAAGCGGGGTGGGTAGCGGGCTAGCTAGTTTCAGTGCGAGTGCTTTAAATCTGCTCTAATCTCAACCACTATTTGCTCTAATTTTCTGCTTTGCGGGACGATTCGCGGACGCCGCTTGCAACCCTAATCTAGGGTATTGATCCTAGTTTAGTAGACTACTAGGATTTACATGCCAATTTGTTTTTAGACTAGATCCGGATATTTGTCAATACTACTACGTACTTCTTCCGTTCGTATTTAATTGACTCTAGTTGAAAGCATCGACAGTTCATTTTCTTCTCTCCCTCGCGTCGACTAATTAAAACCGAACAGAGGGAGTATTAGGAATCCATGTGCATCCGTACTACCAGTAAGGTATTGCGTTGTTGCAGAGGCTCAGTGTAATCAATATCTTTCGATATTAATATACTCACTTTATCAGAAAATAAATTAGTAATCCATGTTCAAACTTGCTAGTTTGATCGACGTTTGATGATGATTTGTGAGGCCATGTATGGGCCTAGTTTGTTTTGCCTGGTGGTCAGTAGGCTGATGATTTATTTTTTTGCTTGGTCGATCTGTGGTCGTTCCATGGCCACTGCTGATTAAGCATTACTAGAATCAACAATTTTTTGCTTGTCTGGTGATTGGAAGTGTATGCGCTAGCACCATCGCACGATGATTAGTCTTAATGGAGATGCAGATGTCGATCAAGAGGGAGAAACATATCTTGATCATGCATTTCTCACGAGATTACTTGGTGATTGGAAGTAGAATCCACAATTTGTTGTGCAAACTTCTCAACATATGCATATATTCAATGAATTGGCTTTATGTGATCAATAGTACTTCTTATTGCAGATGGATGGAGGGGAAAGAGCGAAAAAACCGATACTTAGTGAGATGACTTCTCATTCTGTGACTTCTGATATCCCAGATAACAAGGTAAATATATAGAACGACGATTCGTAGGTGATAAAAGCAGAATCCACAATTTGCCGTGCAAACTTCTCAACATATGCATATATTTGATTAATTAGTTTTATGTGATCAATAGTATTACTTATTCCAGATGGACGTAGGGGAAGGAACGAAAAAGCGGATGCTATGTGAAATGACTTCTAAATCTGTGTGTTCTGATATCCCAGATGACAAGGTAAACATATGGACCGACGCTTGTTTTGCCGCTGCCCCTGTTAGATGGCTAGATGCTCTGGTCTAATTTCTGTTCATGTGCTTATTATTGCAGAAACATAGAGTTGAAGAAAACTCTATATTGTCTGATGACAAAGGTGAAATGGCATGCCAGTCTTTTAAACCTCCGACGCCACCTTGTTTACTGTCTATGGAGACTGATGCAGCTGGACCTGGTACTGATGAGCCTATACCTGGCATCATCGTGCCACATGAAGAAGGTTGTGGATTGGGTTTACCCCCTGCTGTAGAAACTGGTGGTGCAGCTGGAGCTGCTAGTGTAGAGCCTCTAGTGAACGGTGTCGTGCCACGGGAATTCTCTGAACTGGAGCAAAACGGTTTACCTATTGTCAAGACCGATTTAACTGGTGCTGATGCTGGAGTTGCTACTGATGATCCTGCACCCGAAGGAGGTTTTGTATTGGTAGAACCCGTCATGACTATGCCCACAGTACTGACTGGTGGTGGACCTGGAGCTGGTAGGGTAGAGCCTCTAGCGAAAGGTGTCGTGCCACGAGAATCCTCTGAAGTGGATATTGGTGGTTTACCCTCTGTAGAGACTAGTGGTCTACCTGGAGCTGGTATTGTAGAGATTTCAGCAAACGGTGCTGTCCCACCCGACTCCTATGAACTGGAGCATGTACCTGATGTGCCTTCTGTAGAACCTGACGCACCTGTAAGTAGTGGTGATGATTCCGCTGAATCTGATCAAGAAGGATCTGCATCTCTAGGACAAGATGTCAGCTGTCATTCACCTGAACCTGAGCTGAAGTCAGCAACGGTAGCTTATATAGCACGGACTGTCCTTCAAGCTCTAAAGATCCAGTTGGGTGGTTCACAGGACCAGCTACTCCAAGCCATTGTCACTACAAAAGACCAGCCAGCATGCTTCGTCATCTCCTGCATACTGTTTGACAAGCTGAAGCACTGCAACTGGCGCATTGTTCAATCCCATCAGCATGGAGAGAGGAGCTATGTTTATGTCAAGATGATTCATGCTGATTTGGTAAGGTTCCATGATAAGATGTATGGGTGGGGTGAGGCAAGAGCCACATTTTGCAGCATTCACACAGTCTTCGCTCTTGAGCCAGACCCCATGGATGCTTACCCAGTGGTGCAGCTGTCCTGACTTGATATATGTTTTATGATCAGTATGCTGCTGTCGTGGAACTGTGATGTGGAGCTACCTTTCTTATGGTTTCTAGGCTTTTGGTTTCAACATGTATTATGGAGCTTACCTTAGGACTTTCGCATGCGTTTGGCTGTTGACCTGTAATGTTTGTGGTTGGTTGTCTAATCTACTTGGCACAATCACATTGCAAAGGCAAATGTTCCTTTTCTCTTTAATTGTTATTATGACTTATGTGTTATAACCAGGCAAGAATATGCAATCTTGGTTCTCTGACCGATATATATGTACACACAACTTTTGTTCACATAATAACACTTACACGGGAAAAGAGTAGCTTTCTCTGTTGGACAAACACCAAACCACAAAAGGGTAACAACACAATATCCAAACTAGGTACGGCACCTGTTGAGCATACATGACTTTTGGCGTAAAATCACGTTAACCAACACTAGCATCATCTTGTTCTTTGCAAGGTGCTATGCTTATCAGTCTAATCCCAATACACCACCTACTTCAGGTGGCACGATGATGTCAAGTGCAGGCTCACCAGTACCAACTCTCTTGCATCAGTCTCCATTGAATGTACGCCACTGCTGCAGTAGACACCATTAGCAATGCAAGCTGAAGGTGTTCTTATCCTCATATCAGGATCACATAATACAGGTGTCAAGCTTCATGCACTAGCCAACACAATAAAAAGTCCGAACTAGGATAGCTAGGAAAAAAACATGAAGATCTTTTTTTCGAATCCCACGCTGAACATCTTTTTTTTAACTAATTAGGTAAGCTCCTGCTGACAAACATATTACAGCAACTCCAGCAGTGGCTCTATATTTTGGCGCTGTGGGCTGAATGGCTGATGCTGCGCATGGAGCCGGCAATAGCTTCACCGGAAGCTGCAAACTGTGGCGGCCAAATGCAGGGCTGAAACAGCGTATTTTCAGAGGCGCTATAAATGCAGCGCCAAAAACAGAATATAATGAAAAATAGAGTGCAGTAAAACAGAAGATCAAACAAAGACTAGAAATAGACATAAAATAGGATAAAATTAGCTTGATAGATACTCCGTAGTTCATATTTTTACAAAGTAGTGCGATAAAACTAAACTAAAACTCGACATCTGACGAGTCCGGTGTCGTGCCCGACACCGGATCCGACGAGAAGAGGTCAATCCAACGGGGGTCGTCCTCGCCAATGGTGGTCGGCCCGGCGAGCTGCGCTTCGATGAAGGCCCGCTTCGTCGCCTTCTCCGCCCTCCGTCGTGCGCGGTCCTCCTTCTTCGCTGCCCGCCTCGTCGCCTTCTCCGCCCTCCGTCTGCGGAAGTGCTCGTTCTCGGCGGCAACGTCCTCGGGGAAGCGGGCCGCCCACTCGCGCGCCGCGCGCTCGTCCCGCTCGGCGATGCGCAAACGGCGCTCCGTCTCGCGGCGGCGGTGCTGTTCCTCCTGTCTAACGATGTACGGCGGCGGCGCGAGATCCTCGGCCTGCTGGCGCGTCCACACGTCATGGAAATTCATCGACGATCGCGGGCGCCCGAGCCGCCACGCCACGGCGTCGTACGCGCGCGCGGCCTCGTGCGCGGTCTCGTAGGTGCCGAGGCCGATGCGCTCGCCGCCGTCACGTATCTCCGCGTAATACGTACCTTTGGGGCGCGCGCGGACGCCGCGGTACCCCGTGCCCGAGACGCGGCAGTACCGCGAGCTCGACGCGAGACGAGGCATGGCGGCGGCGGCGGAAGCGGAGCCGCGGCGGCGATATTAGGCGCAGATGGGCAAATTTCAGCAACCCGTGTCCATCTTTTTTTTTGGCAGGATTACGCCATGTACCACCTTCCAATTAGAAAATAGTACTGTTCAGCCTTCCCCTGTTGGGCCCAATATTTCACTTTGGGTTGCCAACGGCCATCTACATGGTAATTGCTCTCGGCCTACTTGCTCCGGCCGTCGAAGCCCAATAACTACAAATGGGCCTTTCTGCTCATGCAATTTCGGCCCTTTTCTAATGAAACACAGATCCTATGAATGGCAAAAGAAAAAAAACGCGGAGATTCTACATAAAAGTTGTTTTTATTTATTTTGAATTATTGGGTTCCAATTTTTGAAACTGCTCATGCCCAATATGAAAATCCTTGTTCGCTCCATACCCACATGGATAACGGTATTTTTAATAATTCATAAAGTGGATTTGAAATTTAAAACATATCCTAATAATTCCATGATTTAATCTATCAACTTGCAAGATCTTGGAGAGAAAAAGCTTGTATTAGTCTGCAGAATCCTCACCGTTTCAAAGGCGGCAGTGGATCAAAAGAAAAAAGGAAGTAGCCAGAAATTAGGGGTCAAAAATAACTCCAAGAAATGAAACTTTTATTGTTCGTAGAGGATGACATGCGGGACCCATGAGCCAGCAGCTTACTCAACGTTTCAAAGGCGGCATGAGATCGGAAGAAAAAGGCAAGTGACCAAATATCAGGAGCCAAAAATAATCCAAGAAATGAAACTTATTGTACATAGAGGATGACATGCGGGTCCCATTTTGCAGCAGCGGTTTCAGCGTTTCAAATGCGGTTTGAGATCAAAAGAAAAAGAAAGTAGCCAGAAATTAGGGGGTAAAAAAACTCCAAAAAAAGAAAGTTGATTGTACATAGAGGATGACATGCGGGTCCCATGAGTCAGCAGCACTCAACGTTTCCAAGGCGGCAGGGGATCAAAAGAAAAAGGAAATAGCCAAAAATCGAGGTGAAAAAAAACCAAGAAAAGAAATTTTATAGTACATAGAGGATGACATGCGGGTCCCATGAGCCAGCAGGTTCCTCAACGTTTTCAAAGGCGGGGATCAAAAGAAAAAGGCAAATAGCCAGAAATTAGGGGTAAACAATAAATCCAACAAAGGAAAGGTTTATTGTTCATAGATGCTGACATGTGGGACCCATGAGCCAGCAGCGTCAAGGCAAGTGACCAAAAATCAGGGGTAAAAAAAATCCAAGAAAAGAAACTTTATTGTACATAGAGGATGACATGTGGGTCCCATGGCCAGCACCTTACTCAACGTTTCAGAGGCGGCTTGAGATCGAAAGAAAAAGGAAAGTGACCGAATATCAGGAGCTAAAAATAATCCAAGAAAGGAAACTTTTATTGTACATAGAGGTTGACATATGGGTCCCACTAATACAAGCTCTTTCGCTCGAAGATCTTGCAAGTTGATTGTACATAGAGGATGACATGCGGGCCCCATGTGTCAGCAGCTTACTCAATGTTTCCAAGGCGGCAGTGGATCAAAAGAAAAAGGAAATAGCCAAAATCAGAGGGTGAAAAATAAATCCAACAAAGGAGAGGTTTATTGTCCATGGAGGCTGACATCTGGGACCCACGAGCCAGCAGCGTCCTCTACGTTTAGAAGGCGACTGGGGATCGAAAGAAAAAAGGCAAATAGCCAGAAATTAGGGGTACAAAATAACTCCAAGAAAGGAAGTGTTTATTGTTCATAGAGGCTGACATGTGGGACCCATGAGCCAGCAAAGTCTTCAACGTTTCAAAGGCGGCAGGGGATCAAAAGAAAAAGGAAGTAGCCAGAAATTAGGGGTAAAAAATAACTCCAAGAAAGGAAGTGTTTATTGTTCATAGAGGATGACATGCGGGACCCATTTAGCAGCAGCTCTCAACGTTTCCAAGGCGGCACGGGATCAAAGAAAAAGGAAGTAGCCAGAAATTAGGGTTCAAAAATAACTCCAAGAAAGGAAACTTTTATTGTTCGTAGAGGATGACATGCGGGACCCATGAGCCAGCAGCTTACTCAACGTTTCAAAGGCGGCATGAGATCGAAAGAAAAAGGCAAGTGACAAAATATCAGGAGACAAAGATAATCCAAGAAAAGAAAACTTTATTGTACATAGAGGATGACATGCGGGTCCCATTTAGCAGCAGCGGTCTCAACGTTTCAAATGCGGCTTGAGATCAAAAGAAAAAGAAAGTAGCCAGAAATTAGGGGGTAAAAAAACTCCAAGAAAGGAAAGATTTATCGATGAGCCAGCAGAGTCCTCAACGTTTCAAAGGCGGCAGGGGATCAAAAGAAAAAGGAAATAGCCAAAAATCAGAGGGTGAAAAAAAACCAAGAAAATGAACTTTTATAGTACATAGAGGATGACATGCGGGTCCCATGAGCCAGCAGGTTTTTCAACGTTTCAAACGTGGCATGAGATCGAAAGAAAAAGGCAAGTGACCAAATATCAGGAGCCAAAATAATTCAAGAAAAGAAACTTGATTGTACATAGAGTATGACATGCGGGTCCCATTTAGCAGCAGCGGTATCACCGTTTGAGAGGCTGCACGGGATCGAAAGAGGCAAGTGACCAAATATCGAGAGCCAAAAATAATCTAAGAAAAGAAATTTTACTGTACATAGAGGATGACATGCGGGTCCCATTTTGCAGCCGCGGTCTCAACGTTTCCAAGGCGGCACAGGACCAAAAGAAAAATGAAGTAGCCAGAAATCAGGGGGTGAAAAAATTCCAAAAAAAGAACGATTTCAATTGGGCTGCATGTGGACATCTGGGCATTCGAACTATCCTGCTGGGCCTTTTGACTCGTACAATTTCAGCCCACTCCAAAGCAGGATAGTTCGGATTTTTCTAAAAAAAACAGGAAAGTCCTATGCTTCGCAAAAACAAAAAACAAGGAGATTCAGCATATAAATTTGTTTATGTAAAAATAAATATTTAATTTATCCGTTGAAATAGCTCAGAGCGCAATACACTGTTTATTGTCTGCAAAATAATCAAGATATCACATGTTTCTTGTACGGGGAGGCTGACATCGGGGACCCATGAGCCAGCGTCGTCGTTTTAAAGGCGGCAGGGGATGGAAAGAAAAAATAAACCAAAAATCTGTTGGTAAAAAATCCAAGAAAAGAAACATTTTCGTTCTGAGAGGATGACATGCGGGACCCATGAGGCAGCAGCATCCTCAGCGTTTATTGTTCATAGAGGCTGACATGTGGGACCCGTGAGCCAGCAGCGTCCTCAACGTTTTAAAGGCGGCAGGATATCGAAAGAAAAAATAAGCCAAAAATCATTTGGTAAACAATATCCAAGAAAAGAAACATTTACCGTTCTGAGAGGATGACATGCGGGACCCATGAGGCAGCAGCATCCTCAACGATTCCAAGGCGGCAGGGGATCAAAGAAAAAAAAGGAAATATCCAGAAATTAATTAGGGGTTCAAAAAAATCCATCAAAGGAAACTTTTATTGTTCATAGAGGATGACTTGTGGGACCGACCTGCCAACAGCGTCCTCATCGTTTCAAAGGGGCGGGAGATCAAAAGAAAAAGGCAAATAGCCAGAAATTAGGGGTCAAAAATAACTCCAAGAAAGGAAACTTTTATTGTTCGTAGAGGATGACATGCGGGACCCATGAGCCAGCAGCTTACTCAACGTTTCAAAGGCGGCATGAGATCGAAAGAAAAAGGCAAGTGACAAAATATCAGGAGCAAAAGATAATCCAAGAAAAGAAACTTTATTGTACATAGAGGATGACATGTGGGTCCCATTTAGCAGCAGCGGTATCACGTTTGAGAGGCGGCAGGGGATCAAAAGAAAAAAGAAATTGCCAAAAATCAGAGGGTGAAAAAAACCAAGAAAATGAACTTTTATAGTACATAGAGGATGACATGCGGGTCCCATGAGCCAGCAGGTTCCTCAACGTTTCAAACGTGGCATGAGATCGAAAGAAAAAGGCAAGTGCTCAAATATGAGGTGCCAAAAAAAACTCCAAGAAAAGAAAGTTGATTGCTCATAGAGGATGACATGCGGGTCCCATTTAGCAGCAGCGGTCTCACGTTTGAGAGGCGGCGGGGGATCGAAAGAAAAAGGCAAGTGACCGAATATGAGGTGCCAAAAATAATCCAAGAAAAGAAAGTTTTATAGTACATAAAGGATGACATGCGGGTCCCATTTAGCGACGGTATCACCGTTTGAGAGGCGGGGGATCAAAAGAAAAAAGAAATTGCCAAAAATCAGAAGGTGAAAAAAAACCAAGAAAATGAACTTTTATAGTACATAGAGGATGACATGCGGGTCCCATGAGCCAGCAGGTTCCTCAACGTTTCAAACGTGGCATGAGATCGAAAGAAAAAGGCAAGTGAAAAAATATCGGGAGCCAAAAATAATTCAAGAAAATAAAGTTTTATAGTACATAGAGGATGACATGCGGGTCCCATTTAGCAAGCGGTATCACCGTTTGAGAGGCGGCGAGGATCGAAAGAAAAAGGCAAGTGAAAAAATATGAGGAGCCAAAAATAATTCAAGAAAAGAAAGTTTTATAGTACATAGAGGATGACATGCGGGTCCCATTTAGCAGCAGCGGTATCAGTTTGAGAGCGGCGGGGGATCGAAAGAAAAAGGTAAGTGACCAAATATGAGGTGCCAAAAATAATTCAAGAAAAGAAAGTTTTATAGTACATAGAGGATGACATGCGGGTCCCATTTAGCAGCAGCGGTATCACCGTTTGAGGCGGCAGGGGATCGAAAGAAAAAGGTAAGTGACCAAATATGAGGTGCCAAAAATAATTCAAGAAAAGAAAGTTTTATAGTACATAGAGGATGACATGCGGGTCCCAGTTAGCACAGCGGTATCACCGTTTGAGAGGCGGCAGGGGATCGAAAGAAAAAGGTAAGTGACCAAATATGAGGTGCCAAAAATAATTCAAGAAAAGAAAGTTTTATAGTCCATAGAGGATGACATGCGGGTCCCATTTAGCAGCAGCGGTATCACCGTTTGAGAGAGGGGATCGAAAGAAAAAGGCAAGTGACCAAATATGAGGTGCCAAAAAAATCCAAGAAAAGAAAGTTTTATAGTACATAGAGGATGACATGCGGGTCCCATTTAGCATCAGCGGTATCACCGTTTGAGAGGCGGAGGGGATCGAAAGAAAAGGCAAGTGACCAAATATGAGGTGCCAAAAAATCCAAGAAAAGAAAGTTTTATAGTACATAGAGGATGACATGCGGGTCCCATTTGCGACAGCGGTATCACCGTTTGAGAGGCGGAGGGGATCGAAAAAAGGCAAGTGACCAAATATGAGGTGCCAAAAAAACTCCAAGAAAAAGTTGATTGCACATAGAGGATGACATGCGGGTCCCATTTAGCGGCAGCGGTCTCAACGTTTCCAAGGCGGCAAGGGATCAAAAGAAAAAGGAAGTAGCCAGAAATCGGGGGTCAAAAAAAATCCAAGAATAGAAAGAATTTTGGTTCATAGAGGATGACATGCGGGACCCATGATCCTGCATCGTAAACGGCTCGATCGGAGAACGTTGAACGAGATGGCGCGATCGAGAAAAAAACAATGCAGAGGCTGCCATCTGGGCCCTACATCCCTCGGCGGTGCGGATTTGCGTTGACTCGGCCGGCGAACCCGAGATTTCGAGATGCACCCCGTCCCGGGCCACCATACGCGACGTTTTGGCCGCTTTCGTCGGGCTAGGTGGCCTCAAAAACGAGAAAAAAAAGTTTTGACATGCACCACGGAGGGACCAAAAATCATCGGCCATGGTACACCAGCAACCACGGCGCGACTTCAACTTCGTCGGCCATGGCAACTTTTCTTGTAGTGATAAAAGTATCATTACTCTCCACATAAGCATAATCAATTTTATTAGTTGTAGTGGGAGCAAATTCAACAAAGTAGCTATCATTATTATTCTCATCAAGTGTAGGAGGCATAGTATAATCATAATAAACTTTATCCTCCATAGTAGGTGGCACCAAAAGACCACTATCATTATAATCATCATATATGGGAGGCATATCATAATCAACATAAACTTTCTCCTCAATACCCGGAGGGCTAAAGAGATCATTTTCATCAAAACCGACCTCCCCAAGCTTGAATTCTTCCATAGCATTAGCAACAATGGTGTTCAAAGCATTCATACTAATAACATTCCCATTAGCATGCATAAGTTCCATGGGTTTTTTAATTTTCTCTTCAAACACATCATGTCCTAATTCAAGATAAAGTTCATAAAGATCTCTCATTTTGTTGTTGTTTTCCATTAAGCCTAACTAGTGTAAACAAGAAACAAAAAGATGCAATTGCGGGATCTAAAGGAAATAGCCGAGCACACACACAACGGCGAGAAAAGTACTTTACAGGACCGAAGTATGAGAGCCTTTACCTTTCCTCCCCGGCAACGCCGGAGAAAAATAAGCTTGATGTCTCGGGTGCTTCTATTCTTGTAGACAGTGTTGGGCCTCCAAGAGCAGAGGTTTGTAGAACGGCAAGTTTCCCTTAAGTGGATCACCCAAGGTTTATCGAACTCAGGGAGGAAGAGGTCAAAGATATCCCTCTCATGCAACCCTGCAACCACAAAGCAAGAAGTCTCTTGTGTCCCCAACATACCTAATAGGTGCACTAGTTCGGCGAAGAGATAGTGAAACACAAGTGGTATGAATGAATATGACGAGTAGTAAGGCGCAGAAAAGTGCCTGGCGTGCGTTGATGGTAATAATATTGCGGGAAGTAAAGATGCGATAAAACGGTAAACAAGCAGCGATAGCGATATTTAGGAACAAGGCCTAGGGATCATACTTTCACTAGTGGACACTCTCAACATTGATCACATAACAGGATAAATAGATAGATAGACTCTACACCCTCTTGTTGGATGATGAACACCACTAACTGTGTAGGATTACACGAACCCTCAATGCCGGAGTTAACAAGCTCCACAATATTCAATGTTCATATTTAAATAACCTTAGATCAACATAACCAAACCAAGTACTAACATAGCATGCACACTGTCACCTTCACACTACGAAAGGAGGCATAGATCACATCAATACCATCATAGCAATAGTTAACTTCATAATCTACAAGAGATCACAATCATAGCCTACGCCAAGTACTACACGATGCACACACTGTCACCATTACACCGTGCAGGAGGAATAAACTACTTTAATAACATCACTAGAGTAGCACACAGATATATTGTGATACAAAACACATTGCAATCATAAAGAGATATAAATAAGCACTTCACTATGCCATTCATAACAGTGAATAAGTATTCTATGAAATATAGCCTAAGAGACCCACACGGTGCACACACTGTCACCTTTACACACGTGGGACAAGGAGTCTCCAGAGATCACATAAGTAAAACCCACTTGACTAGCATAATGACATCTAGATTACAAGCATCATCATATGAATCTCAATCATGTAAGGCAGCTCATGAGATTATTGTATTGAAGCACATAGGAGAGATGAACCACATAGCTACCGGTACAGCCCCGAGCCTCGATGGAGAACTACTCCCTCCTCATGGGAGACACAGCGTTGATGAAGATGGCGGTGGTGTCGATGGAGAAGCCTTCCGGGGCACTTCCCCGTCCGGCGGCGTGCGGGAACGGAGACTCCTGTCCCAGGATCTTGGCTTCGCGATGGCGGCGGCTCTGGAAGGTTTTTGCGGGTTTCGTCGAACGTGATAGTGTTTTTAGGTCAGGGACCTTTATATAGGCGAAGAGGCGGAGTCGGGGGGGCGACGACACACTAAGGGGTGCGGCCAAGGCCTGGGCCGCGCCACCTATCGTCGGGGCCTGAGGCCCTCTCTGGCGTTCTCGGGTGTTGGAAGCTCCGGGATTCTAAGATCTTCGATGTGTTCGTCCGATTCCGAGAATATTTCCTTACTAGGATTTCAGAACCAAAAACGAGCAGGAACTGGCGGCATCTCGTCAATAGGTTAGTTCCGAAAAACGCATAATAATGACATAAAGTATGCATAAAACATGTAGATATCATCAATAATGTGGCATGGAACATAAGAAATTATCGATACGTCGGAGACGTATCACTAGGCAAAAGTAACTAAGCAAAATAATACTAGACAGAAATAAACCAAGCACAAATAAACTAGACAAAAGTAAACTAAGCAAAACAAAAATAAAAATAAAAACAGAGAGAGAGGTACTCCCCAGTTGAACTTATGAGTAGAGCTATGCCTCCCGGCAACGGCGCGAGGAAAATAGTCTTGATAACCCACAAGTATAGGGGATCGCAACCTTCGAAGGGAAGTAAAACCCAAATTTATTGATTCGACACAAGGGAAGCAAAGAATACTTATAAGCCTTAACAGGCTGAGTTGTCAATTCATACAGGCACTAGTGGGGGTGATGTGAAAGTAACAGTAATATGAGAGCAATAATGCTGTAACACAGCAATAACAGTATCGAGAGCAATGTGATACGTCCAATTTGCATCACTATTCTATATCATAATTCTGTTATTCATTGATATATTTCATATTTGGAGATAATACTTATGTTATTTCATCTATTTTGCATGTTTCATGATTATTGGAGGATCGCACCGTAGTCGGGATTACTGCGGAAAAAGCGCCGTCGAGATGCAATATTTCGGAAGATCAACGGTTGACGGAAATTATATGAAAATCCTATTTTTCCGAGAGACGAGGGGAGCCAAAAGGGGGAGCGAGGGGACCGGGTGGGCCCAACCCATAGGCGGCGCGGCCCAAGGCCGTTGCGCGCCGCCACGTGAGAGGGGCCCACGGCCCCTCCCGCCTTTGCACGCCCGCCCGTCAAAACCTAAGCTCCAGAGGATAGTCGCGAAGGTCACGGCCGCCTCTGCGAGGGAGAGACACCGAGAGAGAAAGAGCTCCCGGCGGGCGGGGAATCTGCGGAAATTCCCTCTCCGGAGGGAGAATCGACGCCATCGTCACGTCATCGAGTGGACATCATCTCCATCACCATCGTCATCATCTCATCATCATCACCGCCATCTCCACCGCTGCACCTCGTCACCGCTGTAACAATTCGGGTTGGATCTTGATTGTTTGATAGGAGAAACTCTCCCGGTGTTGATTTCTACTTGTTATTGATGCTATTGAGTGAAACCATTGAACCAAGGTTTATGTTCAGATTGTTATTCATCATCATATCACCTCTGATCATGTTCCATATGATATCTCGTGAGTAGTTCGTTTAGTTTTGAGGACATGGGTGAAGTCTAAATGTTAGTAGTGAAGTATGGTTGAGTAATATTCAATGTTATGATATTTAAGTTGTGGTGTTATTCTTCTAGTGGTGTCGTGTGAACGTCGACTACACGACACTTCACCTTTATGGGCCTAGGGAATGCATCTTGTACTCGTTTGCCAATTGCGGGGTTGCCGGAGTGACAGAAACCTCAGCCCCCGTTGGTATATCGATGCAGGAGGATAGCAGGATCTCAGTTTAGGTTGTGGTTAGATTTATCTTAATTACTTTCTTGTAGTTGCGGATGCTTGCAAGGGGTATAATCACAAGTATGTATTAGTCCTGGAAAGGCGGTACATTAGCATAGGTTCACCCACACAACACTTATCAAAACAATGAAGATTAATCAATTTATGAAGCGAAAGCTAGACTAAATTCCCGTGTGTCCTCCAGAACGTTTGGTCATTATAAGTAAACAAACCGGCTTGTCCTTTGTGCTAAAAAGGATTGGGCCACTGTGCAATTATTACTCTCGCACTTTACTTACTCGTACTTTATTCATCTGTTACATCAAAACCCCTGAATACTTGTCTGTGAGCATTTACAGTGAATCCTTCATCGAAACTGCTTGTCAACACCTTCTGCTCCTCGTTGGGATCGACATTCTTACTTATCGAAGATACTACGATACACCCCCTATACTTGTGGGTCATCACAATGGCACCAGAAAATAGTTGATACTACTTCCAATGACATATAGGATCGAGTGAGTATTTGATGATGAAAGATGGACCGGGGTTCCCAGCTATCTACACTAGTGGTAACTCTCCAATAACAAGTGTTGGGTGAACAAATTACAGTTGGGCAATTGATAGGATTGAAATAGCATTAAGACAGAACATCAAGTCTATTAATCATGTAGGCATGTTTTCCATATATAGTCATACGTGCTCGCAATGAGAAACTTGCATAACATCTTTTGTCCTACCAGCCGGGGCCTCTAGGAATCTACCGGTAATTAAGGTACTCCTTTTAATAAAGCACGAAAAAGCATTAACACTTGGTGAAAACATGTGATCTCATATCTAAGCCTTCCCCTCCGGTTATCCCAATTTCTGTCACTTCGGGGCCTCGGGTTCCGGACATAGACATGTGCAAACAACTTGTAGATACAATCTAAGCAATAATTATAGAGCTCAAATCTAAGATCATGCCACTCGTGCACTAGTGACAAGCATTAAACACAACAAGATTGCAGCAACAATAACTTCACAAACTTATATAGATAGACTGATCATAATGTAACAATTCATCGGATCCCAACAAACACAACACCGATTACATCGGATGGATCTCAATCATGTAAGGCAGCTCATGAGATCATTGTATTGAAGTACATGGGAGAGAGAGTACCAACTAGCTGGCTAGAACCGTAGTCCATGGGGGAACTACTCACGAGCATGATGGAGGCGGTGGCGATGATGGAGAAGGCTTCGGGGCATTTCCCACCGGCGCGTGCGGAACGGGAGATTATGTCCCCGAAACGGAGTTTCGCGATGGCGGCGGCGCCCCTGGAGTCTTTCCGGAGTATGATTGATTGTTGTAGGGTTTTCGCGTCGCGAGGGATTATATAGGCGAAGAGGCGGCGCAGGGTGTCCACACCCTAGGGCGCGCCACCTCTTAACCGCGCCGCAGTGGTGTGGGGCCCACGGCCCTTCTCCGTCTCTCCCGGTGTTTTGGGTCCGTCTCGGTAAAATACGAGGTTCGGCTTTTGTTTCGTCCAATTAAGAATATTGCCGACGACTTGGAACCAACGGGAAAAACGAGGGCACTTTGGCATCTTGTTAATAGGTTAGTCCCGGAAAATGCATAAAAACATTATAAAGTGTGAGCAAAACATGTAGGTATTATCATAAAACTAGCATGGAACATCAGAAATTATAGATACGTTGGAGACGTATCAACCGCCATGCAAACATCGTTAATTGTCGAAACTTTTCTAGGGTGCCAAAACTATGCAAAGCAACCCCATGCTTCTGTGGAAGAGCTGAAAACCATCCCTATCACTTAGCCATTTGCGGTCTAGGGGCTCGATAAGCCGAAAACTAGCAAATATTTACGCATCTCCTAGTTAATACAGACAAGTTCACCAGATAGATTGAAGTTAAATCAATCAAGAGCTGCGACGGTGCAACAACCATAAAATTGCCCAAACAACTCATGGTGAGATTTGGTCTCAACAAAAGGGCATGTACGCGTAACTATAGTTTACCTACCGTGTCAAATGAACTTTGGCTCATATATATTTTTATAGAATTGAAATGATCACATCCTATGTTTTCATATTTCCTATCCACGAATCAAAGAGGCCATTGGTTTGTAAACAATGTGTGGTTTTCAGAAAAAACAAAAACCAAAAAACATGATGTTGTTGTCTGAGTTTAGTTCGAGCTATGTACAAGTGGTGGCGGCTCTCATTCCCCCTCTTCTCTCTCTCTCTCTCTCTCTGAGAGTTGCCTCCTCCGCCTCGGCTCCTCTCTCTCCCTCCTCCAATGGCCTCGCCGACTGGAGTGGAGGAGAGAGAGGAGGCCGACCTCCCTCTGTATATAGTAGTCTAGGTTTCCGCTTATGTTCCCGTGTGAAGAATGTCTTTATGCCGGTAGTTTGGGGTGGACCAGATCTTGGCAGCCAGATCTGGTGCCTAGGGTTCCTGCCTCTTCTTGCAGTGCTCCTCTGGTTGGAGATGGTGGAGGAGAAGAGGACCACCGTCTATTCCAATAAAGTTGCGTTCTGGTTCGATGGCTGGCAAGATCTGGAGGATTGGAGATTCAGTTCATCTTCCTCTTCATCCTATCGTGGTGGCGAGGGGAGAGGAGGTGATGTGGCTATGATCTTCTTCAGGTGGCGCCGGTCTTTGCTGCGGTGGCATGGCTACTTCGAGCTCAACCACGCGGATGGCATCATCGCCTCCGCGATCTATGGCCGACAAGGCGGCCATGGTTCAACCTACGATGTGGAGGGCTTCACTCCGTCTGCTACTGGAGCTCGGCGCGTCTTCGCCGCCAAGTGTTTCGTCCCCGGCGGCTTGGAGGTGCCCAGTGGTGGCGGTTCTTCATCAGAAGAGGGCTCGCGAGCATCCTTCCTTTGTTCCTCGGTGGCGACACCTTGAGTACGCCGACGATCTGTGGCGGAGATGCCTGAGGACTTGATTGCTTTTTCAACTTTTGTTCTAGGGTGTTTTTTTGCATATAGACAGACCTTATCTTCAAATAGTAGGTTCTTTAGGGCGAGTGTTGTAAAAAGCATGTTTGCACTTTGTACCTGCCACGTGGTTCTTGAATGAAAAGCCACCCAGGTCCATATGGCAACGGGGACACTAACCACTGGTTATTGCTCAACCATAACCATCCCCGTACATGAAAATTTTCTCCGTTCCCGTCCCCACTAACTGTCATGGGGCCAGCTCTTTTACCATCCCCATCCCCATCGGGTAAACAAATAACCATCGGTTAACCATCCCCGCTTTAGGTAGTAACTATGAGCTCAAAATAAAATGACAACATGGTAGAATGACGAAGCTGGATAGATCGGGAGTTTAGGAAGAAGAGGCGAGCGTTTGGGAGTTGGGATTTGGGGACTACGACGGTTGGGGGCGAGAGGGGAAATGTGAGCACACCAGAATTAGGGTTTTCTGGTATCTATACATACCAATCTTGTACCCTAGTGCCACACGTCATGTGCCTAACGGGGATTTCATGGTTATCGGGTATAAGATCTCCACGGGGATGAAGTACTAACCAAAACCGTCCCCTAATAGGTGAGTTAACCACCGGGGATCGGGGAATGGGCCCCATTGCCAAATTGACACCCAGGTCTCTTTGATCCCTCTTGTTAAAAAATAAATAAATATACAAGTGGTAGTTTTGCCATGCTGTTTTCCTGGTCAGGCCCAACCAGATAGCAAGCCCAGCCCAACCAAGTTTTCCCTCGAAATGCTAAAGTTCCGAAATACTATTGGACTTTGGAGTTTGGACAGCAGCGCCACAGCCTCCTCCAAATTCTGGTCTCTCCCCTTTCCCGTCGCATTTCAAAATCTACGCTCTCACTGCGCCGATCCGCTCCACAGGTCGGCCCTCCCCTCCGCCAGCCAGAGCAATGGCTTCCTCCTCCAAGGAGAACTACCGCGTCGAGCTCCGAGCAGCCGCCCGCCAGCTCGGCGACCGCTGCCTCTACTCCGCCGCCAAATGGTACGCCGCCCCCCGAAACCCCCTTGTCCCTCCCGAAACTCAAAACCCTAACCCTAACGGTGCCTTCCCATACGCAGGGCCGCCGAGCTGCTCGTCGGCATCGAGCCGGACGCCGCCGCGCCATCCCAGCCGGCGATGGACACCCCGTCCTCCTCGGGCGCCGGGCCCGGCGGGCGCCTGCTGCACCTGCATCGCAGCGGCGGGTCCAGCTTCCGCCGCCGCATGCGGCCCGGCGGCGGCGGCGGGTCCGAGGCCGGGACGCCGCTCGGCGGCGTGTCGTACGTCAGCACGCCCATCCCGGACGACGACGCCTTCGACGCGGGCGCCGACAAGTACCTGCTCGCCAAGACCTACTTCGACTGCCGCGAGTACCGCCGCGCCGCGCACGTGCTGCGCGGCCACGTCGGCCGCAAGGCCGTCTTCCTGCGCTGCTACGCGCTCTACATGGTAAGGTGCACCTGCCCTGTTATTCAGCGATGTTCCTGCTTGCTCTTTGGAGTGGAGGCCTGGCTTCGCAGATCTGGGGTTGGGCGCGAGGTGTTCGATGAAATGCTCCGCTGGAGCTGGTACAGAAGAGGCCAGATTTGGTTGTTGTTGTGAGTTGCCAATTGAGGAAATGGTATTTTGTAGGATGTTTTGACGATGCATGTCAGGATTTACTGGAGAAAGCCTCTCTCTAGTTCTCCTTGATGTGCAAATGAAGTAGCACACGATTTACTCTGATTTTTAGTGTAGACAATAACTGGAATACCCAATAATTACTGTTTGCGATGGTGAATAAATGGTGCTCTGTGCCCTTTTGTTCATCACCTGATCATTAGACTTGGGAAATGAAACATGTCATCGAACGAGAGGTTCTCTAGTATAAGAGAAGATTCGCTTTCGTCATGGTTTAATAAAGCAGGAATACATTATGGATCCTCCGGGTTCTGATTTTTACCTCTTTGATGAAAGTTCAGATTGGGCTGCGAACATCTAAAGAATGTAGTCATTTTCTGTTCGTATCTGTTACTTTATTCTTTTGTCTGTCAGTGGTTTTCTCTCTAGTTGTTTGTAAAATGATTGGCTAACTCTTTGTATGGTAAGTACTTGTTGTGATGTTAAATTAGATTAGATTAAAGGGGGTTTGAGGGATTGGAATGTACCTAGAGATCTGGCTCTGGATAGGACTGCATGGAAATCAGCAATCCATGTGCCTAAATCTTAGCTTACTCGTACTTTGTTTACTTTCTCTCTTTGGTTTGCATACATTTCTGTTGGGTTTCATATCTAGCTTACCCCAACTTGATTGGGATAAAAGGCGTTGATGATGGTGATGATGATGCATATATTGTACGTTCTTTTAAAGAAGCTTGGAAATTATTGTTATCTAACATTATTTTGGATTCTTCTAACCCTATATGCATGCCATTCAAATTTGAAGGGGGGAAAGGTGTTCTATTTCTTACAAATGTGTCAGTGTTTGGTAATGTCTATGGCTTACTGACATTCCATAATTTGGCCTATGGAACTATGACCATGTCTAACTAAGGCGATATTTTTCCCCTTGTTTCTTCCACAGTCTAGTTACCCTTATAGATTCTGCAAACTGTCTCTGTTCTATCTGTAGTTTAATTAATTGATATGCCTGATGAGCATTGTAATTTGCTCTTCTAGGCTGGAGAAAAGCGGAAAGATGAAGAGACAATAGAGCTTGAAGGATCTTTGGGGAAGAGCAATGTTGTTAATCAGGAACTAGTTGCATTGGAGAGAGAGCTCTCTACATATCGGAGAACTGGTGCTATTGATTCGTTTGGCTTGTACTTGTATGGAATAGTTCTACGCGATAAAGGCTGTGAAGGTCTAGCTAGAACTGTTCTGGTGGAATCTGTCAATAGCTACCCCTGGAACTGGTGTGCTTGGTTAGAGATACAATCTTTGTGCACTACCAGTGATATTTTGAACAACTTAAATCTGAAGAATCACTGGATGAAAGATTTCTTCATTGCTAGTGCACATCTGGAGTTAAAGATGCATGAAGAAGCTTTGAAAAGATACGAGCGCTTGATGGGTGTCTTCCGTTGCAGTGATTACATTCAAGCTCAAATAGCAACTGTTCAGTATAGCATGAGGGAACTGGATGATGCTGACATGATTTTTGAAGAACTCCTCAGAACTGATCCTTTTCGTGTGGATTCTATGGATATTTACTCAAATTTATTGTATGCCAAGGAAAGCTTGACTGCTTTGAGTTTCCTTGCTCACAGAGTATTTTTGACGGATAAATATCGTCCAGAATCTTGCTGCATAATTGCAAATTACTACAGTTTGAAGGGGCAGCATGAGAAGTCAGTTTTGTATTTCCAGAGGGCACTAAAGCTTAACCGCAAGTACCTCTCAGCTTGGACTCTCATGGGACATGAGTATGTTGAGTTGAAAAATACACCTGCTGCAATTGATGCCTACAGGAGAGCTGTTGATATAAATCCGAGGGATTACCGTGCTTGGTATGGTCTTGGTCAGATCTATGAGATGATGGGAATGCCATTTTATGCACTGTACTACTTCCGAAAATCATCTCACCTACAACCTAATGATGCTCGACTGTGGATTGCTATGGCTCAGTGCTATGAAAGTGACCCACTTCAAATGATTGAAGAAGCTATCAAGTGCTATGAGAGGGCTGCAAATAGTAATGACACTGAAGGAATAGCACTACATCAGTTAGCAAAGTTGCACAGTATGCTTGGGCAATCTGAGGAGGCTGCATTTTACTACAAGAAGGATGTAGAGAGAATGGAAGTTGAGGAAAGGCAGGGCCAGAACTTTGTCGAAGCCTTGCTTTTCCTTGCAAAGCATTGCAAGAGCATCGGCAGGTATGAGGAAGCAGAACACTATTGCACAAGACTCTTGGATTACACCGGCCCTGTAAGTTCTCTATATACTTAACAACCTTGTTGAATAGAACGGCATATTAAATTGACTAAAAGGTGAAATGCTGACACTATAATTAACAAACAAGTTAATGAATGATCATGTTTGTGCGCAAATATGCAGCTCGAACCAGCTTCAACCTTGTATCCACTTTAGTTTATTCTGTTAACAGTGCATATTTGCTCAAATCACACTTATGAGTCCAGGGTTTACTAGCGGAAAATAGAATAACATCATATATAACCACTCTATTTTTGCTCTATTTTCCTGATGCTTTTGATCTGCTACAACTTTGTTGTGCTCAACATTTGCAGGAAAAGGAGACTGCAAAAAGTATGTTACAAGGGATAAAACGAGAGCAATCGGGATTTCCATCAATGGATATTGATCATTTTGCATTGTAAATTTGACCTGCAGATAAGTTTTTTGCTTGGGAAACTCGGCCAAGTGTAAATGTACAAGAGAGAAGTGCAATCTGCTTCTTTTTTATCTCCATCTTGCATGCAGTGAGGCACGATACATTTGATTTCAAGAGAAAGCTACAAACCAGAGTATTCATGGACAAGGAGAGTCGGTTTGTTACTCACCCCACTCCAGCCAGGGAAAAGCTAGCAAGGGCTGCCCACCTGATGAAACTGGTGTTTCTAATAACTGGGGCAAAGGATCTAGCTCCAATCTTCCCTCACACAGTGATGCTCATCGTCTGTAGCCTTGCCAGACGACTCCACAATTCTGGAGATGATGACCTTGTACGCATGATGCTCGCTTTGAGTTGCTGGAGATTGGCAACTAGGAGAACTAGGCGCCTGCATGGTGCGAAGATGAGCGTCATTGGGATGATCCAGATCGCCAATTCAAGCAGCATCGTCGATGGATTTCTGCCAGGCTTCTAGTTCTGAATATCTATGGCTTTTCTTCACTGGACTGCTTTGGTCTGTGTTGCCCCCCTGCAGTTGCTTGCATATATAATCTATTGAGCTTCTTTGGAAGGCTTGCCTTGTCTGGACCCCGGGTGCATACATTATTGCTTATCTTTACAGTAGTTGCTGTTCACTGTTTATTATAACGACAATAGAGTTTGTTTGCTTACGAAGTATGGCATCTCTGCCGTTTGCAATGGTGGATGTTTGGTAGCCCCACTTTATGTGGCCGTTGGAGTGTAGGGATTTATTATCTTGCAGTAAGGATGGAGTAGTAGTATAGCACTTCCGAAGAAAAAAACATTATCTGATTGCAAATATTCTACTCTTTATTGGTTTAATGGCTATCGTTTAAGTGGCACGCACGTTTTATTCTTCATACTACCATTTAGTTGTTGGTGATGTTGTCTTTATTATTGAGCCGCAAATCCCCCTTTTCTTTTAGATATCCTGGACTGAGGTGTGTATCTTCGCTGTGATGCTACCCCTATTTAACTGCAAGTGATTGTGCGCTGTTCAATGGTAAGTTTGCAAAGTGTTCACATGTATCCCGAGTAATAGCATCACCTGTGCGTGCAACGATGCTTAGAATACACGTTCCGTTGCTTGCATCGTCTGATCTCTGTTACTTAGAGCAGTGAGCTGATCACGAACATTCACCATTGCTTTACGCCTGGGGTAATCCACAACGAATGAACGAAATGAGGTAATCAATCGTCTTGGTGAGGTGATAGATCGGCACCGCGCACTGATTGGGAATCAAGATGCACCTTGCACGCAACTGACGGAATGCTCATATAATTACAATTATCCGTACAAGCTCGCCCTGTTCTTTGCTCGCTGTTTTCCAATTTCTGGTTGCAACAGGCAGAGAGGGCAAACAGATCATTCTTTTGTTACGAAGGTCAAATATCTGGGAAGTGGAACCTTTTTTTAGTTCCAAGAACTGCAAAAAGCTTATGTAGAGTAGAAGTATGCTCGGTTTTCGGCAGTTCTTGTGTGTGTGGCTAGAAGATGTGTATTCACGTGTGCGTCGCTGTCCAGCAAGAAACTACAAGGAACTAAGATGCCGCCAATTCGTCATGAACAGTGGTGTACTATGCGAAAATACACACCGGGTATACATATGAATCCAAAATACTGCGCGAGCCTAAAAATCGTATTTTCAAGTCTTGAAAAATGCGGATAACTTTTTACAAGTAGAGGACGCACTCATGTATGTACGTGTCAATTTACGTACTAAAAGATCGAAAGTATGTAGCTTAACGAAGAATAATTTTTTTTTAGATGAAGAATGATAAGTTTTCAAATCAACGGTACGAAAAAATCTCAAGTTTCCGAATGATCTATAACTTATAGGTCGGATAATAACCATATAACACAGAGACAAGGTGAGTATAATAAGGTTGTAGGAGTGTCCATGTTGTGAAAATTCGCGTTGGTGTACTGTGTGCGGGTTGGTCCTTTTTGTTTCTTCAGTTTTGTGCGGGTCGGTCATTGGCTGGGCATTGTTTTGTTTCTCTCTTTTTTCGGAAAGAGAAGGGGACAGTGATGTTTTGTTGGCAATTCCTATTCACCGCTCATTGTGGTAGCGATTCGCTCCCGCTCAAGCGATGGATGGGGTGGGCCGGCCCATTAGCGTCTATGGTTTTTTCTTTTGTTTTTCTGGTTTTTTCGGGTTTTGGATGATTTCGTTTTGGTTTTTGTGTGTTGGTTTACTGATTTTGAAATTTGTTCAGTTTTTTTTCGGTCTGATTTTAAAAATATTCATATTTGTTTGAATTTGTTTGAATTTGGATTTTTTCGAATTTGGAATTTGTTCAAATTTAAAATTTGTTTAAATATGAATTTTGTTCGACATAAAATACTTTGCTTTTTAAAATTTTGGTTTTTTATTTGTTCGAATTTGAATTTTGCTATGTTTTGAATTTTGTTCTGATTTTAAAATCTACATTTCTGATATTATATTTTTTATAACAGGCACACAGTTTAAATGGGCCGAGCCTATATATGCCTGTCGCTCGGGCCGATCTGAGCGGAGACAAACTACCGCTCCTCTCCCTTTGTCACTACTCAGCTTTACCGGCGAGCCGGTGGGCCTCTTTGTCCACAATGGACATGCAGAGTCTCGTTGATAAGGAGCTCGTAAGGCCCATACCATCCCTGGGTCGGCCCATAAATAGTATCAGCAGCTAAGGCCCATGCTAACGTGTCCGGTCCTCTTGTGACTTTAAATTTGCTGAAACAGGTTCTCTCTCGTGTTTTGGCTCATACTCGCTCTTTTCCTTCTGTTTCAGTTCATAGGTCGCTAATTTAATCTATATAATTTAAATTATATAATGCAACAATTATATTATTAAAAATAGAATATATAAACTTTTTAATAATATAATTTTTATAACATATAACTAATGCTAATTTGATCAAATTTGCGACCTAGAGGTACGTGCACGCCTTATAAACTGTGAGAGAGGGAGTAGGTATAGGTCTAGATATGATTGTTGAAGTTTAATAGAGAGTGTGGTTTCCCCTAAAAAAGGGTATAGATCTAGATGTATCTATTAAAAAATGCATAGTATATTTATTTTTAATTATTAAAAAATTATGGAAAACTATCCTAGGTGTACATGTCGACATTCTATATTCAATCATGAAAGTTTGTGGAAAAATGACTTTTTGTGTGGCCTACGCAAAAAATAAAAATTTGTGAAAAACTATTTTGGATCATCGAAAATTGTCATTTTTTTACACAAGCTATAAAAATTATCATTTATTTGCTAAACTTAGTGTGTAAACATAGAATATCTAGATGTACATCTAGATATTTTTTTTTCAGAATTTATATTTTTTTGCGAAACACAGTACAGACGCAGAAGCTCACATACTCACCCCTATGAACCCACGCACGCACACCCTACCCCAATGAGCACCTTCGAGAGACTAGTTCATGAACTTGATCCAGCGAGTCTTGAGATTGACGAAGTCACCACAGGCGTCTCGCTGTCGATGGAAATGTCGCCTCCCACTGAAAAGTATTCCGCCTTTATGAGACACCAAAGTGCTAAACCAGTGGTTGATTCTCAATTTTTTTATACATTTTGAAAATAGTTTTTAGACAATGGATGCATATACACCTACACCTGTGAGTCAAAGTTGATTTCCCATTCTCTATCAGTTTATTCTGCTGGATGAACTAGCTGATCAAACTGATCACGACAGATAAAGATTCCAACCGCAAATTTCCAAGTTCAGTGTTTAGGTCGATCGATTTAGCGGCGTCTTTGTTTTACTTCTACCTGTTTGTCATATCAGTCCTCCGCCTGCATCTCTTGGCTATTCCCTGCCACGGTCGCCCGCCTCGCCCTGTCCCGGTTTTGTCCCTGCACCTCTGCCCTAGCGACGGTGTGGTCATGTCTTCGGCAGCATGATCCAGGGAGTTCGTATCATGGTTTGGAAGTAGTGAATAAGATCATGGTAGCGACCTTTAACGTTCCACTCTTTGCTCCACTTCATCGTCAACCCACGTTACAAAACAATCGCAGGGGATTATTTGATCATGCATGGCTTGATTCCAAGCTAATTGGGGAGATCCTCAAGACCCTGTAATCTTTGCTACTCTTTGAGCATGTTTACTTCCTCGCAAGTTTAGTTTATTCATGTTGCATAATAAAGTCGCATCATCATCTCCTCTTGACAGGGATTATTGTTAGTTAGCCTTTGGACCACGGACCAATTTATTTTAAAGAGGAATTAAGTTTGTGATTGTTTTATTAGTTATATTTTTTTCGAGGTTGTTTTATTAGTTATATGAATTAGGTTGAGTACAAATACACTTGTACTTTATAATTACTTTGGGATCTTCCACACAGTTTATGTTGCTTGAACATGTGTAAGATTGGTTGACACTCAAATCACAAACGATGAAGTACTTCACACTCAGCTTCGAAGTTAACATTTGTTTCGTGCTCTTTTAAGTCCTCTCATGTAAAACTAACCATGTCTAGTTCATCACACAACTCTTAAATGAGTAAAAAAAAAGGTGTGCTATGATCAAACAGACATGCTGCAACTACGACAAGAAATAAAATCGATCATCAAATCATTAAATTTGAAGTGGATATGCGACCGTTCTAAATATGTTTAAGATCTCCTTAAAACCCGATCTCCTTATAACACCTGTTTGGTTGAATTTAATGCGATATATCACATTATCGACTTTTCCTCGCACAAATGTGTGGAATGCCTTCTAGATAATTCAATTTGTGCAAGTATGGTATAAACCCATAAGAATGTTCTACATCTCTTAAAAGCTATCATACGATACAATGTCTCGTTTATTTTATCGACTTGCTGCTACCTTGCTCGCGGATGAGCAAGATCTAAACTTGGGATGCTGGTGTTTCTTCTTATGATTTTGCATATATAAGGAGTAAGTACTTTAAAAAAGAAAAGATATGAAGGTCAGTCGCGGTAGCCTGTAGACTTTTTTCGTGGAAGAGAGAGCCGTGCGGGGACCGGATGTAACACAAACAAACCAGAGTCGGTTCCGGTGGCCTTCGTTCCGTCTATGTATTCACACCACGAAGATTCCTGCAGGAAAGCCCATATTAAAGCCAGAGCAACCGCGGTCCGTCAGCTCCCTCTTTCTCCCAGCGCGACCGGCTCGAGCAGTATACGACCTCCTCGCCTTCGTCCCCGCCGCGCCCTCAAAACCCTAGGCGCCGCCGGCGAGGTAAGGATCCGCCGCCAGATCTCCACTCTCAGTCGTCTCCGTCTCGGTGCCCGGGTAGATCGTGGACGCGCTTTCTTCTTGGAGAAAAAAAGATCCCTTCTTTGCTCGATCTGTTCGCGTGTTGGCTTTTCGATCTGATTCGTCCTGTCGATTCGAGGAGCGGCGGCGGGTTTCGGTGGTGCGGGTGTTAGATTCGTGGCTCACCGGGTTAGATATCGTGGTTTAACTTGATTTAACATATCCTGATGCCTGGGAATATTAGTTTATCAGGATGCCCCCGAACTTGGCGGCTCCCTGTTTTCCTTCTTGAGTACTAGTTAAGGCAATAAGTCCGTCCGTGTGTATGCCCAGATTTTGTGCAAGGGGATTCAGCACCTAGCAGTTTGTGGAATAGAACATGCTGCTTTTGTCATTAGAATTTAAGAACGTGTTACAAGTAGTTTTGTCATTATTTTGCAAACCCATGTTTAGAGTTGCAAGTCTTGCCTACAGGTTATTTCTGCAAAAGCATTCAATTTTAATATACTGGAGGTAGTACTTTATCACTTGGTGATCTTATTAAGTTCGTCTCATATAGGTAGGAGCCCACTGTATCAGCCATGTTTGGGCGCATGCCACCAAGGAAGGCCAGCAACAACACCAAGTACTACGAGGTGCTTGGTGTATCCAAGACAGCGACCCCGGATGAGCTGAAGAAGGCTTACCGTAAAGCTGCTATCAAGAACCATCCCGACAAGGGTGGAGACCCTGAGAAGGTTGTGGCGACAGCATTTCTTTATATGACTACTTGCACTATTTGTTGGATTGCTGGTCGCTGACGATTCGTTTATCTTGGTCAGTTTAAAGAATTGGCGCAGGCTTATGAGGTCCTTAATGACCCTGAGAAGAGGGAAATTTATGACCAGTATGGAGAAGATGCCCTCAAGGAGGGAATGGGAGGAGGCGGCGGTGCTGATATGCACAGTCCTTTCGACATATTTGAACAACTATTTGGAGGTGGTGGTGGCTTTGGCGGTATAAGATTTATGTTATCAAGTTCTTAATGCGTCTCTACTTTGTAAGAAGTAATTGAATCCATGTGTACTTACATGAGTTTTTTTGGATGTAAAAGGGGGTAGCTCAAGAGGACGCAGACAAAAGCGTGGGGAAGATGTGGTGCATACTATGAAGGTTTCCTTGGAAGACCTATACAATGGAGCTACCAAAAAGCTATCTTTGTCACGTAATGTTCTTTGTGGAAAGTGCAAAGGGTAAGTTTTTGCAAGCTCTCAGTTCGTAGATCGCCTTTCCTGCAGACATGATTGTTACTGTGTTCAAGTTTGGAGTATATCTTGTTACCAGTACTTTTACAAGAGACATATAATCAAGTGTACATAGTTATGTGGTTTAAATTTTATTAGCTCCAAGCAAAGTCTCTCTTACACATCTGTGCTCTGTCGAGTATAAAAACACATGTTCGATGCTCTTTGGGGATGTAGCAGCTTGAATAATTCTTCTTTACAACAGTTCAAGCTTGCTTTCTTCTGTTCTTCTGAAGTATATTGAGGCACCAGAGATCTAGTTTTCATAATAGTATTTTTCGCAACATTTCAAAATCTTAATCGGTAGATTAACTATATGTTCATTTGTGAAATCTTGTAATGCAATTTCTGTATTGCCAGTATGCCTTTTTGTTGCATCAAGGTTGGAAAAGTTGAATCTTGTTCCGTTTATCTGCAAAGGTGTTAGCGTTGTCTACTTAGTGCCAAACATGCTTTTTACCAGCTGTGGTTGCTGAAAGAAGTTTGTCGTCTGTTTGATTAGGTGGACTTTCTGTAGTTTGTGCCTTCCATTCAAGTCCTGTTATGGATTTTAGTGTCTGTAAATTGCCTCCCTGTTCTAAGGTGTGATCTTTAAAGGGTAGCTAATCACTTATCATATGAAATGCCCTTGCTTTTTCTCTTCACATTAAGAAGCACGGGCAGGGGTGGCTTAAATGCAAAAAGTGACCCGTTATTCATGGGTAGTAGGTATAAACTTTTGAAATGACTATCCCCCCAAAATTAGATTAGGTGCAAAGACGTGACTCATTAATCATCAGCAGTTCATATAAACTACCCAAAAAATAGATTAGGTAGCTAATTGAACTCCAAAATAAACTAGTTAATTAATGGAATGGATATAGACTAATATGGTCTTAAGTATGAAGAACAATCTTTTTGATTGCGGATCATTGCCTACAGTATCGATGTATCAGTCAAAAGCGGCCTTCTAGGTGGCGCGCCTAGGTAGCACCCTCCTGCTCCTCCTTAAGTGGTGATTATGCATTTAATGGAATTGAATTGACTATTCCCCAAAATAAAATAGTTAATTAATGGAATGGATATATACTAATATGGTCTTAAGTATGAAGAATAATCTGTTTGATTGCGGATGTCCATTGCCTACAGTATTTAAAGCGGCCTTCTAGGTGGCGCGCCTAGGTAGCACCCTCCTGCCTCCTCCTTAAGTGGTGATTAGGCACTGGTCTTCTGCCTGACTAGCATCTATTGCGGTTCAGCTGCTGCACCGTGCCTTTGCTTGAGGGTACACAGTTTGACTTAGCCCCTTGGGATCGTTGCAGATTTGTTGTTTCTAATGTGGTTCTGACTCCGTAAAGGGAACTTGCAAATTCACCTGGTGTACTTTCAGCTTTATATACAAAATCTGGTGCCGTGCTCCGTTTTTCATTTGTATATTAGCTGCAAGGATCTCACTGTATCTTGTTGCACATTCAGGAAAGGATCCAAGAGTGGGGCAACGGCTACTTGCTCTGGTTGTCGTGGTGCTGGAATGAGGATGATAACAAGACAGATAGGACCTGGCATGATTCAACAGATGAATACTGTTTGCCCTGAATGCAGAGGAAAAGGTATGGTACCATTGCATATTTCCATCATTTAGTTATATCTGTTGCTTGAGTTCTCTTATAATTTGTCTTCATTCAGGTGAGATGATAAATGACAAGGATCGATGTCAAAGCTGCAAAGGGAACAAATTAGCCCAGGAGAAGAAGGTTTTGGAAGTTCATGTGGAGAAAGGAATGCAACATGGCCAAAAGATTGTATTCCAGGGTGAAGCTGATGAAGCTGTGAGTTCCTTTTACACAAGCGCCAAACTAGCACATTTCTGCATTTGTGCAAAGCACTTGACACTTGCATGCACATACCTAGGAGAATCGTACTAACGATGTCAATTAATGTTTTCGCAGCCTGATACAGTTACTGGAGACATAGTTTTCGTCCTGCAACTTAAAGAACACCCAAAGTTCAAGAGGAAGTCCGAGGACCTATTCGTTGAGCATACAATCTCTCTTACGGAGGCTCTCTGTGGCTTCCAGTTTGTTCTGACTCATCTTGATGGTCGGCAGCTTCTTATTAAGTCCAGTCCTGGGGAGATCATAAAGCCTGGTATAGAATTTTGCTCTTATATATAACTATTCCTCTCCCCTGTACAACATGCTGATCTTTTTTTTGTGTGTAAATAGGTCAACACAAGGCCATCAATGACGAGGGCATGCCTCAGCATGGCCGGCCATTCATGAAAGGCAGGCTGTTTGTTGAGTTCAACGTCCAGTTCCCTGAGCCTGGAGTACTGAGCCCTGCCCAGTGCAAATCACTGGAGAAGATTCTGCCGCCAAGGCCAAGCCAATCGTCCGACATGGAGCTGGATGAGTGCGAGGAGACCACCATGCACGACGTGAATATCGAAGAGGAGATGAGGCGCAGGCAGAACCAGAGGCGGCAGGAAGCCTATGACGACGAGGAGGAGGATGATGGTGCACCAAGAGGGGTACAGTGTGCCCAGCAGTAAGGGGCATGTCTAGCAATTCAGGGTGCTTGGTTAAGCGCGTTGTCTGCATTTGTCAAACTCTCATTCTATTATTGTTCCTTTTAATTTACCTGTCAAGTAGCGATATTGTTATTTTTTTTTGCTGTATTGAAACTGCAAGTTGTTAGCCATAATCATTCATACTAGCTATGTTGGCCTAATGCCTGCTGTGTTGTACTACTTCTGAATCTAGACTTTGAGCTGGTAACTTTGTTTGCTCACTCTAGTAAAGCTTCGTGAACACAATTTCATCTATCTACGCATCAGAGGATGCAATTTACTTTCAATGTGGGGTTCATGTTGAAATCATCGTATCTGCGGGTTCTCTATTGCTGCTGATCAACTTAAGAAGCAGTGTTTCTGTTTGCATGTCTGCCTCGGAATGCAGACACGTCAGTCATGGTGCTACTTAAGAATGGCATGTGGACACACGTACTCGTTCAGAAAAACTGAAGAAAAGAAAGACATGTCTCACACGTACTCGTTCAGAAAAACTGAAGAAAAGAAAGACATGTCTCAGAAATAGTGGAATTTACTCTAGTAGGTAGAGGAGACCGTTGACGTACTCGTTCAGAAAAACTAAAGAAAAGAAAGACATTCCTCAGAAATAGTGGAATTTACTCTAATAGGATGAGGAGACCGTTGAAACAGATATATATGTTCTTCCGCTCCTTGTTTCCCAGTCTTTGCGTCCATGGTGTGGCATTGCCGTTAGCACATCCTTGTTCCCCAGATCCTTCAGTTGTACCAGCAGTTCAGTCTACTCCAGCACAAGTGGTCTGATATGGCACACGGAAATACGAATAATAGGCGCCTGCGGGTTGAAGGAATGAGTCTTTGCCTAAAGAACATCTTGCTAAACTAACGGCTAGTAGTTAGAGGCGTGGACAGCTGCCTTGTTCAAGCTCGGGAAGAAGAAGAAGAAGAAGAAGAAGAAGAAGAAGAAGAGAAATATCATTTGGCCCGACTTATGCATCATATACAATTGGGGTTCTGAATTAGCAGTACATATACTGGGCGGTCGCCATTTGATTAAAACCATATACCAATACGAGCCTTCCATTTGTTCGCGGTCGCACCAACCTACAAATATCTAATCAATCGCAGAACTTCTCTATTGTGTTTGTTAATTCAGAAGATCCTAACCACAACGCAATTATTTTAGCCCCGCATGGTGGCGAAATCGTCTAGAAAAATCATGGGGCTCCCTCCCACTAATTATTCCGCTATTTATACTCGCCCACACCGCTCCTTCTCACTCCAGCATTGGTTGTCACTCGTAGACAGACGCTGCTGAGCTATAGTAGAGAATTAGAGCGCCGGCCGGCCATGGAGTCTGACGCGATCCATGCACCCACGACCTCCTCCTCCTCTTCGGATTCAACGGTAATCAATGGTGGCGCGCAGGTCGTGTCAAAGAACCTACACCGCCCCAAGGCCGTGAAGCGCAAGCGGCAGACGGCCACCAGCAGCTCCCCTGCTCCTGCTCCCGGCGGCGGCCAAGAAACGGAGGTTGTCGCCGAGGAGGACGAACGCACGGCCGGGAGGCACCCGTCGTACCGCGGCGTGCGGCGCCGGAGCTGGGGCAAGTGGGTGTCGGAGATCCGGGAGCCGCGCAAGAAGTCGCGCATCTGGCTCGGCACCTTCCCCACCGCCGAGATGGCCGCGCGCGCGCACGACGTGGCCGCCGTCGCCATCAAGGGCCGCGCCGCGCACCTCAACTTCCCGCACCTCGCCGACGCGCTCCCGCGCCCGGCCTCCACCTCCCCGGCAGACATCCAGGCCGCGGCCGCCCTGGCTGCCGCGCAATGCGAGCCGTCTTCCGCCGTCGCCGAGAAGAACGAGACGTCGAGTGCATCGGCTGCAAGCTCCGGTACGGCTGCAACGGTCACCGCTCAGTGCGAGTCTTCTTCCTCCGTCGCCGAGACGTCGAGTACATCGCCCGCAAGCTCCGGCACGGCCGGCAGCGGCGAGGAGAACGCTCTGTTTGACCTGCCCGACCTCCTGCTGGACCTGAGGGACGGCCTCTGGTGCTCGCCTGCGTGGGCGCCGGCCGCTGACGAGTACGACGGCGGCGAAGCCACGCTGCACGATCCGCTCCTTTGGGTAGAGCAGTGCTGGACCTGAGGGATGGCCTCTGGTGCATGCCTGCCTGGTCGCCGGCCGCCGAGGAGTACGACGGCGGCGAAGCCGCGCTGCACCAGCCGCTCCTGTGGGCGGAGCAGTGCTGGACCTACCGTTCCGTTTGGACGCGGGCGCGGCCGGCCAGTGGTTGGCCGCAACAGAAGACCGAGACACATGCACATGTAGTAGTATTTCGTTCCCAATTAACTCGTGCTTCGCTTCGCGCCATGGTGGCAAGTCGTTCTGCGACGTGAGATACATACATACTCCAAGCACCACCCTAGAAATTTCACTTGTTTCTTCACGGCGTCTATCTGTGTTTGTATCCGGAATGTGAAACATAATCTTCCACAAAAGAAGAAAAAAGAAAGAGAGAAAAAATTACAATCTATACTATACATCGTTCTGGAAATCTCAAACGTGCGGTGGTTCATCATGACATTGTCCTCCTGTTGAACAATGATACACTGCAATCCTTTCCTTCGATGTTGTCCTTTTGTTCACCCATCCTAGGTTACGTGAAGCTGGGACTGAGACATGTAGGGCCTCTTCAATTCAGATGTAGTACTCCGTAGCATTTTAGAAGCTCTTTCAAAGATTTTTAACTCTTAGATAGGAGTATTGTCTTCTACCACAACAGGGCATTTCTATAAACAAATCGCTCCACGAAAATTCATTGGACATTGTTACGTTCCGAGGGAATCAAAAGAACTCCACATAACGTCCACCACAACTCTTATTCTAGCTAGGAAAGAAATGGTCATCTACCAACAAAACAAACCCAATCTTAACTAATGTTTTGCACATATTTCTGCGTTTTTTCTGTCCCACGCTTTAAAAGTTATGTGAACCAAAAGGGTCTACGCTTTTCCAGAACATTTGTTTCTCACTATTTAATTGCATGTACTCTCTCCGTCCTACCAAAAGTGTCTTAACTTTATCAACCAAGTTTTTATAAAGTTAAGACACCTTTGGTGAGACGGAGGGAGTACTAACATTTGAGATCACTCCGGCTATTATTCCACTACTACATCGCCGGCCTAGGCCTAGTTTACATTTGCTGAATATGCTAGTTAAGCTTTTAGACAGAAGATGTGCCCACAAGTACAACAGTTGTGTTTAAGAAGCTACTCTAAAAACACATCAAAATGAAGTAACCGATTCAAACCAAAATCACCCAACCATGTTTAGTTGAAGTATTGAACATGTGTATATACACTTTTTCTGTCACTCAAGGTGTGACTTTGAGCATCTCTTTCTACAAAATATAGTAAACTAACAAAACTCACATCCCTGATATGCACGATTAAATCAAAATGGACTGTCACAATCCACTAGATTACCACAGGATAACTGCAAACCTATTTTTTTCATAGGAACTTTACATGATTTTATCCGAGGTTTTTTTTTTCCTACGTGACATGCTTGATTAATTTATGGTATTGAATCACCTATTAAATATACTAAGGATTATTGACCATTATGTTCAAAGAAATTATTTTATTGACTCAAACCTCGAAAAGAGTCCTTTTCTTTGTTTTTTTTTGATAAAGGGAATATATTAATATCAAAAGATATCAATTACACCCCTCTGCAACAACGCCCCACCCTAGTGGCAGTATGGATGCACATAGCCAAAAAAGAGTAAAGAAAACCAAGAAATAAAAGTCCCACAGACATTCAGACCTAGCAAACAATACAACCACACCGTGACACACGCTGTCTGACTCTCCAAAAGCGACGCCTTCAAGAAGGGAACAGTGTACCAGCACCGTTGTCGCCCGACCAAAGGTCTTAGGTTTTCACCCCGAAGATAGTCCCCACACTTAAAACAATGCCTCCAACAAGGTCATTGCCAAGCACAAACCAGTTACGGCCAGACAGGGTTTCACCCTGAGATGTAAGCTACGAACTTCACTAGTCTTGCCCTACATGCATACCAGCTGGCCCGGACCGGAACGCCAAGCAAATCCTCGACATCACGGAGACTCAAACCTCTTTAGCCATCCACTGTCGGCCTTCATGATATTCCTTCTTCGACTTCACCATGGACCAAAAGTCACCTGATGTCAACACAGAATAGAGCTTCGCCTGCTCCCTCCGAAACCAAACGGTCGAATAAAAACATGGGTCTTGCGCGACCGAATACCACCCAGAGCCGGCAAACTTGGGCAAAAGATGCCCGTTCCATTCGCCGGCGGAGCTTTCTGGAACTCATCTCTCCAGCCAGATCAAAGCAAACTGACCTCCAGAAGATCTTCATCGTCGCCTGCGAGAAACGCGAGGACCGCCACCAAAAACAAAGCAAGACCAGCAACCCCACGCCGTCAGTCCCTCCTGTTGGATCACCAGGGAAGAGGACAACTGCGCAGATCATATGTACCACCACCGAACCGTCACCGGGGGCGGAGTCCGCCACCGCTCCACCGAATCCTCCATGGCTACCGACGGAGAGAATCAGGCCCCGACCAAGTAGACGTGCCGCCCGGCTTCCTCCACCGCTCCACCGAATCTTCCATGGCTACCGACGGAGATAATCAGGCCCCGACCAAGTAGCTGTGCCGCCCGGCTTCCTCCACCGGCGCTTCATCACCTCCCATGGAACACCGCCGCGGAAACCCTCTCCCCCCCTTGTCGTTCGACGGAAGGGGCGCCGCCACTGCTGCCGTGGCCGGGGCCAAGGCTGGGGCTAGGGCTGGGGCCGGGGCCGAGGCCGATAGCAGCGGCGGCTGATGGGCGGCGGTCTAGGGGCGGCTGCTCAGGGCGGGGCGGGCGGATCCTCTGCCGCTGCCCGGGAGGGGGGGCGGGAGAGGAGGATGGCGGCGGCTAGGTCACGGGTCGCACGAAAAAAAGATTTTCCAAATTTTTGTATGATCTAAATTGTCAACCGTCTCCCAAAGAATGTTAAAAGTTTGCCCGAGAGTACTTCCACCGACTCAAATACCAAGAGGAGCTCTCGTGTCGACCTAATCGCAATCCCGCCTTTTCCGTTGGGACAGAGAGAAACAAGATCGAATTGACACCACGGTTCAATTAAAGTGGGTTTATCGCAATCTTCCGGAATAGCAAATGAGAATTGTACACGGTTATGTACTGAGGGGGTGTTTGATTTTCAGCCATGTTTTGTAAGCCAACGTTTAGCAATTTAACACGTGTTTGGTTCTTGGCACGTTTGGAAGTTGCCACAGTTTGTTGTCCATATGGCCCATTTTACCATTCAATGAATTTCTCGCAAACTGTTGTCACACTTTGTAGGCTTCCAAATTCCAAGCCACACGTTGTAAGTACAATTGTAGGCTTCCAAATTCCAAGCCACAATTTCTCGCCAACTGTCTATACATACAATCATGTAGGAGTATGTACACACTCTTCAGCTGCAGAGACAAACGACCGTAGAGTAGACGGCGCACGTCTATTCATCTTGGAACGAGGATGGCATGGCGGTACGAAGTGGTAGAGAGAGCCCACCGGCCATCTCTGCCTATGACAACACATACTGACGGCGACAAGGAGAATCGGCTGAATATCCCGTCGGATTTTTTTCTTTTGGCACGATATTGGGGTTTTGTCCGCGTGCAGGCCCACCTGCCGGGTCGATCTCGCGATCCGGAAAACCTCCAGCGCGCTCGACCGGTAGGTGGGACGTACCGTACGCCGCCCTCGCTGGGTCAATTTACTCTCTGTCTGCCCGTCAGCCGTGTGTGTGTGTGTGTCAAGCTGCAGCCATCGAATTATTTGCGCTCGCCATGGACCATCTTTGGCTCCGATTCTCCGGCGCACGCGTACGTGAAGTGAACCACCTAGCTAGGCTAGCTGATCGCCCACCAGGCTACCGCTAAGTCTGCAAATTGTTGCAGCCCAGCTCTCACGCAGTCTGGCTCTACAGAGGAATGTCAAGTGCCGCTAGCTGCAGCCTTCCAATGCATGAATGCGCCTCATCATCTCATCGGATATGATCTGATCTGAGCTGATTGATGGTAATCAACATACAAATTTGTTTTCCTCCACCGATAGAAGAAGGGCGGCGACCTAGGGTTTCACTACCGCAGAAATGCTCTTTGCTCTTCTCGGCGCACCGCAAAGAGCACACATCATCGATCGCCACGGAAAATGGTCTTTCCCGTGTGTATTGCCACATGTACTCCATTTTAGTTTCTTTTAAATTTCTTTCAACAGTTGAAACTCGATCAAAGGGGTAGATCGCGCAGTCAACGAGCATGGATTTCTCTGGATACAGCTCTTCGGATGATCCGAATCTCCTAAAACTTGCATGTGTACCTAAGGTACGTGCTGTATACAAGTGTGGTGGGATGCTGACAAATCAAATATTTATCCCCCGGGTGTGACACTCTTTACGGACATGCGCTGTCACTTAGGAAGGTTATTGGACTTATAGCCTCCCCCCGGCCACCCTCTTTACATACATGCACTCTCACTTAGAAAGGTTATTGGACTTATAGCCTCCCCCGACCGCATAGGGTCAACTGGATGGAATCTCGAGATAAAATAGGATCAACCTTGGCTTTCCATACTACTATGACCTAACCTAACAAAATAAAATACAATTCCACCAGGAACCCTCGTTGGAAGACGGTCAAAGGGGTAGGCCACGTGGTCAACGAGCATGAGTTTCGCTGGATACCGCTCTTCGAATGGTCGGCCCCAAAACTTGTGTATGCACCTAAGGTACTTATACAAGTGTTGATGGGGGTTGAAAGATAAAATATTTATCCCCCACTTGTGACCTGCTTCATAGACATGCACTATCACTTAGGGAGGTTCTAGACGTATATGGGGGAACCCCGCGCCAGCTCAAAGATATAACAGGCTCAACCTTGGTTTTCCATGTTGCTACGATCTAATCTACCAAAAATAAAGATAAAAGTCCATCGGGAAACCATCGTTGGAAGCCGGTAAAAGAGGTTGACCCGGAGGTCAACGGGCATGGGTTTCGCTGGACACCGATATTCGGATGGTCGAAATCCTCCTAAAACTTGCGTGTGGACGTAAGGTGTGTCTACCCCTCTGGAATCTCCAAAGAATGGCTCGCCAATGGGATTTTCCTTGGTCTGTGTTTGATTAGCACATAGGAACATGGAAAGCATTGCTTGAGCCTAAGATCTCGCAAGATTCCCTATGACGGATCCGACGTGGCGGTTTCCCCCCTTTTTATCCATAACCTTCCTAGGTAGAGATGCATGTCGGTGAAGCGGGTCACACTGAGCTAGTTATTGTGTCCCTCAACATCCAAACACTCCGAAGCGTAATGGCATGAAAGAAACAACGGGAAAGAAAAGTATGGAAGGAAAAGGCGATAAGGAAACATGGATAGGGGAATAAGGCATAAGTGACTAAATCAAAGGGGTAGACCACACGTTCAACTGGCATGAGTTTTTCTGGATACCGCTCTTCGGATGGTCGGAATCCTCATATGGTTATACCCAACGGAGGCTCGTGATCTCCTTTTATATATTGGATATGATCACACTCACCCTTGGATATGAGCCCACTCATCCAGATGATTTGTATTTGCCGAGAACAGAACCGACGAAGAAGGTATATTTTGAGAAAAATTGCCTCTCTACATTCTGTTGTGCATTTTGTGTGGCTTCGAGAGGCTATATATAAGGGACATGATGGCTGAAATAGGACGAGAAAGAAACAAAAGAAAACCACAGGTAAAAAGGCGGCAAACATAACGCAGAAGGGGTTTTTGTTGGGCGTAGTGAGAAAACACACGGCAAAGACACCCTTTGTCGTGTGGGCGCATAAGCTGAACAGACAACAGATACACCCTATGCCGTATTTTTCCCCTCTAGACCAAAAGAACAATTGGGTGCGGAAAAAGGACAGGAGAACAGGGCGTGCACAGACTGGTGGGGAGTCGATGTGTCCCTAATTGTTTGCCAAGTGTCCATCAAATACAAAAGACCTACCGTCATGTCAGTGACACAAAGGGGGGCATATGATGGAAGTGGGTGTGAACTGGGGGGGTTATCGTGTATTTTCCCAACCGGCTCCGTGAAGGGTGGCCGTGGTGGCCATGTATCCCGGTCTTTGTGGCCCATTTCTTTGTCGTGCGTTTTTTCTAGACTTTTCCGTATTTCAAAGTTTTGCCATGTGTTTTTGTGGCGGAACACGACAAAGTATGTGTTTTCCGAGTTCCGCAAGATTTTACGCATGACAAAGGCTATGGAACACGACATCCACGAGTTTTTCGGTAGTGGATTCACCCTAGCCATCGTCGCTATTTTCCCGGCCTCCGTCGTCTCTAACCAGGAACAGAAGGGTTCCCGCCTCCTCTGCTTGTTGCTCTGGCGGCGAGAGGGGCCGGAACCTTGATCCTACTCTCGGCGCTGTAGTAAGGTCCATAAAGTTACATATTTGTTAATTGGTAGCAACATTATGGTGGCTATGGTGGTGCTGTATGGGACAAGAATAAGATATACCCATCTCTTCGTCCATCTCATCAGCGGTGATCTTGCCAGTGACGTTGAGGAGGGCAGGGAATTGTTTTGTTGCTTTTGCCATGAAATGGTGGGTCTCGTTTCAGTATACTTGTTTTAGAGATTTTCTGTCACAAGATTCAAATCAATTGAAGGGTTTAATGGCGGAAACGTCGGGCTCCGGGGCGCTGGTCCTTAGTGCACGTTCATGAAGGCTTCGTTGCCGTAGGCGGGCTCTGGTAGGAAAACAACGAAAGCGGCTCGTCGAGGGTTCACTCTGGCCACAACGATGGTGGTTGTTAGCTGATGCAGTAACCTCAATGTAACTTTTGTTACATTGAGGTGCTTTGTAGTAGGTGTGAACTTCTATTATAGATGAGGAGTTTCCTCAAAGAAAAACAATAAATCAATTATTCATCACCGCGTGTTTTTTTGCTAGTTGAAGTGTCATAGTTGGTTCTTTTTTTCTGTGTTAGGTCCACTGAAACCCATATATATCCAACCCATATATATCCTTCTGTATTGATACGGTATATGTATCTCACGTAAGAAAAAAAAAGAGGTCATGTGATCATGTAATGATCTCATCCGCCTAAGTACCGTCCCACGTCATACAAAAACGAGGTACAACACAACCCGGGCCATACGAGCCTATACAGGATTGTACGGACGGTGGACCTACACTAAAATTACGATCGTGCCCCCGCTTATGAACAAGTATAGCAAAATCGCCACCGCTGTTGTGTTTAAAGCGCCCAGAATTTTTCCAGGAGAGGAGCACCGGAGCAGAAGTGGTTGGCCTGGCCCTACGAAATCGATCGCCATGCATGTCGAGGTCGATCCTCTTTAACCTGCTTTTACGCCTCCAGGCCATTTGCACGTAAGAGCACGAGCCACATGGACCCAGGATGTAAAGCGCGGCGCACACTTAATTAACCGGACACAAACGTCGCTGCACGGGCAGCTAGCTGCAAGAAACGACGATATACATTTTTTGAAACGAACGACGATATACATTGATGCTACTGGACTCGTACGACGCAACTGCTACTGGATGCAACACCGTACATAGACCACGACCAAGTGGGGACTGGATCCTACCGGTCGATCGGTACATCTCGTTACATGCTCCTCTCTCGTCAATTAATTTGGAACGGCGGAATTACGTTCAAGTGTTCAACCACTATACATGTGTATGTGGAAATCGACCAGGGAGCTTTCAGGTGCTTCCTTTTTTCCCATATAGAGGTGATACTCGGCCTCTGCATTAATATAAGAGCATCTCCACTCGTCCCCCGACTAGATCCCGAGGGACGTTTTTTCCATCCGGACGGCGTAATTCGGCCGATCCGCTGATTCCCGTTTCGTCCAGGATTTGGGCCTAAATTCATCCGCGATCCCACGCCATCCCGGCCCCCGAGGAGCGGCTCGAGGACTCCGAACGAAACAAAGCGCGCAAGCCAGAAAAACTTCCCGCGCGTCTGGTGGCCCCAACTTGTCGGCGAGAGACCACGATCGTCGTCGCGTCGTCGCTTCCGCCTTGTGTAAAGCCTTGCCGCGGTCAGCATTCGCCGACCGCGTACCTTCCACGCGCGAGTTAATGCCGTCGCCTCGGTATCACGCGCGCCTACCTGCATTTATCGCCGAACTACGCGATTCGCCCGCATTCACCTCGCCTCTCTCCGCATTCCACCAAATCTTCCCCGAACTCGAAGAGGTAGCAATGGCGAACGACGGTGCGGCCAACAACGGCTTCGGCCGCCGCTCTCTCCACCAATGGGAGGGACGGCTCCTCCACGCGGCGGGCTACCCGGCGCCGCCGGACTTCCGCGCACCGGGGGGATGGAGGCTGAGCGCAGGCGGCGTGCCGATCCCGCCGCCGCCAACGGGTGGGGCCACTCGAAGCGGCGATCGGAGGTGCTCGATCTTGACGAGCAGCGCGCGGATCCGCGTTTCTTCCCCGACAACCACGAATCGTGGATCGCGTTCTTCCGGCGCAGGTATGAACGCGAAATCCGGGCGTACGACGGCCCTCCTCCTCCTCCGGCAAGGAATAACGCCGCCGGCCGCCGCCGATGGTGGAGCGCCCCTGAGCGCACCCTCGAAACTGTGCTCGCGCACATCGAGTAGGAACTCCCAGTCACCGGGATCGCCGCCGGTGGCGCCTACCGTGTCGGCGGCACGGTGGTTCCTGAATGCCGAGGAGGATGGTGTCATCCTCCTCCTCGTCGCTCGGTCGGCGCGTCCGGGTCGGCGTTCGACGGGGCCACCGTCAGCAGGTGGGCCAGTCAAGAAGGAACCGGCGTCGCCACACGCCGACAGAGGGCGGCAGCGGCGCCCTCGTCATCGCGACCGACCGCTCCGCGGCGACGGAAGAAACGAAGAAGATGCCTGCAAACCAGCTCGCAGGAGGAGGCGAGCGCGCGGAGGACGCCGCGATGGCGGAGGCGATCGCGAGTCGCTGAAGGACATGGAGGCGGAGCGCGGGCGACGCGCATTGGGTGGTCCGAGGCGCGGCCCAGGAGCGAGGAGCGGAGCACGGTGCTGGATCGCCGGGCGCGTCAAGTCGCCGCTCGCGCCGCCGCACCGCCCGCTAGGAGCGCCGCCCGGGAGGTGGTGAAGCTCGAGGAGAGCACGGCAGCGACATGCTGTCCGTCGCCGCCACGCCGCCGACGCTGGCCGAGCACGAGCCCCTTTGATGCGAGCTCCGCCAGCAGGGACAACGGCCTCGGCGGCGATGATGATGGCGACTACACGTCCTTCTACCGCCATTTCGGCATGTAGTAGGCCGCTATTTAGTTTAAGTTTAGTTTGCCAATCGCCGAATTCAAATATATGTACGAATTCGGCCTATTTATGTACGAACTCGCCTCTATATGTTAAATATCATTAAATTTAAACATGTTTGAACGAACTTCGCCAATTTTGTACGAATTCGCGTCGTTCATCCATCCCGGGCTGGTGGGAGATGGGCCTCCCGATAATTTTCCTCCAATCGAGGCGACAATATCTTGGGCGTGGGAGCCCCCAGCAGTGGAGATGCTCTAATGGGCGATAGGGGTGGCCCGATCTTCTCAGTAAGCAACGGTGGTGACGATGATCACGTGGTGATAGTGTTGCGGTCGAAGCCACGGCCGAGCGCGACGGAGCAGCACGGTGGGCGGGAGGCTCCCGGAAATATGGCGGCCCTGGTCATCGACGGCCGGCCCTTGGCCTCGGCACGCACGTGTCCAGATCTTGGGTGCAAGGGAAGCGTGCCCGACCTATACGGTCGGGGAAGGTGATAGATGCAACTTCACTTAGTTTCTGGCATTAGCATACACGTAAACATTAAATACGAGCCTCAATCGGCTCTCAGGTTGTCCTGTGAATCGGCTCAAGGAGCCGATCCACCCATGATTCGTATGAGGTCTACGATCACATGGTTGTCCTGATCAATATAAAGCTAAAACGACCTACGACGATTTAGGGTTTTCACCACATAATCGGAACATCCTACGCGTGATTGAGCCTGGCAGCCACGCACGGTGATAATAAACCAACCCTAGACAAGGCCTAAAAACCAACATGAAGTTGATCCCCGGAACATCTTATCTAGGGCTAGCAAACTACACCCTACGTGCTATTGGATCCTTCAACCCGTTTGCAAGGCCTAACTATGCGGATATTAAACTAATCCTTGAAGAACAAGGAGCAATCATAACGGATCGGATCTACTAAACAATGATCAAGCGAGGTGCCGCCCTTACACCTAAGATAGGTGTAAGGGCGGCTAGACGTCTAAGGGTTGCATGGACAAAAGCATGTGACACGATGAAACAATGCTAACCCTAACACATCTATGATAACCACGTTGCTCGCCATCAACAAAGCTTCAACACGAGCAACGCATGAACAACGAATAAACGTTCTGCCTAGATCGCAAGATGCGATCTAAGCAGCATGCTTACCAGGAAGAAACCCTCGAAACAAGGGGTTGACGTGCGTAGATTGGTTTGTGATGAACGTGATTGTTGTTTTCCTCGATAACCTAGATACATATTTATAGTTGATACGTCCAAACGTATCTACTTTCCCGAATACTTTGCTATTGTTTGCCTCTAATTTGTGTATTTTGGATCAACTAACACGAACTAACGCTGTTTCGACGGGGCGTACAGTGTCTCGTTTTTGTGCGAAATCAAACTTTCGAGAAAAAAACCTCGGGATTTTGACGAGAAGGCCCTATTTTACCGAGTGCAGAGCGGAGCCGAGAAGGACAAATCAAGTGGAAGCCAGGGCCCCACACCATAGGCGGCGCGGCCTGGGGGGCCACGCGGCCCTATGGTGTGGCCCCTCGGCCGGCCTCCGACGCTTCGGACTACTTATTGGCCTCGACCTAAAAACGCACGAGAGAGAGTGAAGTCGCAGAAACCCTCCGAGCAGCCACATCGCGAAACTCCGTCTCGGGAGCAGTCTCAGTTCTGGCACTCGCCGAGACGGGGAATTGGAAGGAGATCATCGCCATCATCATCGCCAACGCCTCTACATCAACCAGCCATGTTTCCCCTATCCATGTGTGAGTAATTCCCCCGCTGTAGGCCGAAGGGGATGGTAGGGATTGGATGAGATTAGTCATGTAATAGTCATAAGATTGTTAGGGCATAGTGCCTAGTATCCGTAGATGTTACTTTTATGATATTGTTGCAACTTGTTATGCTTAATGCTTGTCACTAGGGCCGAGTGCCATGATCTCAGATCTGAACATGTTATTGATTCATGAAGATATTCGTTGTTTATGATCTTACACACCAAGTTGTATACACATGCTTGTCAGGAACCAATGGCCAGAAGTGGCAATCGGAACGACCAGGAGGATGGTAGTGATGTGAGGATCACATGTGTTCACGGAGTGTTAATGTTTAACTCAGGTACTCTATTAAAGAGGGTACCTTAATATCCGATAGTTTCCCTAGAGCCGGCTGCTGCCAATTTGGTAGGACAAAAGATGTTGTGCAAGTTTCTCATTGCGCACGTACGACTATAATTGGAACACATGCCTATTGATTGCTTAGTACTTGGATACCGTTTTATTATTATCGCAAATGCCCACATTTGTTAAGGAGTTTCTCATCCATGCAACGTAGTTAATAGTCCTGTGCCTATATTTTAATCTTCGTTTACTATAATCACCTTTTGTCTTTGTTACTCTTCTGTTGTTATTTCACTACTACTGCTATAAAGCTGTTACTACTGATAAACTTTTACGAGCAAGTCTGTTTCAGTTGCGAATTGACAACTCCGTTGTTAAGGCTTTCAAGTATTTTTTGTCTCCCTTGTGTCGAATCAATAAATTGGGTTTTACTACCCTAGACTGTTGTGATCCCCTATACTTGTGGGTTATCAAAGTGTTTCAGGCGCCGTTCTTGGGAGCATTATTTGGAAGTTCACTTGGATTGATATTGTTCGTTGCAAATTCTCCATCATGGGTAAACCTCGTGATACTAAGGTCGCCATATTACCATCCACTACAAGAAAAGGTACAACTCTGAGTACCTCTGCTACTCTTGATTCACCATCTGTGATTGATAAACTTGTTTCACCGCCACATGCTTCACATGCGGGTACTTCTGCTGAATCTGAAAACTCTCATAATATTGATAATATTTCTGCTGTGCTTGATGATAGTGGTTCATTGGGATCTTTTCTAGATGCTACAATTGCTAGGTCTAGACAAATTGAAAATACTGAAACTCCTAATGAAAATGCTTCTACACCTGTTAATTCACCTGAGTCTGTTGAATACTCTAGTGATGATCTTGATGAAGATTATGTGGAACTTGATGATGATTTTATTGAAAAATGCAATGCTACTACTGATGCAAGAAAAATTAAAAAGTTGCTTGCAGAGCATGCTGTTAGATATAAACCTCTCCTGATCCTAAATTTGCCACATCTCCTATAAACATTAAGGATAAAGATTATGATTTTTCTCTTGATCTATCTCATATAGCTATTGTTGAGAAAACACCTTTTTGTGGTACTGAAAAAGAAAGTGCTGTTGAACACATGATTGAGTTATCTACTCTGAGTAGCTTGTTTTCTGATGATGTTAAGAAGCGTACTTACTTTGTTGCTAAAATCTTTCCATTCTCATTAAAGGATGACGCTAAAACTTGGTATAATAGTTTGCCACCTAATTCTATTAAAAGTCCAAAAGAATTGCTTGATGTTTTCTTCCGTAAATACTTTCCTGCTAGTGCTCAACATATTGCTTTGCAGAGAATCTATAATTTTGACCAGGGAGATGGAGAGAAATTGCCTGAGGCTTGGGCGAGATTTTGCTCTCTTATTAGAGCTCAGCCTGACCATGATTTGGAAAAGCATGATTTACTTGATATATTTTATAGTGGACTAACCATTGAGTCTAGGGCATACCTGGATAGTTGTGCTGGTTGTGTTTTCAGGAAAAGAACTCCAGACGAAGCTGAAGAATTATTGGCTAAAATAGGCCGGAATCATGATGATTGGACTACGCCTGAACCAACTCCAACGCCAATATTGAAGAAGAGGGGTTTAATTAAATTGAATGATGAAGATATGAGGGAAGCCAAGAAGTCTCTCAAGGAGAAAGGTATTAAATCTGAAGATGTGAAGAATCTTCCTCCCATAGAAGATATATGTGAGATAATTCCCCCTTCATCCATGATTGAGGTAAATTCCCTTCAACGCTTTACTAGGGAAGATATTCCGTATTCAAAACCTCCTGCGCAATGCTTAGATGAGTTTGATAATTATATTGTTAAGCAAGAAAATTTTAATATGAGAGTAGAGAATCATCTAATGGAAAATTCTCAAGCTATTAGTGAATTGCATGATATTGTGGAGAGAACCTCCAATGATGTTAAGATGCTTGTTAAACATTTTCATATGGTTCAAACTCAAATTGATCAACTCACTAAAGTGCAAAATGACTTGTTAGGAAATAATGCTAAAGAAAAACATGCTTATGAAGTAACAACTAGAGGTGGTGTCTCTACCCAGGATCCTCTATATCCTGAAGGGCATCCAAAAGAGTTGAACAAGATTCTCAACGAACTAAAACTAGTGCTCCATCTAAGAAAAAGAAAAAGAAACATAAGAATGTTGTAGAATCCTCTGAACCTGTTAATGATCCTAATAGTATTTCTATTTGATGCTGAAACTGAAAGTGGTAATGAACATGATAAAGATAATGATAAGATCTGATAAAGAAGATGTTGAAGAAGAACCTGAAAAGCATGCTAAAAATAAAAAGTATACTAAAGAAGATTTTATTGCTGAGAAACATGGTAATGAAAGAGAACCTTGGGTGCAAAAGCAAATGCCTTTTCCTGCTAAGAAACTAAAATCAAAGGAAGAAGAACACTATAATAAATTTTGTGATTGGATGAAACCTTTATTCTTGCAAATCCCTTTGACTGATGCTATTAAATTGCCTCCTTATTCAAAGTATATGAAATATATTGTTACTAACAAAAGGAAAATCCCCAATGAGGAAATTTCCACTATGCTTGCTAATTACTCTTTCAATGGCAAAGTTCCAAAGAAGTTGGGCGACCCAGGTATACCTACTATTCCTTGTTCTATTAAGAATAATTATGTTAAAACTGCTCTATGTGACTTGGGAGCCGGTGTTAGTGTTATGCCTTTTTCTCTTTATAAGAGACTTTACTTAGATAAGTTGATACCTACTGATATATCTTTGCAAATGCTGATAAATCTACTGCTATTCCTGTTGGTATATGTGAGGATGTTCCTGTTCAAGTTACTAATAACTGCTTGATATTAACTGATTTTGTTGTGTTGGAAATGCCTGAAGATGATAATATGTCTATTATTCTTGGGAGACCTTTTCTTAACACCGCAGGGGCTGTTATTGATTGCAATAAAGGAAAGGTTACTTTCAATGTTGATGATAGGGAGCATACCGTTTATTTTCCCAAGAGGATTGAGAAAGCGTGTGGAGTTAATACTATTTCTAATGTGAGAACTATCAAAGTGGGAACTATTGATTGTCCTATATATGAGCCTAAAGAAGAATATCAAACTCTTGTGATTGGATCCATATCAATACAATTCAAGGTAACATGATTGATTTGAGGTTTATTTCTTCTTATGCTATGTAAAATTTATTTGGTGGCAAGACTTGATCAACCTTGTTAACAAATACTTTTATATGCATAGAGGAGGTAAACAACATCTCTTTCTTCCTCCACTTGTTCTACTTGCTGTAGCACTTTTGTTTTGCAAAGTTCTTTAGTTAATTAGAGGTTTCAAAATCTTTTTCTGCCCAGTAATAATAAACTTAATACCCAGAAATGTGCATTTTCAAAGTTTTCAAAAATTCAAAAAATTATACCGTTGGTCCTATTTTTCGACGAGGCACCTGGGAGCACCTGGGGATGACCAGTGGGGCACCCCAGGGTGGCACCCCACAGGCCGGCGCGGCCAGCAAGGGGGGCGCGCCACCCTGGTGTGTGGGTCCCCCTTTGCCCCACTTCAGCATCTCTTCCTCCCACTCTCTTCTCTCTCCCGAAAAAACTCGCACCAGGTTCCTCTCACTCGCGTTTTTGCTCAAGAGCTCCAGATTTCTCGATCTCTTTGCTCAGCCCAGATTTCTGTCTGAAATTTGGCACATTTGCTCTCCGGTATGTGACTCCTCCGATTATCCAAGTAGAATTTTGTTTGGTGGAGTATATCTTGAATATTTTGTTGCTGTAGGTAACATGTTTAGTGAGCTTGCATGCTTGTTCTAAGTGGTAGAAACTAGTTTTGATGCATGATTAGTACTCTAGCAAGTTCCTATGGTAGTTTCCCTCAATTATATGTCACCAAATCAAATTTTATATCACTTGTTGAAAATTTCAGAAAAGAGATGAAGAAGTTCAACTTTGGAGAGTTGTTCAAGAAAGGAACAACCAGCACCGGGAGACCTTCTAGGACCGCCACCCAAATTAGGCGATCGTACAATGAGGATATCATCGCGCCTAGCTTCGCGCCCGAAGAGGACAATGGGGCTCCTAATGCTTCATCCTTCCCATGTTATGATTTTCTGACAAATGCAGGGATATTGGATGATTTCTTCACCCTTGTCAACAAGGCGGGCTTAGCCACCTACGTGGGAGATGAAAGGGAGCAATACTACATGCTCACCAAAATCTTCGTCGAGAGCTTCAAGTTCCAAAACACGCAATATGAGCCGACAGTTGCATTCAAGATCTATGGTAATCCTGTTACTATGGAATTGAAAGAATTTTGTCGTGCATTGGATATTGCCCCTGTAGGTACAGCAAGGAGGATTGATGACAACCCCCGGGACTTGTTGGAGCTTTATCGAGGGATCACCAATGATGATTGTCGCACCATTCAGCGTGGCAAGATAAGGAACATTCAACTCCCCGCCATTAAATATTTTGCATATTACATTGCTACTAGCATTCTTGGTAGGGAGAACACTAGCAATATTTCTAGTTACCATCTTGCTTTCTTGAATATTGCACTTACTGGACGGACATCTTATCATCTTGGTTCTCTTATTGCTCGCCGCCTGTCTAGCAGGGGGCCTATTTTTGGAGGAACTATTGCATTGCGCGTTTTAACACATTTAAGACTTCCTATTGATCCTAATGATGTGCCATTAACCCCTAGGAGGCTTGATATCGCTGCTATGAAAAGCCATCATTTTGTTACCACTGATTCCACTTTAGATAATATGGTCTATAGAATGTTGTTTGCTGACGGGGATGAGAAAGAAATCCCTCTTCCCCAGCCAGGTTTGTTCTGTTGACAGGCAACCATGGTCGCGCACTAAGGAGGAGGTGGATGAACATATGAAGATACAAGATTTCCACCAGCAGCATGACTCCGAGGACGCCGAGCCCTCCTACGACTACACCGTCACGTATCCGGGTGCTTCTTCTAGCACATACCCGGAAGATGATCCATCTTCGTCGTACTACGGAGATACTACCTCATGGGGTCGATGGGATTGAACTCCACTTAGGCCAAAAGCCTAAGCTTGGGAGGTATACCGGCATCACTCATTCTTTGCATATTATGGTTGCTGGATACTTGTACATACTTGTTTAGTCTCTTTGAGTGGTTTTCTAATGAGAGGGAGATGATATTTGGGGAAGTGCTGCCTGAAAACAGATTCTGGACTGTTACTAGAAAAATTCGTGCGCACAGCCAGAACGTTATTTTGAGCTGCCAATTTTTGTGCAGGTTCCCCAGGTTGTTATCTAACTTTCATTAGTTGAACACTTTTCGAGCTGAGCAACGTAAGATTTTTGTAAAAATCGATTTCTGTACTGCTGTCAGGTTTTGGCAGATTTCTGCCATCTCGCTTTTCTGTGTTTCTTTTAGTTTTCATTTTCTTGTTCTTGCTTTGTTTCTTTCCTAAAACACAAAAAGACCAAAAATATTTCTGCTGTTTCTCTTCACCATTTGTTTATCTTGGTTTCTTGCATTTGTTTCGCTTTATTTGCTATTGCCAATTTGCTATAAGAAAACACCAAAAATATTTGCTGTTCTTCTTTGGTTTTGTAAAGTTCTTTATGAGTTCAATGGTCTTCGGTGGCTGGAGCATGGTTTTCATTTCATATTATCCAAGCTACACAAGTGAAAGGCAATAATGACGATATTCGACAATCTGATTGTGGTGAGAGGCTGGTATGAACTCTATTTGTTTTCATTTTTGTACATATACTCATCCATGTGAGCATGCTTAGTTGGTTCATGTGAGGTATATGTCATTTAAGAAAGTCTAGTAGTTCATGATCTCTCATGTTTAGCTCCAATTTATTAATATGAGTAGCATGTCATGGATGTTTGCTTGCATTGTTTTATTCATAGATAGGTATGATATTGTGGTATCCTCCTCTGAATAATTCGTTTGAATTAACTTGGCACATGCTCACGCATGCATATGACTGAACAAGAGTCAATTAAGCCTCAATGATTTACATTGCTTCAGAGTTCTTGTATCACTTTTATGCCTCAGTTAATTTATTTTGCCGCAAGCATGATTATGATAGTTATTGCTCTCTTGATTTGTCGCTCCCTAGTCTTTTGCTAGCCTTCACTTGTACTGAGCGGGAACGCTGCTCGTGCCTCCAAACACATGAAAACCAAGTTATTCCAGAGTGTCCACCATAAATACCTACGCATGGCATTTCAAACCATTCCAAGTAAATTCTCATGCGCTACCTTTAAACCTTCAAAAATGCTTCTCAATTTGTGTTAATGTTTCATAGCTCATGAGGAAGTATGTGGTGTTTAACTTTCAACCTTGTCATTTACTCTTGACGGACTTTCATATGGACTAGTGGCACATCCGCTTATCCAATAATTTTGCAAAAAGAGCTGGCAATGGGGTTCCCAGCCCCGATTAATCAACTTTCACTAATAATTCTCTTCACATGTTTTGCTCTGATTCATCAGTAAGCAACTTAATTTTGCAAATAGACACTCCTCCATGGTATGTGATTGATGGAAGGCACCCGAGGATTCGGTTAGCCATGGCTTGTGTAAGCAAAGGTTGGGGGAGTGTCACCCATAATAAAACTAAAATACGTGTGTAAACAAAAGAGAAGAGGGATGATCTACCTTGCTGGTAGAGATAACGTCCTTCATGGGAGCCGCTCTTGAAAGTCCGGTTGGCGAGGTAGTTGGTGTACCCATTACCATTCGTTGACAACAACAAACACTTCTCAAAATAATTTTACTCCTGCTTTACAAATGAAAAGCTCTAGCGCATGTTAATCCCTGCTTCCCTCTGCGAAGGGTCAATCTTTTACTTTTATGATTGTGTCTCCATCCTTTCTTTGAGCACTTTCTTGAGAGCACAACTGTCATTCTTAGTATAATATGCTTGTCTCAAAATATGATTGATTGTGGTATAACTTTGATGCTTTTATCTTTGACAATCACTATTTCTAGTCTTTCTATGAACTTCAGAGGTGCCGAGCATTTATGTTTTGCTGATCAAATATGGGCAAGCGAGATACCACTCTATCATATTCTTTTATGAACATTGCAGTCCTGCTTATATACATGGTTCATGATGCTTATTATTAATTGTTGGTACCTTTCCATGATTGACATAGCTATTGGATGATCTTATTTGCATGTACCTTATTATGAACTGCCTAAGTGTTAGCCATAGCATGAGAATATTTACATCATATGAACAAATGTGTTCGTGAAAGTTCTTTTATCGCTCAGTTGTTAACTGAATTGCTTGAGGACAAGCAATAAGCTAAGCTTGGGGGGAGTTGATACGTCCAAAACGTATCTACTTCCCGAACACTTTTGCTATTGTTTTGCCTCTAATTTGTGTATTTTGGATGCAACTAACACGAACTAACGCTGTTTTCAGCAGAATTGCGGTGTCTCGTTTTTGTGCAGAAATCCAACTTTCAGGAAAAACCTCGGGATTTTGACGAAGGCCCTATTTTCCCAGAATACTGACGGAGCGGAAGGACAAATCAGTGGAGGCCAGGGGCCCCACCCATAAGGCGGCGCGGCCTAGGGGGCCGCGCGGCCTATGGTGTGGCCCCTCGGCCGGCCTCCGACGCCCTCCTTCGGACTACTGTGGCCTCGACCTAAACGCCGGAGAGAAGTCGAAGTCGCGAAACCCTCCGAACGCCGCCACATCGCGAAACTCCGTCTCGGGAGCCGAAGTCTCCGATTACGGCACTCACGCGGGACGAGGGAATTGGAGGAGATCATCGCCATCATCATCGCCGACGCCTCTACATCAACCAGCCATGTTTCCCCATCCATGTGTGAGTAATTCCCCCGCTGTAGGCCGAAGGGGATGGTAGGGATTGGATGAGATTGGTCATGTAATAGTCATAAGATTGTTAGGGCATAGTGCCTAGTATCCGTAGATGTTACTTTTATGATATTGTTGCAACTTGTTATGCTTAATGCTTGTCACTAGGGCCGAGTGCCATGATCTCAGATCTGAACATGTTATTGATTCATGAAGATATTCGTTGTTTATGATCTTACGCAAGTTGTATACACATGTCGTTGTCCGGACCAATGGCCCCGAAGTGACAGAAATTGGGACAACCGGAGGGGATGGTAGTGATGTGAGGATCACATGTGTTCACTGAGTGTTAATGCTTTGCTCCGGTACTCTATTAAAAGGAGTACCTTAATATCCAGTAGTTTCCCTAGAGGCCGGCTGCCACCGGCTGGTAGGACAAAAGATGTTGTGCAAGTTTCTCATTGCGAGCACGTACGACTATAATTGGAACACATGCCTATTGATTGCTTAGTACTTGGATACCGTTTTATTATTATCTGCAAATGCTTTGATTGTTACATGAGTTTCTCTCATCCATGCAACGCCCGTTATCCGTCCCCGTGCCTACAGTATTTTAATCCTGCTGTTTACTATAATCACTCTTGCTGTCTTTGTTACTGTCTGCTGTTATTTCACTACGCTACGCTATAAAACTGTTACTCTTGATAAACTTTTGTGAGCAAGTCTTGTTTCCAGTCTGCACTGATTTGACAACTCCGTTGTTAAGGCTTTCAAGTATTCTTTGTCCCACCTTGTGTCGAATCAATAAATTGGGTTTTACTACCCGCGAAGACTGCTGCGATCCCCTATACTTGTGGGTTATCAATAGTCCGTAGACTTTCTAACGTGGGAATAATCCCAAACGTGCACGAGCCAAATTCTATCCAACCGACACGTATCCTACTATATTTACAGATACACGGGCAAACTAGCCCAAACTTTGTATACAAGGCCGATTCATGTATATCCTTATCCCATCTTAATCGCGGCCCACCTCTGATCCGGTCAAATTCTGGTGATAACACATGCCCCCTGGTTTTGGAAATGATAATTCCAAAATCACTCTGCTTTTTCTTCGTCGGGTCATGTCGTGGCAGAGCAGAACCGTCGCAGTATCCTTCATCATGATGCCTTGCCTTCTCAACTTCTCTGCAAGATTTGATAGCTTTAACATCACTTCCTCGGAAACCGTAGTGGCATTAAATCTCCACTATACCCCCTTATTTAACGTGCTCGCCTCTTCATCCCCTTGTTCTGTTCCAACCATCGGCACCAAAAAACCCTCTTTCCCTGTAGCAATGTCTTCCTCTTCCTCCGTCTCATCAGGCCTCTCTTTCCAATCTTCTTCCTCGAGCGAGCAAGAGTGGGACTTTGACTACGTGCCAGATGGCCCACCCGAGGCCCTCGTCGGGTCAGATGGTGACTTACCCCTGACCGATGGGGAGGACGACCTCCAGTTCCTCATCGAAGGGGAGCTGGAGAGCGAGAGCGAGGACGACCTCCACTCCTGGGCGAACTCCACCTCCTCCGACGAGGAGGAGGAAGAAGAAGAAGCGGAGGAAGAGGAGGAAGAGGAGGAGGATGATTCCTCCTCCTCCGCTGGGTATCCGCCGGCGAAGCGCTTCCGCGCTTGGGCGGACAGCGAGGATGATGATGATGACGAGGAGGAAGAGGCTCCGGCCGAGGGCTGGGGCAGCAGCGACGAGGAACTCTCCGGAAGCAGCGCCGACGGCAGCTACGATGCCGACGACGAGGCCAGCGAGGATTAGTAGTGTAGGATTAGTAGTTCCTGAGCAATCGGCTCTTCTTTTGTTCTTCCTCTCTTGAGCAATCGGCTCTTCATTGTAAAAACCCCTCTTATTAATGAAGAAGTGCTTCCAGTTAATTTTGCCGATAGTCAAAGTCAAACAATCCCCAAAAGAGCCGATGGCATCGCATCGGCCTCTACCATAAAACACGAGTAAGGCCAACCTAATTGCCCCTCCAAACGGTAACCTCCGTCTGAGAAAGCAAACTCAGATCCCCAAATCGCCGCCCAAGCAGCTCCACGAATCTCAGATCTCAACCGCGCCGTCCCAACTCCGCAGCGCATCAAATGGCGGAATCATCCAACGCCAACGCCATGGTCTCCGGTCTGAAGGTAATCCTTAACCGCCTCTTCGCTATTCGAATCAATGTTAGGATTAAACAGCAAACACCTGAATTAATGTCCTATTATTAATTTTAGGTTTCAGACATCCTGCTGCCGCATCCTTCTCTCCCAAATTCTATGTGTCTTGGCCCCCGTTCTTCCGAGAGTCCCGCTCACTTAATCTCATGCGAGGCCAATAGAATCCCCTTCGTGAACCAGAATTTAGATCTGACTTCCTGGGCCGACTGCCTACGAGCCTGGCCTAATCCTCCTGAAGGTTGGGTGGCATGGTACAGTAGAGTGTCTAAAACCCATTATGCCACCTGGGAAACGATAGGGATAGCCGATGCTTTGTCATTATCATTGTCTCCTCTTGAAAAGAATGAGAACATTCTGAAAACCATCGGCTACTTTTGGTCTGATGCACTGAATTGCTTCATGTTCGGCCATGGCCCCATGACACCAACTCTGCTGGACGTGGCCATGATCACAGGCCTGGACATTGCATCCTCAAGCCCCTCTGCCTTTAAGTTGCCAAAGGTCCCTTTCACCCTTTCCTCTAAAACAGAGTGTACAAGCTGGGGCGCCTACCTCAGGCGTTATATGAAAACCAAAGGCCCTGTGACAGAGAAAGAGCACACGGCCTTCTTGAACTTCTGGCTGGAGCACTTCATATTCTGTGGTCCTTCACTCGCCCCAACCAAGAATTACCTTTCCCTGGCCTATGAACTCGCCAAAGGCACTCAACTTGGCCTTGGCAAACTGTTCCTTGGAGAGGTCTATCGATCTCTTCAACGATGTCTGTCAAACTGTTCTCCCAAAAGACAGTTAAAACAGAGGCCCCTGGTGGTTTATTCAGTTATGGGCTCAGCTGTACTTTCAGAACCAGATCCCAAACTTCCCACCTTTGGCCACCTGCACCTTCCCAGATGCTAATGGGAAGGAGATCCGATGCACTAGCTATGGCCAAGCTCTGTATAGCCTCCCAGGCAGCAGGCTGATCCCTAAGAAGCAGAGTGGTTCAAGATTTTCTTCCAAGGCTTGGGCAACCCCCTGTTCTTTCCTTATCTTGAATCGAAGGACTTTGAGAATCCAGTCTCCCTTCCGGTTAGACAGCTTTGCCGATGACGCTAGCACCCACTTGTACTCTATCATGATCCGTCCTTGCTTTCTCCCAGTTGGCATGAGTACCTCAAACAGGATCATCAAGCCTGGTTATGAGTCTTACCAACCGGTGGTAGTAGCCCGGCAGCTTGGTCTCGGGCAAGTGCCCCCACACTTCTTTCTCCACCACCTGACAGCAAGCAGAGCTGAACTGCCTGACATCCTTACTGGCCAAAGGTGCTATACCTTCTTTGACGCTCTGGCCATTCCAATTCCTCACAACCTCTGTTTCACCACCACTACCGATGGTTTCGAGACTTGGTGGTCCATGTGGAAGACCCACGCCTTCAGAAGAGCTCTAGGACCGTTGCTGAAGCAACTTGATGCCGAATATGACGTTCCTGCACACCAGGTACCATTACATATAAATTTCTTGCAATGGCTCATGATGATTGTCTGTAACCTGGCTCTATCTCTTGGCAGCAACAAGATGGCCCAGAGCCCACGCAAGCCGATGGCTCCCCCTTCAAATTCCTTCCACCAGCCCCGGTGGTTCTCTTCTGCCAGAGCTCGCCACCCCTGAAGAAGGTCATAATGCAGAGCCAGCCGATTTCACCGAAATCGGCTCCCAAGAGTAAAGCATCCTCGGGGCCAGTTGCCCCCCGAGCCTCAACCGGGCGAGGAAGGCGGTGAGGAAAGTAGCTGCCAGAAAGACCCTGAAGCGCAAAGCTCCTGTCCAAGAAAGCTTGCATGTCTGACTCGTGCCTTGACTAAATTTATCTGTCCTCCCAGTCTTTTGCAACATGCTTGTACTTCTTTTTACAGACTTCCACCGAAGAGAACTCCAGCGGGGAGGCACAGTCCAGCCAAAGGGACTCGAACCCGGGCAACTCCGGGAGATCCACCACACAGAGTCAGACGGACTCGCCAGCGTCGGCTTCTAGGAAAAGGTCGACTCCCGAGCCTGTTGCTCCTCAAGCTCCGATCAAAACAGGGTCACGCGTGAAGCGTCGATGCGTCAAAAGGGCTCGCAAAGACCCACGAGTTTCCTCGCCAAGCCAGGAGGTTTCAAATGTAATTACTTCACCAGTTCATATTTCATGCCGTCCCATTGCTACTTGGATCGGCTCACCATTTCTTTTGCAGACTAATGAGACCTCTAGCGGGGACGTTGAAGAGGTACTGATGCCATCCGCCACGCTAGACCTAGCCACCTCGACGAGCGTGGCTGACCAAGTGGCTAACCTAGCCAAGTCCACGGAAAAGCCGATTATCACAACATCGGCTGCTCCTCCTACTTCGGGAGAGGTACACTCTACTCCCTTGGCTCTACCCTTTTCTTTGTTGTATACTAATACTGCTCTTGTTCGTCTGTCAGGGTTGTGATCTTTCAAGCTTGCTGACGTTCGATCCTGAATCCATCGAACCAGCTACTTCCAAGGCAGGTGAAGAGCCAAGTCCTAGCACGGTCCATGGTCCACTCCAGCGTCTCAAGGCTTTGCTCTCCTCCTCAGTTGAGACCCTGGTTGAAAACCCCGAGGCAGTCAAGGGCATCCTCGAAGACATCCAGCCCCATCTCCCGGTGACACTGCAGGTGAAGCTTTGGCCAGCTGTGACTCTGTCGGTCTTCAGGTCAAGGGTGCAGTCGGCTCGTCAAAGAATTACCCTTCGTCACGCCCAGCTTCCGTTGAGAGCCGATATTGCAGACAAGTGTCAACGGCTCAACGAGAAAAAGGCTGCTTTAGACGCCAAAACTGACACTTCTGCCAATAGTGCCGAACTCGAGACCCTGCGTAAGGAACTGGAGAACCTTGAAGAGAGGGTCAGGGTGACCAAGCAGCTTATCCAAGACAAGGAAACCCTCATTGCCCGCTCTCAAGAGGAAGCAAAAGGCCTCACAGCCGATCTGAAGACCGATCTGGCTGAAATTCGCACCCTGAGCAGTCAGCTGGTGACGGGCAAAGACGAGGACGACGAGGCTGAGATCGCCGAGGTGGATCGTATCCGTGCTGACGCCCTTCACGCCCTCAACGCGTTTCTTCAGTAGAGCCTCTCTGTGTAAACTGATAAATGTTTTGCTGAACTTGTACCTCTAGGGTCGATGGCTGTGCATCGGCTTTTTTACATTCTGAAGTCGATGTCTTTGCATCGGCTGTACTTGTATACTGTTGTCTTCGCATATTTTCTCAAGTCGATGACTGTGCATCGTGTACTTGCATATATATATTTTTTACTAGCCGATTTTACGCCAATATTCCACTGCCCATGTATCGCACATGTTCATCGCACATGTTCATGGGTGCCCAGAGCCGAATCTGTCAGGTAACTGCAGATATCGGCTCTGTAGTTAGCCAAGGCACTGCTTGAACATCGGCTCCAGGACCAATGTTAACTTCTTCCAGCTCATCAGCCGATGTAAACCCATACCCTAGCTTTCCGTCACCTGTGAGATCGACACTGAATACAGGGAAAACGTATGGTAAGGATAATATGGGCCGATTGCTGGAATCGGCCCCCATTTTGATTGTATTGCTCAATGAAGGTTTACATCTTGGTCTTGCTTTATTATAACTACGTGACATGCTTGAGACAAGATTATCCCTTTTTATTTTTTGGGGCCGATCACAAGGATCGGCCTTGCCACGTACGTCGATAGATTTTGCTCTTGTTACACGGTCAGGCCGGTGGATAAGACCAGCCTCACCCCGTTTTTTGTCACGTCGATGCGCTCGCAGTCGTCCAAAGTGATGCCTGAGAGTGGCTCTTGGCCTGCCGTCTCCCAAACGTTCATGCCAGCCGTTGAAATCTCGGCTGAGTCATCTGCGTGGACGACCTCTACTTCATCTCCATCCCACTGTATTAAACATTGGTGCATCGTGGATGGAATGCAACAGTTGGCGTGGATCCAATCTCTCCCTAGCAGGACAGCATAGGTGCTCTTGCTATCGACAATAAAGAACGTCGTAGGGATGGTTTTTCTTCCTACGGTCAGATCCACGTTCAGAACACCTTGTGCTTCAGATGCTTGGCCGTTGAAATGCTCAATGTACGTTGGTCTTGATCAGATCCGAGCTGGAGCGTCCCAACCGACGTAGCATGGAGTATGGCATAATGTTGACTGCCGCTCCGGTGTCCACCACATCTTGTTGACAGGCTGCCCATTGATATAACCTCGTAAGTACAGGGCCTTCTGTCTGTAGCTCCTTTCTCGTGGCTTCTCAAAGATAACTGGCCGTGGGCCGCAGTCAAGTTGTGCCACAGGTGCTTCGTCTAATCCTGGAGCACAAAACTCCGCTGGAAGGATGAACACCATGTTTGTGCCAGCCGATGTCTCATCATCGGCTTTCCTTTGTTTGGGGCGCCACTCTTTCTTTTGTGGTCGACCTTCTTCGTCCAGAGTTCGCTGAATTTTCGCGGCCAGATCAGGCCGCGCCTTCCTTAACGTGTGCAGGTATAACCTTTCGGCTTCCTCCAAACCACGTGATCGCTGAACCCTACGCTTTTGGGAACGGCTGAGTCCATCAGGGCACCACCTTGGCCGGTGGTACTTATCTTCTTCTTCTTCATCGTCTCTTCTAACTCCTCGAGATCTTCCACCCGAGAGGACTCAGCGTGCTTGTTCCGAGATGGGAGAGGCCCTAGACGTTTGAATACGACACGTCTCCTGCACCCTTCTTCTTCTGTCTACATTTTGGGCAGTTTCCGATTGTAGGCAATCGGCTCATTCCTGAATCCCAGCAGTGTCTGAAGAAGGGACAGTCCCAGTGCCTATCCACGTCGTCTTGCTCTCTTGACTTTTCCTTGGCATGGCGCTCATATCTCTCCTCGTCGCGATCATGCCGACGATGTCTCCTGGCGTCCCTGCTAGCCAGACGATCTCTTTCGTCATCGTCGTCGTATCGTCGGCGTTGGTCGTATTGACTCACGTATTTGTTGAGGAGGTGATCAGAGAGAGGTCGCTGATATCGCACATTCTTCACTTCTCCCTCTGTGATGTAGCGCTTGCCATCGTGCCGGAGCCGATCGCGTGGAACGGCTTCCTCTTTGTCCTTGTTATGAGAGCGGCTGCCCTCGTCTTTGTCCTTACCAGAGTGGTGACCAGGCCCTACCATGTTGATGCTGAACGAGAAACCTGGCTGGCACCTCCCAGGGTAAGTGCACTCCACCATGTTAACGGCGGGGAAAGGGTGTGTGTCGACTTTCATGGCGTACTGGCTGAAAATTAGACGCCCTTGTTCTATCGCCATTTGGATCTGCTGACGCCACACCCTGCAGTCGTTGGTGGTATGGGTGAACGTGTTATGCCACTTGCAGTATGGCTTTCCGTTCAGCTCGTGGGGATTTTGTGGCCTTCGGGTACCTTTAGCTGCTTCTCCTTAAGTAAGAGGTCGAAAATTTGCTCAGCTTTGGTCACGTCGAAGTCAAACCCTCTTGGAGGACCTTGTGGCTTAACCCATTTGCAGGACACGGGGCTTGCCCCCCGAGTCCATTCAGCCACTGCTACCTCTTGATCTCCCGCAGAGCCTTCATCTTCATCTGCCTCAACCAGGACTACCGCACGCTTGAATTTATCCTGGTACAACTCCGGGTGGCGCTGTTCATATAATGACAGCTTCTGAACCATATGCGCCAGTGAAGGGTAGTCTGCTTGGGAAGCCATATCCTTGATCGGTGATGCGAGACCCACCACCGCCAACTCGACTGCTTCTTTTTCAGTCAAACGAGCCGAATAGCATCGGTTCCTAACGGTCCTGAAGCGCTGGATGTATTCTGACACTGTTTCTCCGCGCTTCTGTCGTACTTGTGCTAGATCGGCAATGCCAGCCTCGGAAGCCTCTGAGTGCATGTGAACTGTTCTTCCAACTGCTTCCAAGTCCGGATTGAGTCTGTGGCAGCGATGTGTACCACCCGAAAGCCGATCCTGTGAGGGACTGTGCGAAGAACCTCACACGTAGTTCATCTGATGCTGAGATCATGCCCAGCTGCGCCAAATATCGGCTCACATGCTCGATTGAGCTGGAGCCATCTGACCCACTAAACTTGGAGAATTCCGATATTTGGGTGGTAGTGGGATCAAATCGTACTCGTTGGGGTACGGCTTGGAATAGCCGATTGCCCTCCTTTTCGGCACCATGCCGAACTGGTCTCTCAAGATTGTACTGATCTGATCCGCGGTGCTGGCTGCAGGATCGAGCTCTGAAGATTCGCTGGAGTGGCGTACTTAGCCAGCCACGCTTGCTTCTCAAGCTCTGAGCTAGCTGCAGGAGTTGAGCTCTGGAGGTTTGTTGGAGTGGCATACTTAGCTAGCCACGTCTGCTTCTCGTCAGAGCCAACTGCAGGAGTTGAGCTCTGGAGGTTCGTCGGAGTGGCATACTTAGCTAGCCACGTCTGCTTCTCAAGATCTGATCCAAAAGCTCCTCCTGCTGTTCAGAAGTCCTGTTGCATCGGTTCGTGAGTGCCCGATTCTGATCTGCACGTATGTGCACGTGTACGTGAGGGATCTCCTTAGGCGCCTCATACAGAACGGTAATCACTAGGGTCACCACCGATCTTGTAGACGATGAATGCCGGTGAACTCGGCACTTCTGGTGCTGCCAGCGAACGGCAGCGGTGGTCGGGACTAGTGGTATCTCTCCTCGGTGAGTCCCTAGAGCAGGTCCTGACGGACGTGCGATGCCTCATGATTTCTGGATCACCCGAAGGGCGACACGCTCCAAAGTGTTCACCAGGCTCTCGAGAATGGCGGTGCAGCGAATGAGCTACCATGAAGTTAATCTCCGACGCAGGGACCTGGTGCGTTCTTCGAAGGGGTAGACAGGTCCACTCCATCGAGCGCGCCTTCAGGTGAGAACCCTTTCCACCTAATGCCGTGTGAGCGGGTCCTCTGGAAAGAGCCGATGAGGTCGGCTTCGAGGACAGCTTTGACCTCGTCATACTTCTTCTTGAGCTCCTCGGTCAGATCTTCGTACGTGACTGGAGTACCTTCCGCCATCTCAGATGTAGATGGCGATGCGATTGATGTCGAAGACTGTCCCACCGGCGTGCCAGAATGTGTTGCGGTCAGAAACCCACCGGCGAGCAACGACGGGCAACACGGTAGAGCCGGGAGGCTCCCAGACTGACTGGCCCTGGTCCCTCGAGCGACGGCCCGCAAAGCCTCGGCACGCACGTCCGATCTTGGTGCAAGGCGTGCCACCTGACCTATGCAGTCAGGGAAGGTGATGAATGCTTCGCTTAGTTCCTGCGTGGCATACACGTAAACATTAAATACGAGCCTCGATCGGCTCTCAGGTTGTCCTGTGAATCGGCTCAAGGAGCCGATCCACCCATGATTCGTATGAGGTCTACGATCACATGGTGGTCCTGCTTGATCAATATAAAGCTAAAACGACCTACGACGATTTAGGGTTTTCACCACATAATCGGAACATCCTACGCGTGATTGAGCCTGGCAGCCACGCACGGTGATAATAAACCAACCCTAGACAAGGCCTAAAAACCAACATGAAGTTGATCCCCGGAACATCTTATCTAGGGCTAGCAAACTACACCCTACGTGCTACTGGATCCTTCAACCCGTTTGCAAGGCCTAACTATGCAGATATTAAACTAATCCTTGAAGAACAAGGAGCAATCATAACGGATCGGATCTACTAAACAATGATCAAGCGAGGTGCCGCCCTTACACCTAAGATAGGTGTAAGGGCGGCTAGACGTCTAAGGGTTGCATGGACAAAAGCATGTGACACGATGAAACAATGCTAACCCTAACACATCTATGATAACTACGTTGCTCGCCATCAACAAAGCTTCAGCACGAGCAACGCATGAACAACGAATAAACGTATACTGCCTAGATCGCAAGATGCGATCTAGGCAGCATGATGCTTACCCGGAAGAAACCCTCGAAACAAGGGGTTGGCGATGCGCCTAGATTGGTTTGTGATGAACGTGATTGTTGTTTTTCTCAATAACCCTAGATACATATTTATAGTCCGTAGACTTTCTAACGTGGGAATAATCCCAACCGTGCACGAGCCAAATTCTATCTAACCGACACGTATCCTACTATATTTATAGATACACGGGCAAACTAGCCCAAACTTTGTATACAAGGCCGATTCATGTATATCCTTCAAGCCCATCTTAATCGCGGATGATAACGGATAGCGGCGGAGCTGACGATGAAGTGGATGATAACTTGTATGACGCAACGAGATCTCTCGATTGGTCCTTGTCGCCAATGCAACAGCTCTCAACCCTGCAAGATATTCGCAACTCCACACACTTGCGCACGTAGCCGCCGACCACGAAGCGGTAAGTTGCAACCGTCTAATTCCCAATGGAACAGATCACACAAGACTTTTTCAGGATCTACACAATATCAAGCAATATGGTGTAGAGATTCAATAGTTTTGCTAGAGCAAACAACTAAGAACTAGGGTTTATCTTAAACGTGGTCTAAAGCAACTAGGGGGGCGTCCTGGGCACTTATATAGGCGTCCGGGACGACTTCTGGTCGAAAAGATACAAGAATAACCGACCCAGAATAGATCTGGTCGAGACAGACTCGGACGAATCCGGTCTGGAATCCGGTCAACCGGGCGAGACCGGTCGGCCGGTCTGGCGTCCGTCAACCGGCGGCAACCGGAAACTTCGCAACTTTCCGGTTTTTGCCCGGTACGAGCATCCGGTTGGCGGCCGGTCAACCGGGCCAGGAACCGGGCTGGCCGGTCTGGAGGCCGGTCTGACCGGGTCTGGACCGGCCTGGACGTCGTCTTCTCCTCTCGCGCATGCCTCCCGCTCCTCCCTCGCGCGACCATGAGATATCTTCATGTCCAGCTCCATGTCCAGCTTCACGTCCATCTTGACGTCCGTCTTCATGTCCAGCTGCTCCTCTACTCCTCGTGCGACGCTCGTCTCCTCTTGATACCTGATGATACATAAGTAATAGGACTTAGGCAGTATAAAGTTCTCATCAATCAAAGTACCGTTTAGAAACAAGTTCACTGTTGTTTAAGTAGCTTCGCACGAGCCCTTGTAATTGGTCCAATCCGAACTTCATTGGACTTGAGCTTCACAGCAGGTTCATCTTCATTTATCAATGACGGAGGTAGTGGTGTAGTAGGGATGTCCTCATCATCTCCCCCCTTCAAAAGGCGTCGACCTCGACGCTCCAAGGTCTTCTCCGTCATATGGTGTCAAATCAGCAACATTGAAAGAATTACTGACACCAAACTCATCCTCTGGAAGATCTATTGAGTATGCATTATCATTGATCTTGGCAAGCACTTTGTAAGGACCAGCACCACGAGGCTTCAACTTAGACTTCCGCAGCTTCGGGAACCTATCCTTGCGAAAATGTACCCAGACCATATCACCAGGCTTGAACAACATCTCTTTGCGCTTCTTGTTCATCCTTGCAGCATTGCTCTTGCCTTTCTTTTCTATCAACTCTTTAGTCTTCACATGGATCTTACGCACAAAATCTGCCCTCTTGGATGCCTCCATATTAACTCTCTCATGTATGGGCAAAGGCAACAAGTCAAGTGGAGTAATGGGTTTGAAACCATACACCACCTCAAAAGGACATAGCTCCGTGGTAGAATGTACCGCCCTGTTGTAAGCAAACTCTACATGCGGCAAACACTCTTCCCACTCCTTCAGGTTCTTCTTGATCATGGATCTCAACAGTTGTGACAAGGTTCGATTCACCACCTCAGTTTGACCATCAGTTTGGGGATGACAAGTAGTACTGAACAGTAGCTTTGTCCCTAGCTTTCCCCAAAGTGTCTTCCAGAAGTAGCTCATGAACTTCACATCACGATCAGAAACAATAGTCTTCGGGACTCCATGTAGTCGAACAATCTCCCTGAAAAACAGGTTAGCAATATGCGACGCATCGTCGCTCTTGTGGCAGGCAATAAAGTGTGACATTTTAGAAAATCTGTCCACTACCACAAATATAGAATCATGGCCTCTTTTAGTACGCGGCAAACCCAACACAAAATCCATACTAATATCTTCCCAAGGTGTAGTAGGTGCCGGTAGGAATACAAACCGTGAGGCTTCAGCTTGGACTTGGACTTGTTGCAAGTAATGCACCTCTTCACATACCTGTCCACATCCCGCCTCATCTTTGGCCAATAAAAATGATCAGCGAGCATGAGTAGCGTCTTCTCACGCCCAAAGTGACCCATTAAACCTCCAGCATGAGATTCCTGCAATAAGAGCAAACGCACAGACGATTCTGGAACACATAGTTTGTTAGCTCTAAACAAGAACCCATCGTGTATGTGATATTTTTCCCATGCTTTACCAATAACACACAAGCGGTACGGTTCAGCAAAATCATGATCAGTCGCATATAAATCACATAACACCTCTAATCCAGGAATTTTAACATCAAGATGGGTTAATAGCATAGTCTTCCTAGATAGAGCATCAGCAACAATATTATCTTTTCCCTTCTTATGCTTAATAATGTATGGAAAATACTCAATGAACTCAACCCACTTAGCAAGATGCCTATGCAAAGTAGATTGAGCTTTCAGATATTTCAAAGCTTCATGATCAGAATGTATGATAAATTCTTTTGGCCACAAATAATGTTGCCAAACCTCAAGAACTCTAATTAAAGCATACAATTCTTTATCATATATTGGATAGTTCAACTTAGCACCAGAAAGTTTCTCAGAAAAATATGCAATTGGGCGACCCTCTTGCATCAACACACCACCAATTCCAATACCACTAGCATCACATTCAATCTCAAATTGCTTATTGAAATCAGGAAGTGCAAGCAATGGTGCAGAAGTTAACAATCGTTTCAGTTCATCAAAAGCATGATCTTGGGCAACGCCCCACTCAAATGCAACACCCTTTTTAGTCAATTCATTCAAAGGTGCAGCAATAGTAGAAAAATTGGGCACAAAACGGCGATAAAACCCAGCTAGACCATGAAAACTTCTTACTTGACTCACATTCATGGGAGTAGGCCAATTTTGAATAGCTTCAATTTTAGACACATCTACTTCTACTCCATGCTTAGAGACAACATAACCCAGAAATATGACCTTATCTTTGCAAAATGTGCACTTCTCAAGATTACCATAGAGTTTACTATCATGCAACACTTGCAAAACATGTCGAATATGTATAATATGATCAGATTCATTGCGGCTGTAGATTAATATGTCATCAAAATACACAACCACAAACTTGCCAATAAAATCACGCAAAACATGGTTCATCAGTCTCATGAAAGTGCTAGGTGCATTAGTCAAACCAAAAGGCATTACTAACCACTCATATAAACCAAATTTTGTTTTAAAGGCGGTTTTCCACTCATCCCCTTCTTTCATCCTAATTTGATGATAACCACTACGCAAATCAATTTTAGTGAAAACAGCAGCACCACTCAATTCATCTAGCATATCCTCTAAACGGGGAATAGGATGACGATATCGAATAGTAATGTTGTTTATCGCTCTACAATCTACGCACATACGCCATGTACCATCTTTCTTAGGAACAAGAATAACAGGAACAGCACAAGGACTAAGGCTTATGCGGATATAACCTTTGTCGAGTAGCGCTTGTACTTGCTTCTGTATCTCCTTCGTCTCTTCGGGGTTCGTTCTATATGGTGCCCGATTGGGTAGCGAAGCTCCGGGAATCAAGTCGATTTGATGCTCAATACCTCGCAATGGTGGAAGTCCTGCGGGTACCTCGTCCGGAAACACGTCGCCAAATTCCTGCAAAACATTAGAAACACCAAGAGGAAGAGGGGTCATGTCGTTAGAAACCAAAACCGTACCCCTGTACAAGAGCACAAGAGGCATGGCTGTAGGATCCTCACTAAATTCTCTCATGTCTTCTTTGGTGGCTAATGAGACTAAGGAATTCACTCTCTCACTTTTCGTTATATCACTCACAACATTACAATTCTCTCGCCTATCTAAAGAAGCATCCTCCAAGTTGACTTCAACTTTCTGACGAGACTCATTGACAATTTGTTGTGGTGTCATAGGCTGTAAATTAATTTTCTTGCCCTTGAACTCCAAGTGATATGTATTAGCACGGCCATTGTGTTGCACAGAACGGTCATAGAGCCAAGGCCGTCCCAATAGTAGGTGACACACCGTCATAGGAACAACATCAAAATCAATGCAATCCTTATACGGTCCAATAGCAAACTCAACACGCACCATGTGGTTTACCTTCATCTCACCATTGTCGCTCAACCACTGAATATAGTATGGATGCGGGTGCGGTAGATACTTCAACTTCAGCTTGGTACATAACTCCTTGCTTGCTAAATTGCGGCAACTCCCGCCATCAATAATGACCTTGCAAGCCTTGTCAGGACCAACTAAAGCCTTTGTTTGGAACAAATTGCAGCGCTGAGTAGATGCACTAGGCAACACATTAAGAGCACGCTGCGACACAACAATGGTGCGAGCATCAGACGGATATGCATCTTCACCATCAGTGTCATAGTCATCATCTTCTGGAGCATTAGGATCAACATCATCTCCAGTCTCGTATTCATTGTCCTCATTGATAATCATGACTTTGCGGTTAGGACAATCTCTCTTGAAGTGACCCTTGCCACCACATGTATGACAAACCATATCACGGTTACGCGCAGTAGACACATTAGAGCCACTCGTACTTGCAGCAGATTCGGACTTCTTTGTGTTAGACACATTGGAGACCGGCTTACTAGGCGGAGTAGAGTAAGGTGCGGAGCGCGTCGAAGGCGCCGAAGATGGTGCCGCGCGGGGTGTGAAACGCCCAGCTCCTGTAGCTCGACCTTTGATCTTTGCTTCGTCAGCCAACTGTGATTCAGCTTCTCTTGCATGATGTAACAATTGATTCATATTGGTGTAGCTGTAGTGACGAACAATGCCTTTGATATCATACTTCAAACCGTTGAGGAAACGCTGCATTGTCATCTCGAGAGACTCACGGACACGGCCACGCTGCATAAGCATCTCCATCTCCATGTAGTATTCATCCACAGTCTTCACACCTTGTCTCAATAGAGTCAGCTTATCATATATATTCCGCAAGTAATTTGTAGGCACAAAGCGAGAAGTCATTGCCTCCTTCATGGCACGCCATGTGCGTATAGGCTGCTCACCATCCTCGTCTCGATTACGAACAAAAGCATCCCACCAACGCAAAGCGTAGCCATCAAACTCGGAAGAAGCAAGCTTGATCTTCCGGTCTTCAGTATAATGTGGATGTAAGCTCCACAACTTCTCAATCTTGAGCTCCCAAGTGAGGTATTCTTCAACATCAGCTCCTCCTTCAAACTTGGGTATAGAAAACTTGGGCTTACCCAACCCATCTTCCTCATCTTGTCCACGACCATTGCGGCCAAGTGGAACCCAACCACGAGGACGATGACCACGTGGCGCATCACGAGCATTGTGTGCGTCATCTTGAAGCTCAGGATCTTCGTCATCTTCTTGTTGTTGTTGCGGTCAAATTCTCAACAGCTAAACGCAAATCAGCAAGACTGCGTTGTACATCCGTCATTTGATCTTGCATTGTAGTGACGGTCACATGAGTAGCATCCAGCTTTTGGGAGATCTCTTCAACCTTCCCATTAAGCACATCGTCCTGAGCGCGGAATTCACGTCGCATCTCATTACGAAGAGCCTCATACTCCCTCCATGTGATGATATCTGCAGCACTCTTGTTTTCCTGGTTAACAAGTTTATGATCACTAGCAGACATCGTTAGTAGATTAGTGCACTAAATCAAAATATATGGTGGTACTCTCACAACTCACTCAAAACTGATAAGAAAAGGAGATCTTACCGTTCCAAAGTAAATTAGTGTTGCTTACCACTTGTAGTAACAACTAGTGCACGGATGTAGCGAAGCGAATATCAAGGGTATAAGAACAATCACACGACAAAGCAGGGTATATGTGGGGCTGTAGGTAGGTGATACGTCTCCGACGTATCGATAATTTCTTATGTTCCATGCCACATTATTGATGTTATCTACATGTTTTATGCACACTTTATGTCATATTCGTGCATTTTCTGGAACTAACCTATTAACAAGATGCGAAGTGCCAGTTCCTGCTGTTTTTGGTTTCAAAATCCTAGTAACGAAATATTCTCGGAATCGGACGAAATCAACGCCCAGTTCTATTTTCACCGGAAGCATCAGAACACACGAACCGCCGAGAGGAGACGGGGCCACCAAACCATACCCCGGCGCGACCGAGGGGCGCCCCTATGGTTTGGGCAGCCCGTGGCCTCCGACTCCGACTCTTCACCTATTTAAGCCGTCGTGACCTAAAACTTCGACACCAATTGACGAAACTCCAGAAAGACTCCGGGCGCCGCCGCCATCAGAAACTCCAATTCGGGGACAGAACTCTGTTTCGGCACCTGCCGGGCGAGGAATTGCCCGGAGCCATCTCCACCGCCGTCTTCACCGCCATGTTGCCTCCATGATGAGGAGGAGTAATCCACCCCCGAGGCTGAGGGCTCCTGTAGCTATGTGGTTCATCTCTCTCCTATGTACCTCAATACAATAATCTCATGAGCTGCTTTACATGATTGAGATTCATATGAGTTTGTATCACAATTTATCTATATGCTACTCTAGCAAAGTTATTAAAGTAGTTCTATTCCTCCTGCACGTGTGTAAAGGTGACAGTGTGTGCACCGTGTTAGTACTTGGTTTATGCTATGATCATGATCTCCTGTAGATTATGAAGTTAACTATTGCTATGATAATATTGATGTGATCTATTCCTCCTACATATGCATGAAGGTGACAGTGTGCATGCTATGTTAGTACTTGGTTTAGTCTATTGATCTATCTTACACTATAAGGTTACTTAAATATGAACAAATTGTGGAGCTTGTTAACTCCGGCATTGAGGGTTCGTGTAATCCTACGCAATGCGTTCATCATCCAACAAGAGTGTAGAGTATGCATTTATCTATTCTGTTATGTGATCAATGTTGAGAGTGTCCACTAGTGAAAGTCTAATCCCTAGGCCTTGTTCCTAAATACTGCTATCGCTGCTTGTTTATTGTTTTACTGTGTTACTACTGCTGCAATACTACCACCATCAACTACACGTCAGCAAGCTATTTTGGCACCGTTGCTGCTCATATATATTCATACCACCTGTATTTCACTATCTCTTCGCCGAACTAGTGCACCTATTTGGTGTGTTGGGGACACAAGAGACTTCTTGCTTTGTGGTTGCAGGGTTGCATGAGAGGGATATCTTTGACCTCTTCCTCCCTGAGTTCGATAAACCTTGGGTGATCCACTTAAGGCAGCTGTTCTACAAACCTCTGCTCTTGGAGGCCCACACTACAGGAAAGGAGGGGGAAGTAGACATCAAGCTATTTTCTGGCGTTGTGGGAGGAAAGGTAAAGGTACTCACACTCCGGACCTCGGCTACCAAGCTATTTTCCGCCATTGTAAGTACTCGAAGCTATTTCCTTTAGATCCTGCAATTGCAACTTTTTGTTTCTTGTTTACACTAGTTAGGCATAATGGAAAACAACAAAAAAATTGGTGAGCTTTTTAGTCTTTTTCCTGATTTAGAATTGTTTGATGCGAAAATTAAAAAACCTATGGAACCTTATTTGCATGATAGTAGTGATGTTATTAGTATGAATGCAATTACTGCTAATACTATGGATAAGTCTAAGCTTGGGGAAGCTAGTTTATATAAAAATAATCTTTTTTGCTCCTCAGCTTTGGAAGAAATATTTTGCTCTGATAATGCTTTATCTCCCATATGCGATAACTCTAATGATGCTTCTGATATTTTAAATCCACCTGCTGAAAGTATTCCGTATAAAATACCTATGAAAATTATTGAACGTGTTATGGACAACCACTATAAAGGGGATGGAACTGTCCATCCTAGAGATCATTTACTGTTTTTGCATGAATTATGCGGGTTATTCAAGTGTGCAGGTATCTCTATGGATGAAGTGAGGAAGAAGCTATTCTCTGTTTCGCTGTCTGGTAAAGCGGCGCATTGGTATAAATTGTTGGAGAATAGACATTCTCTTGGTTGGGAGGAAATTGCATCTCTCTTTTATTCTAAATTTTATCCTCCTCATGAAGTGCATATTGATAGGAATTATATTTATAACTTTTATCCTCGTGATGGAGAGAGTATTTCTCAAGCGTGGGGGAGATTGAAGTCACTAATGCTCAAATGTCCCATTCATGAGCTTCCCCGTAATGTTATTGTTAACAATTTTTATGCGAGGCTTTCAGGACAACACAAGGACTATCTGGACGCGTGTTCGGAGGGATCTTTCACAAGCAAGGAGGTTGAAGCTAGGTGGGATCTTCTTGATCGGATTAAGGAGAACGCTGAAGGATGGGAGAACAATGAAGGTAAAGAGTCAGGTATAAATTATGATTATGAATGCATTGAAGCCTTTATGGATACCGATGAATTTCGAAATATGAGTGCTACTTATGGTCTTGACTCTCAAATTGCTGCAAATCTTTATAAAGCCTTTGCTTCTCATTTTGAATTGCCTAAAAATAATTTTGATAAGTATCATGAACCTTTTAAAGAGGCTTGCATGAAGAATGAAATTGTTGTTAATTATTGCAATAAGCATGCTCAAACTCCTAAGAATGCTATTTCCTATAAGCATGTTAATTTTTGTGGAATACATAGACCTTGTGGAATTAATCAAGTCAAAGATGAATATTGCATCCATCATATTAATGAAAAAACTAGAAAGTGGTTTAGGGCTCTAGATGATCTTGGTAAAAAGTTTGTGCCCTCTATCCTTTTATTTGTGAAGTTTGCCATGAAGTGGGTCATTTTAATTTTCAATGCTCCTCCAATGATAATTTGAACCCAATGAGTGCTGCAAATTTGTATTGTGATGATGAAATTACTCCTAATCAGCATGATGAACTTACTTTATTTTTGGGGTGTGAAGAACTGTCGAGAAAAATCTCTTTGTTACATATGAGTGATCTTGATATTGATGATGTCCTGCATGGGTGTTTTTCTTATTGCATTGATAATAGCCATACAAATACTTACATACAAAATATTTTAGAAGATGACACCTTGCCAAAATATGATAGGACCGCTGTGTGTTTTCAACTAATTAATGAAAAGGAGGGATCCTCCCAAGTTTCTTCTATTGTTTCTGAAAGTAAATCAGGTTATGCGGACAAGCTACCCTTCAAGCCTCTTCCTCCTAAAGAAGGGAACGAGGAGAAGGAAGAGAAGAAGAAGAAGAAGAAGAAACGAAGAAGAAGAAGAAGAAGGAGAATAAAAAGAAAGAGGTAACGGCATATCCCCGCGTGAATGAGATAACGCTAGGTAACCGTAAGTATGTTGCTCCTAATGATTATTGTGATAATGAATCTGAATATGATGATCTTCCTATGCCCTTTACATACATTAGTGATCATGATTTGAATGAGCATACTACTTTTGATATTGCAAATCTCTGGGAAACTAATTCTGAAAATGATGATAATAATTGCCATAGTGTCAGTGCTATCCATGCTTCCTCCCATAATGATATAGAAAGCTCTAAGCTTGGGGAAGAGGTGTTTGAAAATCCTTTTGCTACTGATCATTATGTGTTTGATACATCTCCTTCTAATAACAATGATGGTATGGACACAGATAAACCGACTGTGAAAGATAACTATTCTATTTCTTATGATGACACTGTGCCTCCAATCTTTGATGATTATTATAAAGAATGCTATGATATAGGTAATAACTATCCTTATGAAACTTGTCATAGTCATGATTGGATTACCAAAAACAATTCCCTTAATATGCAACTTGTTTACCATGTTCAAATTCTTGATAATAATCTTGCTCCAATTACTATTAATGAGAAGAACTCTTCTTATGCCAAAATTAATGATACTTCTATGCATATGAACCATGATAAGAATGTTTTAAGTGATGGGTATATTGTGGATTTCATCAATGATGCTACTGAAAGTTATTATGAGAGAGGGAAATATGGTTATATGCATCTTAATAATATTAAGTTTCCCCTCTTTATGTTGAGAATCTTGAAGTTACTCGTGTTTTATCCTCTTATGCTTGTCACTTTGTTCTTCATGAATTCATTTGTGTACAAGATTCCTCTGCATAGGAAGCATGTTAGGCTTAAATGTGTTTTTAATTTGCCTCTTGAAGCTCTCTTTTGCTTCAAATACTATTTCTTATGAGTGCATCATTAAAACAGCTGAGCCCATCTTAATGGCTATAAAGAAAGAACTTCTTGGAAAATAACCCATGTGTTATTTTGCTACAGTACTTTGTTTTATATTTGCATCTTGGAAGTTGTTTACTACTGTAGCAACCTCTCCTTATCTTAGTTTAGTGTTTTGTTGTGCCAAGTAAAGTCTTTGATAGAAAAGTAAGTACTAGATTTGGATTACTGCGCAGTTCCAGATTTCTTTGCTGTCACAAATCTGGGTCTACCTCCCTGTAGGTAGCTCAGAAAATTAAGCCAATTTACGTGCATGATCCTCAGATATGTACGCAACTTTCATTCAATTTGAGCATTTTCATTTGAGCAAGTCTGGTGCCATTTTAAAATTCGTCAATACGAACTGTTCTGTTTTGACAGATTCTGCCTTTTATTTCGCATTGCCTCTTTTGCTATGTTGGATGAATTTCTTTGATCCATTAATGTCCAGTAGCATTATGCAATGTCCAGAAGTGTTAAGAATGATTGTGTCACCTCTGAATATGTTAATTTTTATTGTGCACTAACCCTCTAATGAGTTGTTTCGAGTTTGGTGTGGAGGAAGTTTTCAAGGATCAAGAGAGGAGTATGATGCAACGTGATCAAGGAGAGTGAAAGCTCTAAGCTTGGGGATGCCCCGGTGGTTCACCCCTGCATATTCTAAGAAGACTCAAGCGTCTAAGCTTGGGGATGCCCAAGGCATCCCCTTCTTCATCGACAACATTATCAGGTTCCTCCCCTGAAACTATATTTTTATTCCATCACATCTTATGTGCTTTGCTTGGAGCGTCGGTTTGTTTTTGTTTTTGTTTTGTTTGAATAAAATGGATCCTAGCATTCACTTTATGGGAGAGAGACACGCTCCGCTGTAGCATATGGACAAGTATGTCCTTGGTTTCTACTCATAGTATTCATGGCGAAGTTTCTCCTTCGTTAAATTGTTATATGGTTGGAATTGGAAAATGATACATGTAGTAATTGCTATTAATGTCTTGGGAAATGTGATACTTGGCAATTGTTGTGCTCATGTTTAAGCTCTTGCATCATATGCTTTGCACCCATTAATGAAGAAATACATAGAGCATGCTATAATTTGGTTTGCATATTTGGTTTCTCTAAGGTCTAGATAATTTCTAGTATTGAGTTTGAACAACAAGGAAGATGGTGTAGAGTCTTATAATGTTTTCAATATGTCTTTTATGTGAGTTTTTCTGCACCGGTTCATCCTTGTGTTTGTTTCAAATAAGCCTTGCTAGCCTAAACCTTGTATCGAGAGGGAATACTTCTCATGCATCCAAAATACTTGAGCCAACCATGCCATTTGTGTCCACCATACCTACCTACTACATGGTATTTTCCGCCATTCCAAAGTAAATTGCTTGAGTGCTACCTTTAAAATTCCATCATTCACCTTTGCAATATATAGCTCATGGGACAAATAGCTTAAAAACTATTGTGGTATTGAATATGTAATTATGCACTTTATCTCTTATTAAGTTGCTTGTTGTGCGATAACCATGTTCACTGGGGACGCCATCAACTATTCATTGTTGAATTTCATGTGAGTTGCTATGCATGTCCGTCTTGTCTGAAGTAAGAGAGATCTACCACCTTATGGTTAAGCATGCATATTGTTAGAGAAGAACATTGGGCCGCTAACTAAAGCCATGATCCATGGTGGAAGTTTCAGTTTTGGACATATATCCTCAATCTCAAATGAGAAAATTATTAATTGTTGTTACATGCTTATGCATAAAAGAGGAGTCCATTATCTGTTGTCTATGTTGTCCCGGTATGGATGTCTAAGTTGAAGAATAATCAATAGCGAGAAATCCAATGCGAGCTTTCTCCTTAGACCTTTGTACAGGCGGCATAGAGGTACCCCTTTGTGACACTTGGTAAAAACATGTGCATTGTGATGATCCGGTAGTCCAAGCTAATTAGGACAAGGTGCGGGCACTATTAGTACACTATGCATGAGGCTTGCAACTTGTAAGATATAATTTACATGATACATATGCTTTATTACTACCGTTGACAAAATTGTTTCATGTTTTCAAAATCAAAGCTCTAGCACAAATATAGCAATCGATGCTTTTCCTCTATGGAGGACCATTCTTTTACTTTCAATGTTGAGTCAGTTCACCTATTTCTCTCTACCTCAAGAAGCAAACACTTGTGTGAACTGTGCATTGATTCATACTTGCTTATTGCACTTGTTATATTACTCTATGTTGACAATTATCCATGAGATATACATGTTACAAGTTGAAAGCAACCGCTGAAACTTAATCCTCCTTTGTGTTGCTTCAATACCTTTACTTTGAATTATTGCTTTATGAGTTAACTCTTATGCAAGACTTATTGATGCTTGTCTTGAAGTGCTATTCATGAAAAGTCTTTGCTATATGATTCACTTGTTTACTCATGTCATATACATTGTTTTGATCGCTGCATTCACTACATATGCTTTACAAATAGTATGATCAAGATTATGATGGCATGTCACTCCAGAAATTATCGTGTTATCGTTTTACCTGCTCGGGACGAGCAGAACTAAGCTTGGGGATGCTGATACGTCTCCGACGTATCGATAATTTCTTATGTTCCATGCCACATTATTGATGTTATCTACATGTTTTATGCACACTTTATGTCATATTCGTGCATTTTCTGGAACTAACCTATTAACAAGATGCCGAAGTGCCAGTTCTGTTTTCTGTTGTTTTGGTTTCAGAAATCCTAGTAACGAAATATTCTCGGAATCGGACGAAATCAACGCCCAAGTTCCTATTTTCACCGGAAGCATCCAGACACACGAGAACCGGGGAGGGGGACGGGGCCACCAAACCATACCCGGCGCGGCCAGGGGGGCGCCCCCTATGGTTTGGGCAGCCCGTGGCCCCTCCGACTCCGACTCTTCGCCTATTTAAGCCGTCGTGACCTAAAACTTCGACACCAATTGACGAAACTCCAGAAAGACTGTGGCGCCGCCGCCATCGCGAAACTCCAATTCGGGGGACAGAACTCTGTTTCGGCACCTGCCGGGACGGGGAATTGCCCCCGGAGCCATCTCCACCGCCGTCTTCACCGCCATCTTCACCGCCATCGCTGCCTCCATGATGAGGAGGGAGTAATCCACCCCCGAGGCTGAGGGCTCCGCTGTAGCTATGTGGTTCATCTCTCTCCTATGTACCTCAATACAATAATCTCATGAGCTGCTTTACATGATTGAGATTCATATGAGTTTGTATCACAATTTATCTATATGCTACTCTAGCAAAGTTATTAAAGTAGTTCTATTCCTCCTGCACGTGTGTAAAGGTGACAGTGTGTGCACCGTGTTAGTACTTGGTTTATGCTATGATCATGATCTCCTGTAGATTATGAAGTTAACTATTGCTATGATAATATTGATGTGATCTATTCCTCCTACATATGCATGAAGGTGACAGTGTGCATGCTATGTTAGTACTTGGTTTAGTCTATTGATCTATCTTACACTATAAGGTTACTTAAATATGAACAAATTGTGGAGCTTGTTAACTCCGGCATTGAGGGTTCGTGTAATCCTACGCAATGCGTTCATCATCCAACAAGAGTGTAGAGTATGCATTTATCTATTCTTTATGTGATCAATGTTGAGAGTGTCCACTAGTGAAAGTCTAATCCCTAGGCCTTGTTCCTAAATACTGCTATCGCTGCTTGTTTCTGTTTTACTGTGTTACTACTGCTGCAATACTACCACCATCAACTACACGCCAGCAAGCTATTTTCGCACCGTTGCTACTGCTCATATATATTCATACCACGTATTTCACTATCTCTTCGCCGAACTAGTGCACCTATTTGGTGTGTTGGGGACACAAGAGACTTCTTGCTTTGTGGTTGCGGGGTTGCATGAGAGGGATATCTTTGACCTCTTCCTCCCTGAGTTCGATAAACCTTGGGTGATCCACTTAAGGGAAAACTTGCTGTTCTACAAACCTCTGCTCTTGGAGGCCCAACACTGTCTACAGGAAAAGGAGGGGGAAGTAGACATGAGTAGCTACCTATTTGCACCAATAACAAGCTCTAGCGCTGACCGTAGACAACCAATGATACTCACACAAGGCGATATAATGGGGCAATGCAACTATATGTGGGAAAGGTTGCAATGCACAAGAGAGACGCTAGCAAAGCTCAACGAAACAGGCACAAGATTGCTCAACTACGGGTGCAGTAAAGTAAACTTAGGCCTTCACTTGATTCAACTAGCACAACACTTTTCTTTTTGGATTTTTCTTTTTGTAGAACACACGCAGCTATGTAGCTCTTTTTGCTTCTTTTCAATTTTTTTTTGATTTTCTGACACAACTCCTTGATAACACGGCCAACAGAAATATGCAAAGCACCGATAACCTAACGAGCAGCCTGTCGAGCGGTAAAACTAGTCTCTTCTGGGGAAGTTCCTAGTCACTTTATATCGATAGGCTGTGTCTATGGTTGGGAACAAGCACACTGTACGCTATGTGGACTCGGAGTAACAAAACTGACACAATATGATAAACTAGATGATAGAGAAAACACAAACCCTAACAATACTAGATGGAAAGAAAAGATACGCAAAAACAACTACGAAAAGCAACTAAAACTTGAAATTAGTGCAATCTAAGGCTATGGCAAACCCTAACCCTAACTTTTTATGGCTTTTTCTGGATAGGAAACACTCACAACTCAACTATGGGGTGGATTGTGGATGGCTTACCGAGGAAAACTGGAAATCTGATACCAAGATGATAAGGGGTGGCCCGATCTTCTCAGTAAGCAACGGTGGTGATGATGATCACGGGGTGATAGCAGCGGAGAAACACGACGATGAAGTGGATGATAACTTGTATGACACAACGAGATCTCTCGATTGGTCCCTGTCGCCAATGCAACAGCCCTGCAAGATATTCGCAACTCCACACACTTGCGCACGTAGCCGCCGACCACGAAGCGGTAAGTTGCAACCGTCTAATTCCCAATGGAACAGCAGATCACACAAGACTTTTTCAGGATCTACACAATATCAAGCAATATGGTGTAGGGATTCAATAGTTTTGCTAGAGCAAACAACTAAGAACTAGGGTTTATCTTAAACGTGGTCTAAAGCAACTAGGGGGCGTCCTGGGGACTTATATAGGCGTCCGGGACGACTTCTGGTCGAAAAGATACAAGAATAACCAACCCAGAATAGATCGGTCGAGAGGACTCGGACGAATCCGGTCTGGAATCCGGTCAACCGGGCCAGGGACCGGATCGGCCGGTCTGGCGTCCGGTCAACCGGGCGGCAACCGGAAACTTCGCAACTTTCCGGTTTTTGCCCGGTACGATGAATCCCATCCGGTTGGCGGCCGGTCAACCGGGCCAGGGACCGGGCTGGCCGGTCTGGAGGCCGGTCTGACCGGGTGCTGGACCGGCCTGGACGTCGTCTTCTCCTCTCGCGCATGCCTCCCGCTCCTCCCTCGCGCGACCATGAGATATCTTCATGTCCAGCTCCATGTCCAGCTTCACGTCCATCTTGACGTCCGTCTTCATGTCCAGCTGCTCCTCTACTCCTCGTGCGATGCTCGTCTCCTCTTGATACCTGATGATACATAAGTAATAGGATTTAGGCAGTATAAAGTTCTCATCAATCAAAGTACCATTTAGAAACAAGTTCACCTGTTGTTTAAGTAGCTTCGCACGAGCCCTTGTAATTGGTCCAATCCGAACTTCATTGGACTTGAGCTTCACAGCAGGTTCATCTTCATTTATCAATGACGGAGGTAATGGTGTAGTAGGGATGTCCTCATCATAGACACAACATTCTTTATTTGTTATTTAACAAAACCTCACAAAGAGAATACAAGGAACAATTTGAAGCCACCTCTCTAACCTACATCCTTGATGAAGGGGGTGGCCATGTCGGAGCCCACTCCGACCACACACCTACGCACAACATCATAAAATCCGAGTCCACATAACCGCTAAACGGCGAGTCAGGAGCACAAACATGTTGTCGATGGTACTCCTCGGCAATGCCCTCCGATTGGGGCTTAGGGTTGATGGAATCCTGTAGGCTGACACGAGACATCGGTTAACAGACAAGCGGGAAGAGCGATTTACCCAGGTTCGGGGCCCTCGATGAGGTAAAACCCTTACGTCCTACCTGTCTGATCTTGATTATGAGAATATTGTGTTACAATGGGGTGCCGAAGGTTTCGGCTGTGTTCTCGTCGAGAGGCTAAGTGCTACGGCGACCTAGCTCTAAACTTCTGGTGGCTAAAGTTGCTATGATTAATTGTGTCCCTCGGTAGCCTCTCTCCTGGCCTTTATATAGAAGGCCAGGTCTCAAGAGATCTGTTCGTGTACGACTAGGTTTACAAAAGACCTAGCTCTAAACATTCCTTGTTCGGCTCTTCTCTGTCTTGTTCTTTAAGGAATCTTCTCCAGCACCGTCCTAGTGGCCCGCCTCGCCATCGGGTATCTTCGTGGGCCTCCAGTTGGGCCACACAGGATAGGGCAATGTCAGTTACCCGAAGGGTAATGCCCACGTCAGTAGTCCCCGAGTGTCTAGCCGAAGATATTTCGGGTAGAGACTAAAGCATGCCTCCACCTAATGTTCTTCCCTTGATTGTTCTTGTCCATCTTGTAATAGCATTATCTTCTTCTATCGGGTGCGCGTCTAGCGCTCCCGATGGAGCCCCGAGTCTAGGTACGGATGCTTGCAATCCGTGCGTAGACTCAAGTTGTCACTCGAACGTCTTCTTCTTCGAAGCTTTCTACAAGTCTTCATAGGTCACCCGATACATTTGTACGGAGCATTCTTCAAGGTTTCAACGCGTAAAGGATATTGAGTAACGTGCCCAGCTTTGCTGGTTAACTGCCGATGGCAAAACAACGTTACCCTACAAAGAATCAAGTCCCCGGGCATGATCCTGGAGTGCAAAAAAGTTTTATCGGGTGCGCGTTCAGCGCTCCCGATGGGAGTAGCCCCCCGAGTCTAGGCACATGCGCTTGTGATCGGGTGCAGACTCGAGCTGAGCATTTCATCCTTTTCTTCAAATATTTCTTCACAGGAATATCTTCAAGTTCTCGTTTTATCGGGTGCGCTGATGAGGACATCCCTACTACACCACTACCTCCGTCATTGATGAATGAAGATGAACCTGCTGTGAAGCTCAAGTCCAATGAAGTTCGGATTGGACCAATTACAAGAGCTCGTGCGAAGCTACTTAAACAACAGGTGAACTTGTTTCTAAACGATACTTTGATTGATGAGAACTTTATACTGCCTAAGTCCTATTATTTATGTATCATCAGGTATCAAGAGGAGACGAGCATCGCACGAGGAGAGGAGCAGCTGGACATGAAGATGAACATCAAGATGGACGTGAAGCTGGACATGAAGATAACTCATGGTCGCGCGAGGGAGGAGCGGGAGGCATGCGCGAGAGGAGAAGACGACGTCCAGGCCGGTCCAGAACCCGGTTCGACCGGCCTCCAGACCGGCCAGCCCGGTCCCTGGCCCGGGCGACCGGTCGCCAACCGGATGAGATTTATCGTACCGGGCAAAAACCGGAAAGTTGCGAAGTTTCCGGTTGCCGCCCGGTTGACCGGACGCCAGACCGGCCGACCGGTCCCTGGCCCGGTTGACCGGATTCCAGACCGGATTCGTCCGAGTCTGTCTCGACCAGATCTATTCTGGGTCGGTTATTCTTGTATCTTTTCGACCAGAACTCGTCCCGGACGCCTATATAAGTGCCTTGGACGCCCCCTAGCTGTTTTAGACCACGTTTAAGATAAACCCTAGTTCTTAGTTGTTTGCTCTAGCAAAACTATTGAATCCCTACACCATATTGCTTGATATTGTGTAGATCCTGAAAAAGTCTTGTGTGATCTGCTGTTCCATTGGGAATTAGACGGTTGCAACTTACCGCTTCGTGGTCGGCGGCTACGTGCACAAGTGTGTGGAGTTGCGAATATCTTGCAGGGTTGAGAGCTGTTGCATTGGCGACAGGGACCAATCGAGAGATCTCGTTGCGTCATACAAGTTATCATCCACTTCATCATCGTGTTTCTCCGCTGCCATCACCCCGTGATCATCATCACCACCGTTGCTTACTGAGAAGATCGGGCCACCCCTTATCATCTTGGTATCAGATTTCCAGTTTTCCTCGGTAAGCCATCCACAATCCACCCCATAGTTGAGTTGTGAGTGTTTCCTATCCAGAAAAAGCCATAAAAAGTTAGGGTTAGGGTTTGCCATAGCCTTAGATTGCACTAATTTCGAGTTTTAGTTGCTTTTCGTAGTTGTTTTTGCGTATCTTTTCTTTCATCTAGTATTTTAGGGTTTGAGTTTACTCTATCATCTTGTGTTACTTTATCTAGTGGTGTCAGTTTTTGTTACTCCGAGTCCACATAGCGTACAGTGTGCTTGTTCCCAACCATAGACACAGCCTTTCGATATAAAGTGACTAGGAACTTCCCCAGAAGAGACTAGTTTTACCGCTCGACAGGCTGCTCGTTAGGTTATCGGTGCTTTGCAATTTCTGTTGGCCGTGTTATCAAGGAGTTGAGTCAGAAAATCAAAAAAAAGAAAATTGAAAAGAAGCAAAAAGAGCTACATAGCTGCGTGTGTTATACAAAAAGAAAAATCCAAAAAGAAAAGTGTCGTGCTAGTTGAATCAAGTGAAGGCCTAAGTTTACTTTACTGCACCTGTAGTTGAGCAATCTTGTGCCTGTCTCGTTGAGCTTTGCTAGCGTCTCTCTTGTGCATTGCAACCTTTCCCACATATAGTTGCATTGCCCCATTATATCGCCTTGTGTGAGTATCATTGGTTGTCTACGGTCAGCGCTAGAGCTTGTTATTGGTGCAAATAGGTAGCCTACCTACAGCCCCACATATATCCTGCTTTGTCGTGTGATTTGTTCTTATACCCTTGATATTCGCTTCGCTACATCCGTGCACTAGTTGTTACTACAAGTGGTAAGCAACACTAATTTACTTTGGAACGGTAAGATTTCCTTTTCTTATCAGTTTTGAGTGAGTTGTGAGAGTACCACCATATATTTTTGATTTAGTGCACTAATCTACTAACGATGTCTGCTAGTGATCATAAACTTGTTAACCAGGAAAACAAGAGTGCTGCAGATATCATCACATGGAGGGAGTATGAGGCTCTTCGTAATGAGATGCGACGTGAATTCCGCGCTCAGGACGATGTGCTTAATGGGAAGGTTGAAGAGATCTCCCAAAAGCTGGATGCTACTCATGTGACCGTCACTACAATGCAAGATCAAATGACGGATGTACAACGCAGTCTTGCTGATTTGCGTTTAGCTGTTGAGAATTTGACCGCGCAACAACAACAAGAAGATGACGAAGATCCTGAGCTTCAAGATGACGCACACAATGCTCGTGGTGCGCCACGTGGTAATCGTCCTCGCGGTTGGGCTCCACTTGGCCGCAATGGTCGTGGACAAGATGAGGAAGATGGTTTGGGTAAGCCCAAGTTTTCTATACCCAAGTTTGAAGGAGGAGCTGATGTTGAAGAATACCTCACTTGGGAGCTCAAGATTGAGAAGTTGTGGAGCTTACATCCACATTATACTGAAGATCGGAAGATCAAGCTTGCTTCTTCCGAATTTGATGGCTATGCTTTGCGTTGGTGGGATGCTTTTGTTCGTAACCGAGACGAGGATGGTGAGCAACCTATACGTACATGGCGTGCCATGAAGGAGGCGATGACTTCTCGCTTTGTGCCTACAAATTACTTGCGGAATATATATGATAAGCTGACTCTATTGAGACAAGGTGTGAAGACTGTGGATGAATACTACATGGAGATGGAGATGCTTATGCAGCGTGGCCGTGTCCGTGAGTCTCTTGAGATGACAATGCAGCGTTTTCTCAACGGTTTGAAGTATGATATCAAAGGCATTGTTCGTCACTACAGCTACACCAATATGAATCAATTGTTACATCATGCAAGAGAAGCTGAATCACAGTTGGCTGACGAAGCAAAGATCAAAGGTCGAGCTACAGGAGCTGGGCGTTTCACACCCCGCGCGGCACCATCTTCGGCGCCGGCGCCTTCGACGCGCTCCGCACCTTACTCTACTCCGCCTAGTAAGCCGGTCTCCAATGTGTCTAACACAAAGAAGTCCGAATCTGCTGCAAGTACGAGTGGCTCTAATGTGTCTACTGCGCGTAACCGTGATATGGTTTGTCATACATGTGGTGGCAAGGGTCACTTCAAGAGAGATTGTCCTAACCGCAAAGTCATGATTATCAATGAGGACAATGAATACGAGACTGGAGATGATGTTGATCCTAATGCTCCAGAAGATGATGACTATGACACTGATGGTGAAGATGCATATCCGTCTGATGCTCGCACCATTGTTGTGTCGCAGCGTGCTCTTAATGTGTTGCCTAGTGCATCTACTCAGCGCTGCAATTTGTTCCAAACAAAGGCTTTAGTTGGTCCTGACAAGGCTTGCAAGGTCATTATTGATGGCGGGAGTTGCCGCAATTTAGCAAGCAAGGAGTTATGTACCAAGCTGAAGTTGAAGTATCTACCGCACCCGCATCCATACTATATTCAGTGGTTGAGCGACAATGGTGAGATGAAGGTAAACCACATGGTGCGTGTTGAGTTTGCTATTGGACCGTATAAGGATTGCATTGATTTTGATGTCGTTCCTATGACGGTGTGTCACCTACTATTGGGTCGGCCTTGGCTCTATGACCGTTCTGTGCAACACAATGGCCGTGCTAATACATATCACTTGGAGTTCAAGGGCAAGAAAATCAATTTACAGCCTATGACACCACAGCAAATTGTCAATGAGTCTCGTCAGAAAGTTGAAGTCAACTTGGAGGATGCTTCATTAGATAGGCGAGAGAATTGTAATGTTGTGAGTGATATAACGAAAAGTGAGAGAGTGAATTCCTTAGTCTCATTAGCCACCAAAGAAGACATGAGAGAATTTAGTGAGGATCCTACAACCATGCCTCTTGTGCTCTTGTACAGGGGTACGGTTTTGGTTTCTAACGACATGACCCCTCTTCCTCTTGGTGTTTCTAATGTTTTGCAGGAATTTGGCGACGTGTTTCCGGAGGAGGTACCCGCAGGACTTCCACCATTGCGAGGTATTGAGCATCAAATCGACTTGATTCCCGGAGCTTCGCTACCCAATCGGGCACCATATAGAACGAACCCCGAAGAGACGAAGGAGATACAGAAGCAAGTACAAGCGCTACTCGACAAAGGTTATATCCGCATAAGCCTTAGTCCTTGTGATGTTCCTGTTATTCTTGTTCCTAAGAAAGATGGTACATGGCGTATGTGCGTAGATTGTAGAGCGATAAACAACATTACTATTCGATATCGTCATCCTATTCCCCGTTTAGAGGATATGCTAGATGAATTGAGTGGTGCTGCTGTTTTCACTAAAATTGATTTGCGTAGTGGTTATCATCAAATTAGGATGAAAGAAGGGGATGAGTGGAAAACCGCCTTTAAAACAAAATTTGGTTTATATGAGTGGTTAGTAATGCCTTTTGGTTTGACTAATGCACCTAGCACTTTCATGAGACTGATGAACCATGTTTTGCGTGATTTTATTGGCAAGTTTGTGGTTGTGTATTTTGATGACATATTAATCTACAGCCGCAATGAATCTGATCATATTATACATATTCGACATGTTTTGCAAGTGTTGTGTGATAGTAAACTCTATGGTAATCTTGAGAAGTGCACATTTTGCAAAGATAAGGTCATATTTCTGGGTTATGTTGTCTCTAAGCATGGAGTAGAAGTAGATGTGTCTAAAATTGAAGCTATTCAAAATTGGCCTACTCCCATGAATGTGAGTCAAGTAAGAAGTTTTCATGGTCTAGCTGGGTTTTATCGCCGTTTTGTGCCCAATTTTTCTACTATTGCTGCACCTTTGAATGAATTGACTAAAAAGGGTGTTGCATTTGAGTGGGGCGTTGCCCAAGATCATGCTTTTGATGAACTGAAACGATTGTTAACTTCTGCACCGTTACTTGCACTTCCTGATTTCAATAAGCAATTTGAGATTGAATGTGATGCTAGTGGTATTGGAATTGGTGGTGTGTTGATGCAAGAGGGTCGCCCAATTGCATATTTTTCTGAGAAACTTTCTGGTGCTAAGTTGAACTATCCAATATATGATAAAGAATTGTATGCTTTAATTAGAGTTCTTGAGGTTTGGCAACATTATTTGTGGCCAAAAGAATTTATCATACATTCTGATCATGAAGCTTTGAAATATCTGAAAGCCCAATCTACTTTGCATAGGCATCTTGCTAAGTGGGTTGAGTTCATTGAGTCTTTTCCATACATTATTAAGCATAAGAAGGGAAAAGATAATATTGTTGCTGATGCTCTATCTAGGAAAAATATGCTATTAACTCAACTTGATGTTAAAATTCCTGGATTAGAAGTGCTATGTGATTTGTATGCTACTGATCATGATTTTGCTGAACCATATCGCTTATGTGCTCTTGGTAAAGCATGGGAAAAATATCACATACATGATGGGTTCTTGTTTCGAGCTAACAAACTATGTGTTCCAGAATCGTCTGTGCGTTTGCTCTTATTGCAGGAATCACATGTTGGAGGTTTGATGGGTCACTTTGGGCGTGAGAAGACGCTACTCATGCTCGCTGATCAATTTTATTGGCCAAAGATGAGGCGGGACGTGGACAGGTATGTATACTCCGTTACCGGCACCTACTACACCTTGGGAAGATATTAGTATGGATTTTGTGTTGGGTTTGCCGCGTACTAAGAGAGGCCATGATTCTATATTTGTGGTAGTGGACAGATTTTCTAAAATGTCACACTTTATTGCCTGCCACAAAAGCGACGATGCGTCGCATATTGCTAACCTGTTTTTCAGGGAGATTGTTCGACTACATGGAGTCCCGAAGACTATTGTTTCTGATCGTGATGTGAAGTTCATGAGCTACTTCTGGAAGACACTTTGGGGAAAGCTGGGGACAAAGCTACTGTTCAGTACTACTTGTCATCCCCAAACTGATGGTCAAACTGAGTGGTGAATCGAACCTTGTCACAACTGTTGAGATCCATGATCAAGAAGAACCTGAAGGAGTGGGAAGAGTGTTTGCCGCATGTGGAGTTTGCTTACAACAGGGCGGTACACTCTACCACGGAGCTATGTCCTTTTGAGGTGGTGTATGGTTTCAAACCCATTACTCCACTTGACTTGTTGCCTTTGCCCATACATGAGCGAGTTAATATGGAGGCATCCAAGAGGGCAGATTTTGTGCGTAAGATCCATGTGAAGACTAAAGAGTTGATCGAGAAGAAAGGCAAGAGCAATGCTGCAAGGATGAACAAGAAGCGCAAAGAGATGTTGTTCAAGCCTGGTGATATGGTCTGGGTACATTTTCGCAAGGATAGGTTCCCGAAGCTGCGGAAGTCTAAGTTGAAGCCTCGTGGTGCTGGTCCTTACAAAGTGCTTGCCAAGATCAATGATAATGCTTCTATTCTTGTAGATGTTGGGCCAAGAGGAGAGGTTTGTAGAACAGCAACAAGTTTCCCTTAAGTGGATCACCCAAGGTTTATCGAACTCAGGGAGGAAGAGGTCAAAGATATCCCTCTCATGCAACCCTGCAACCACAAAGCAAGAAGTCTCTTGTGTCCCCAACACACCTAATAGGTGCACTAGTTCGGCGAAGAGATAGTGAAATACAAGTGGTATGAATGAATATGAGCAGTAGTAATGGCGCCAGAAAAGCTTGCTGGCATGCAGTTGATGGTAGTAATATTGCGAAGTAAAGATGCAGTAAAACAGTAAACAAGCAGCGATAGAAGTATTTAGGAACAAGGCCTAGGGATCATACTTTCACTAGTGGACACTCTCAACATTGATCACATAACAGAATAAATAGATAGATGCTAGACTCTACACCCTCTTGTTGGATGATGAACACCACTGCGTAGGATTACACGAACCCTCAATGCCGGAGTTAACAAGCTCCACAATATTCAATGTTCATATTTAAATAACCTTAGAGTGCATAACAGATCAACATAACCAAACCAAGTACTAACATAGCATGCACACTGTCACCTTCACACTACGAAAGGAGGAATAGATCACATCAATACCATCATAGCAATAGTTAACTTCATAATCTACAAGAGATCACAATCATAGCCTACGCCAAGTACTACACGATGCACACACTGTCACCATTACACCGTGCAGGAGGAATAAACTACTTTAATAACATCACTAGAGTAGCACATAGATGAATAGTGATACAAAACTCATATGAATCTCAATCATGTAAGGCAGCTCATGAGATCATTGTATTGAAGTACATAGGAGAGAGATTAACCACATAGCTACCGGTACATCCCCGAGCCTCGATGGAGAACTACTCCCTCCTCATGGGAGACAGCAGCGTTGATGAAGATGGCGGTGGTGTCGATGGAGGAGCCTTCCGGGGCACTTCCCCGTCCGGCGGCGTGCCGGAACAGAGACTCTGTCCCCCAGATCTTGGCTTCGCGATGGCGGCGGCTCTGGAAGGTTTTCTCTGGTTTCGTCGAACGTGGTAGGGTTTTGCGACGGAGACTTTAAGTAGGCGGAAGGGCAAGGTCGGTGGAGTCCTGGTGGGGCCACACACTAGCCAGCGCGGCCGGGGGCCGCGCCGCCCTCTGTGTCCCCACCTCGTGGCCCCACTTCGTTCCCCTTCGGACTTCGGAAGCTTCGTGGAAAAATAGGACCCTAGGCGTTGATTTTGTCCAATTCCGAGAATATTTCCTTACTAGGATTTCTGAAACCAAAAACAGCAGAAACAGGAACCGCACTTCGGCATCTCGTCAATAGGTTAGTTCCGGAAACGCATAAATATGACATATAATGTGTATAAAACATGTAGATATCATCAATAATGTGGCATGGAACATAAGAAATTATCGATACGTCGGAGACGTATCAGCATCCCCAAGCTTAGTTCTGCTCGTCCCGAGCAGGTAAACGATAACAAAGATAATTTCTGGAGTGACATGCCATCATAACTTGATCATACTATTGTAAGCATATGTAATGAATGCAGCGATCAAAACAATGGTAATGACATGAGAAAACAAATGAATCATAAAGCAAAGACTTTTCATGAATAGTACTTTCAAGACAAGCATCAATAAGTCTTGCATAAGAGTTAACTCATAAAGCAATAAATTCATAGTAAAGGTATTGAAGCAACATAAAGGAAGATTAAGTTTCAGCGGTTGCTTTCAACTTGTAACATGTATATCTCATGGATAATTGTCAACATAGAGTAATATAACAAATGCAATATGCAAGTATGTAAGAATCAATGCACAGTTCACACAAGTGTTTGCTTCTTGAGATGGAGAGAAATAGGTGAACTGACTCAACATAAAAGTAAAAGAAAGGTCCTTCAAAGAGGAAAGCATCGATTGCTATATTTGTGCTAGAGCTTTTATTTTGAAAACATGAAACAATTTTGTCAACGGTAGTAATAAAGCATATGTATCATGTAAATTATATCTTACAAGTTGCAAGCCTCATGCATAGTATACTAGTAGTGCCCGCACCTTGTCCTAATTAGCTCGGATTACCAGGATTATCATCGCAATACACATGTTTTAACCAAGTGTCACAAAGGGGTACCTCTATGCCGCCTGTACAAAGGTCTAAGGAGAAAGCTTGCATTTGGATTTCTCGCTTTTGATTATTCTCAACTTAGACATCCATACCGGGACAACATAGACAACAGATAATGGACTCCTCTTTAATGCATAAGCATGTAGCAACAATTAATGTTCTCATATGAGATTGAGGATATATGTCCAAAACTGAAACTTCCACCATGATTCATGGCTTTAGTTAGCGGCCCAATGTTCTTCTCTAACATTATGCATGCTCTAACCATTAAATGAGTGGTAAATCTCCCTTACTTCAGACAAGACGGACATGCATAGCAACTCACATGATATTCAACAAAGAGTTGATGGCGTCCCCAGAACATGGTTATCGCACAACAAGCAACTTAATAAGAGATAAAGTGCATAAGTACATATTCAATACCACAATAGTTTTTAAGGCTATTTTGTCCCATGAGCTATATATTGCAAAGGCGAATGATGGAAATTTAAAGGTAGCACTCAAGCAATTTACTTTGGAATGGCGGAGAAATACCATGTAGTAGGTAGGTATAGTGGACACAAATGGCATAGTGGTTGGCTCAAGGATTTTGGATGCATGAGAAGTATTCCCTCTCGATACAAGGTTTAGGCTAGCAAGGTTATTTGAAACAAACACAAGGATGAACCAGTGCAGCAAAACTCACATAAAAGACATATTGTAAACATTATAAGACTCTACACCGTCTTCCTTGTTGTTCAAAACTCAATACTAGAAATTATCTAGACTTTAGAGAGACCAAATATGCAAACCAAATTTTAGCAAGCTCTATGTATTTCTTCATTAATGGGTGCAAAGTATATGATGCAAGAGATTAAACATGAGCACAACAATTGCCAAGTATCAAATTATCCAAGACATTTTACCAATTACTACATGTAGCATTTTCCGTTTCTAACCATATAACAATTAACGAAACGGTTTTCAACTCCGCCATGAACATTAAGAGTAAAGCTAAGAACACATGTGTTCATATGCAACAGCGGAGCGTGTCTCTCTCCCACACAAGCATGATGGATCAGATCTTATTCAAACACAAAACAAAAATAAAAGCACACAGACGCTCCAAGTAAAGTACATAAGATGTGACCGAATAAAAATATAGTTTCAAGGGAGGAACCTGATAAGTTGTCGATGAAGAAGGGGATGCCTTGGGCATCCCCAAGCTTAGATGCTTGAGTCTTCTTGAAATATGCAGGGATGAACCACCGGGGCATCCCCAAGCTTAGACTCTTCACTCTTCTTGATCATAGTATATCATCCTCCTCTCTTGACCTAGAAAACTTCCTTCACACCAAACTCGAAACAACTCATTAGAGGGTTAGTGCATAATCAAAAATTCTCATGTTCAGAGGTGACACAATTATTCTTAACACTTCTGGACATTGCACAAAGCTACTGGACATTAATGAAACAAAGAAATCCATCCAACATAGCAAAAGAGGCAATGCGAAATAAAAGGCAGAATCTGTCAAAACAGAACAGTCCGTAAAGACGAATTTTAAAATGGCACCAGACTTGCTCAGATGAAAATGCCCAAATTGAATGAAAGTTGCGTACATATCTGAGGATCACTCACGTAAATTGGCATAATTTTCTGAGTTACCTACAGAGAATTAGGCCCAGATTCGTGACAGCAAGAAATCTGTTTCTGCGCAGTAATCCAAATCTAGTATGAACCTTACTATCAAAGACTTTACTTGGCACAACAATGCAACAAAACTAAGATAAGGAGAGGTTGCTACAGTAGTAACAACTTCCAAGACACAAATACAAAATAAAAGTACTGTAACAAAATAAACACATGGGTTATCTCCCAAGTTCTTTCTTTATAGCCATTAAGATGGGCTCAGCAGTTTTAATGATGCACTCGCAAGAAATAGTAGTTGAAGCAAAAGAGAGCATCAAGAAGCAAATTCAAAACACATTTAAGTCTAACATGCTTCCTATGCATAGGAATCTTGTAAATAAACAAGTTCATGAAGAGCAAAGTAACAAGCATAGGAAGATAAAACAAGAGTAACTTCAAAAATTTAAGCATATAGAGAGGTGTTTTAGTAACATGAAAATTTCTACAACCATATTTTCCTCTCTCATAATAACTTTCAGTAGCAACATGAGCAAACTCAACAATATAACTATCACATAAAGCATTCTTATCATGAGTCTCATGCATAAAATTATTACTCTCCACATAGGCATAATCAATTTTATTAGTTGTAGTGGGAGCAAATTCAACAAAGTAGCTATCATTATTATTCTCATCATCAAATATAGGAGGCATATTGTAATCATAATCAAATTTATCCTCCATAACAGGCGGTACTAAAAGACCAATATCATTATAATCATCATAAATAGGAGGCAAAGTATCATCAAAGTAAATTTTCTCCTCAATGCTTGGGGGACTAAAAATATCATGCTCATCAAAGCCAGCTTCCCCAAGCTTAGAATTTTCCATATCATTAGCAACAATGGTGTTCAAAGCGTTCATACTAATATGTTCCATAGGTTTTTTAATTTTCGCATCAAACCATCCATGTCTTAAATCAGGAAATAGAATAAGAAGCTCATTGTTGTCCATTATGCCAAACTAGTGTAAACAAGAAACAAAAAGATGCAATTGCAGGATCTAAAGGAAATAGCTTCGAGCACACACACAACGGCGCCAGAAAAGTACTTTACCTGGGACCGGAGTATGAGTGCCATTTACCTTTCCTCCCCGGCAACGAGAAAAGTGCTTGATGTCTACGGGTGCTTCTATTCTTGTAGACAGTGTTGGGCCTCCAAGAGCAGAGGTTTGTAGAATAGCAGCAAGTTTCCCTTAAGTGGATCACCCAAGGTTTATCGAACTCGGGGAGGAAGAGGTCAAAGATATCCCTCTCATGCAACCCCAACCACAAAGCAAGAAGTCTCTTGTGTCCCCAACACACCTAATAGGTGCACTAGTTCAGCGAAGAGATAGTGAAATACAAGTGGTATGAATGAATATGAGCAGTAGTAACGGCGCCAGAAAAGTGCTTGCTGGCGTGCAGTTGATGGTAGTAATATTGCAGGAAGTAAAGATGCAGTAAAAAAGTAAACAAGCAGCGATAGCAGTATTTAGGAACAAGGCCTAGGGATCATACTTTCACTAGTGGACACTCTCAACATTGATCACATAACAGAATAAATAGATAGATGCTAGACTCTACACCCTCTTGTTGGATGATGAACACCACTAACTGTGTAGGATTACACGAACCCTCAATGCCGGAGTTAACAAGCTCCACAATATTCAATGTTCATATTTAAATAACCTTAGAGTGCATAACAGATCAACATAACCAAACCAAGTACTAACATAGCATGCACACTGTCACCTTCACACTACGAAAGGAGGAATAGATCACATCAATACCATCATAGCAATAGTTAACTTCATAATCTACAAGAGATCACAATCATAGCCTACGCCAAGTACTACACGATGCACACACTGTCACCATTACACCGTGCAGGAGGAATAAACTACTTTAATAACATCACTAGAGTAGCACATAGATGAATAGTGATACAAAACTCATATGAATCTCAATCATGTAAGGCAGCTCATGAGATCATTGTATTGAAGTACATAGGAGAGAGAGATTAACCACATAGCTACCGGTACAGCCCCGAGCCTCGATGGAGAACTACTCCCTCCTCATGGGAGACAGCAGCGTTGATGAAGATGGCGGTGGTGTCGATGGAGGAGCCTTCCGGGGCACTTCCCCGTCCGGCGGCGTGCCGAACAGAGACTCTGTCCCCGGATCTTGGCTTCGCGATGGCGGCGGCTCGGAAGGTTTTCTCTGGTTTCGTCGAATGTGATAGGGTTTCGCGACGGAGACTTTAAGTAGGCGGAAGGGCAAGGTCGGTGGAGTCCTGGTGGGGCCACACACTAGGCCGGCGCGGCCAGGCCTTGGCCGCGCCGCCCTACCGTGTCCCCACCTCGTGGCCCCACTTCGTTTCCCCTTTGGACTTGGAAGCTTCATGGAAAAATAGGACGCCGGGCGTTGATTTCGTCCAATTCCGAGAATATTTCCTTACTAGGATTTCTGGAACCAAAAACAGCAGAGGAACGGCACTTCGGCATCTCGTCAATAGGTTAGTTCCGGAAAACGCATAAATATGACATATAATGTGCATAAAACATGTAGATATCATCAATAATGTGGCATGGAACATAAGAAATTATCGATACGTCGGAGACGTATCACAAGATCAATGATAATGCAGACTCGATAGATCTTCCAGTTGATGAGTTTGGTGTCAGTAATTCTTTCAATGTTGCTGATTTGACACCATATGACGGAGAAGACCTTGGAGCGTCGAGGTCGACGCCTTTTGAAGGGGGGAGATGATGAGGACATCCCTACTACACCACTACCTCCGTCATTGATGAATGAAGATGAACCTGCTGTGAAGCTCAAGTCCGATGAAGTTCGGATTGGACCAATTACAAGAGCTCGTGCGAAGCTACTTAAACAACAGGTGAACTTGTTTCTAAACGATACTTTGATTGATGAGAACTTTATACTGCCTAAGTCCTATTATTTATGTATCATCAGGTATCAAGAGGAGACGAGCATCGCACGAGGAGAGGAGCAGCTGGACATGAAGACGGACGTCAAGATGGCCGTGAAGCTGGACATGGAGCTGGACATGAAGATATCTCATGGTCGCGCGAGGGAGGAGCGGGAGGCATGCGCGAGAGGAGAAGACGACGTCCAGGCCGGTCCAGAACCCGGTCAGACCGGCCTCCAGACCGGCCAGCCCGGTCCCTGGCCCGGTTGACCGGTCGCCAACCGGCCAAACCGGATGAGATTTATCGTACCGGGCAAAAACCGGAAAGTTGCGAAGTTTCCGGTTGCCGCCCGGTTGACCGGACGCCAGACCGGCCGACCGGTCCCTAGCCCGGTTGACCGGATTCCAGACCGGATTCGTCCGAGTCTGTCTCGACCAGATCTATTCTGGGTCGGTTATTCTTGTATCTTTTCGACCAGAACTCGTCCCGGACACCTATATAAGTGCCCAGGACGCCCCCTAGCTGTTTTAGACCACGTTTAAGATAAACCCTAGTTCTTAGTTGTTTGCTCTAGCAAAACTATTGAATCCCTACACCATATTGCTTGATATTGTGTAGATCCTGAAAAAGTCTTGTGTGATCTGCTGTTCCATTGGGAATTAGACGGTTGCAACTTACCGCTTCGTGGTCGGCGGCTACATGCGCAAGTGTGTGGAGTTGCGAATATCTTGCAGGGTTGAGAGCTGTTGCATTGGCGACAGGGACCAATCGAGAGATCTCGTTGCGTCATACAAGTTATCATCCACTTCATCGTCGTGTTCCTCCGCTGCCATCACCCCGTGATCATCATCACCACCGTTGCTTACTGAGAAGATCGGGCCACCCCTTTATCATGCGCGTTCAGCGCTCCCGATGGGAGTAGTCCTCGAGTCTAGGTGCGGATGCTTGCGATCCGTGCGTAGACTCAAGTCGACCATCCGATACTTTTTCGTTTTCCTTCGGATGCTTCCGGCGGTCTTCACGACGTCACTGATGACGTTATCAATACTAAAATTCTGACTGATAGGACACGACCCGTTGGGCCCATCCTACCTCTGCGTGGTTCTATTTTTAAGAAATATCCGCTACTCTACAGTTACCAAGACATCTCCTCGATTTCCACGATCAATGATGAAGAGAGGGTCCTCTTAATGAATTGGAAACTATGACACGTGCCCACGCAGTCCTCAGGTTTCCTTGCGCTTTAATAATCTTTCGGAGCAAGCTCCCCCTTTATCACACATCATTCTTGCGTCCTCTTCTCCTTCTTCCATCTCCTTCACTCATAACCGCTGCGCCGCCGCCGCCGCCGCTTCTAGATCTTTTCCAGATCCAACAATGGTGAAGAAGAAGAACCCCACCGCGCCGCCGCTTACGTGACGGCGGTGCTGCCGCCAAGGCTTCTTCAAATCCACCGAAGAAAAGCACTCCAGACGCTCCTCCTTGATGCGTGTAGTTGACACGTCCGTTGGGAACCCCAAGAGGAAGGTGTGATGCGGACAGCGGCAAGTTTCCCTCAGTAATAAACCAAGGTTTAATCGAACCAGTAGGAGTCAAGAAGCACGTTGAAGGTTGATGGCGGCGGGATGTAGTGCGGCGCAACACCAGGGGCGCCAACGTGGAACCCGCACAACACAACCAAAGTACTTTGCCCCAACGAAACAGTGAGGTTGTCAATCTCACGGCTTGCTGTAACAAAGGATTAACCGTATTGTGTGGAAGATGATTGTTTGCGAAAACAGTAAAACAATATTGAGTAGATTGTATGCGATGTAAAGAATAGGACCGGGGTCCACAGTTCACTAGAGGTGTCTCTCCCATAAGATAAAAGACATGTTGGGTGAACAAATTACAGTTGGGCAATTGACAAATAAAGAGGGCATGACCATGCACATACATATTATGATGAGTATAGTGAGATTTAATTGGGTATTACGACAAAGTACATAGACCGCTATCCAGCATGCATCTATGCCTAAAGTCCACCTTCAGGTTATCATCCGAACCCCTCCAGTATTAAGTTGCTAACAACAGACAATTGCATTAAGTATTGCGCGTAATGTAATCAGTAACTACATCCTTGAACATAGCACCAATGTTTTATCCCTAGTGGCAACAGCACATCCATAATCTTAGAGATTTCTGTCACTTCCCCAGATTCACGGAGACATGAACCCACTATCGAGCATAAATACTCCCTCTTGGAGTTACAAGCATCTACTTGGCCAGAGCATCTACTAGTAACGGAGAGCATGCAAGATCATAAACAACACATAGATATAAATTGATAATCAACATAACAAGTATTCTCTATTCATCGGATCCCAACAAACGCAACATATAGAATTACAGATAGATGATCTTGATCATGTTCGGCAGCTCACAAGACCCGACAATTAAGCACAATGGGGAGAAGACAACCATCTAGCTACTGCTATGGACCCATAGTCCAGGGGTAGACTACTCACACATCACTCCGGAGGTGACCATGGCGGCGTAGAGTCCTCCGGGAGATGATTCCCCTCTCCGGCAGGGTGCGGAGGCGATCTCCTGAATCCCGAGATGGGATTGGCGGCGGTGTCTGAAGGTTTCCGTATCGGTGCTGGGGTTCGCGACGGAGGGCTTTAAGTAGGCGGAAGGGCGGGTCGGGGGACACGAGGGCCCACACTATAGGTCGGCGCGGCCGGGGCTTGGGCCGCGCCGCCCTATAGTCTGGCCACCTCGTGGCCCCACTTCGTCTCTCTTGGTCTTCTGGAAGCTTCGTGCAAAATAGGACCCCGGGCGTTGATTTCGTCCAATTCCGAGAATATTTCGTTACTAGGATTTCTGAAACCAAAAACAACAGACAAACGGCACTTCATCTTGTTAATAGGTTAGTTCCAGAAAATGCACAAATATGACATAAAGTGTGCATAAAACATGTAGATATCATCAATAATGTGGCATGGAACACAAGAAATTATCGATACGTCGGGGACGTATCAGCATCCCCAAGCTTAGTTCTGCTCGTCCCGAGCAGGTAAAACGATAACAAAGATAATTTCTGGTGACATGCCATCATAACCTTGATCATACTATTTGTAAAGCATATGTAGTGAATGCAGCGATCAAAACAATGTATATGACATGAGTAAACAAGTGAATCATATAGCAAAGACTTTTCATGAATAGTACTTCAAGACAAGCATCAATAAGTCTTGCATAAGAGTTAACTCATAAAGCAATAATTCAAAGTAAAGGTATTGAAGCAACACAAAGGAAGATTGAGTTTCAGCGGTTGCTTTCAACTTATAACATGTATATCTCATGGATAATTGTCAACATAGAGTAATATAATAAGTGCAATATGCAAGTATGTAGGAATCAATGCACAGTTCACACAAGTGTTTGCTTCTTGAGATGGAGAGAAATAGGTGAACTGACTCAACAATAAAAGAATGGTCCTCCATAGAGGAAAAGCATCGATTGCTATATTTGTGCTAGAGCTTTTATTTTGAAAACATGAAACAATTTTGTCAACGGTAGTAATAAAGCATATGTATCATGTAAATTATATCTTACAAGTTGCAAGCCTCATGCATAGTATACTAATAGTGCCCGCACCTTGTCCTAATTAGCTTGGACTACCGGATCATCGCAATGCACATGTTTTAACCAAGTGTCACAAAGGGGTACCTCTATGCCGCCTGTACAAAGGTCTAAGGAGAAAGCTCGCATCGGATTTCTCGCTATTGATTATTCTCAACTTAGACATCCATACCGGGACAACATAGACAACAGATAATGGACTCCTCTTTTATGCATAAGCATGTGGCAACAATTATTATTCTCATATGAGATTGAGGATATATGTCCAAAACTGAAACTTCCACCATGAATCATGGCTTTAGTTAGCGGCCCAATGTTCTTCTCTAACAATATGCATGCTTAACCATAAGGTGGTAGATCGCTCTTACTTCAGACAAGACGAACATGCATAGCAACTCACATGAAATTCAACAAAGAGTAGTTGATGGCGTCCCCAGTGAACATGGTTATCGCACAACGAGCAACTTAATAAGAGATAAAGTGCATAAGTACATATTCAATACCACAATAGTTTTTAAGCTATTTGTCCCATGAGCTATATATTGCAAAGGTGAATGATGGAATTTTAAAGGTAGCACTCAAGCAATTTACTTTGGAATGGCGGAGAAATACCATGTAATAGGTAGGTATGGTGGACACAAATGGCATAGTGGTTGGCTCAAGGATTTTGGATGCATGAGAAGTATTCCCTCTCGATACAAGGTTTAGGCTAGCAAGGTTATTTGAAACAAACACAAGGATGAACCGGTGCAGAAAAACTCACATAAAAGACATATTGAAAACATTATAAGACTCTACACCGTCTTCCTTGTTGTTCAAACTCAATACTAGAAATTATCTAGACCTTAGAGAGACCAAATATGCAAACCAAATTTTAGCATGCTCTATGTATTTCTTCATTAATGGGTGCAAAGCATATGATGCAAGAGCTTAAACATGAGCACAACAATTGCCAAGTATCACATTATCCAAGACATTTTAGAATTACTACATGTATCATTTTCCAATTCCAACCATATAACAATTTAACGAAGAAGAAACTTCGCCATGAATATTATGAGTAGAGCCTAAGGACATACTTGTCCATATGCTACAGCGGAGCGTGTCTCTCTCCCACAAAGTGAATGCTAGGATCCATTTTATTCAAACAAAACAAAAACAAAAACAAACCGACGCTCCAAGAAAAGCACATAAGATGTGATGGAATAAAAATATAGTTTCAGGGGGAACCTGATAATGTTGTCGATGAAGAAGGGGATGCCTTGGGCATCCCCAAGCTTAGACGCTTGAGTCTTCTTAGAATATGCAGGGGTGAACCACGGGGCATCCCCAAGCTTAGAGCTTTCACTCTCCTTGATCATATTGCATCATACTCCTCTCTTGATCCTTGAAAACTTCCTCCACACCAAACTTAGAACAACTCATTAGAGGGTTAGTGCACAATAAAAATTAACATGTTCAGAGGTGACACAATCATTCTTAACACTTCTGGACATTGCATAAAGCTACTGGACATTAATGGATCAAAGAAATTCATCCAATATAGCAAAAGAGGCAATGCGAAATAAAAGGCAGAATCTGTCAAAACAGAACAGTTCGTATTGACGAATTTTATCGAGGCACCAGACTTGCTCAAATGAAAATGCTCAAATTGAATGAAAGTTGTGTACATATCTGAGGATCACTCACGTAAATTGGCATAATTTTCTGAGTTACCTACAGAGAATTTTGCCCAGATTCGTGACAGCAAAGAAATCTGTTTCTGCGCAGTAATCCAAATCTAGTATGAACTTTACTATCAAAGACTTTACTTGGCACAACAAAACACTAAACTAAGATAAGGAGAGGTTGCTACAGTAGTAAACAACTTCCAAGACACAAAATAAAAACAAAGTACTGTAGTAAAAACATTGGTTGTCTCCCATAAGCACTTTTCTTTAACGCCTTTCAGCTAGGCGCAGAAAGTGTGTATCAAGTACTATCGAGAGACGAAGTGTCAACATCATAATTTGTTCTAATAATAGAATAAAAAGGTAACTTCATTCTCTTTCTAGGGAAGTGTTCCATACCTTTCTTGAGAGGAAATTGATATTTTATATTACCTTCCTTCATATCAATGATAGCACCAACAGTTCGAAGAAAAGGTCTTCCCAATATAATGGGACAAGATGCATTGCATTCAATATCCAAGACAACAAAATCAACGGGGACAAGGTTATTGTTAACGGTAATGTGAACATTATCAACTTTCCCCAAAGGTTTCTTTGTAGAATGATCAGCAAGATTAACATCCAAATAACAATTTTTCAGCGGTGGCAAGTCAAGCATATTATAGATTTTCTTAGGCATAACGGAAATACTTGCACCAAGATCACATAAAGCATTACAATCAAAATCTTTAACCTTCATCTTAATGATGGGCTCCCAACCATCCTCTAGCTTTCTAGGAATAGAGGCTTCGCGCTCTAGTTTCTCTTCTCTAGCTTTTATGAGAGCATTTGTAATATGTTGCGTGAAAGCCAAATTTATAGCACTAGCATTAGGACTTTTAGCAAGTTTTTGCAAGAACTTTATAACTTCAGAGATGTGGCAATCATCAAAATCTAAATCATTATGAGCTACAGCAATGGGATCATCATCCCCAAGGTTGGAAAAAATTTCAGCAGTTTTATCACAAGCAATTTCAGCAGTTTTAGCAGTTTCAGGCAGTTTCTCGCTTTGCATTAGAAGTGGAAACATTGCTAACACCAATTCTTTTATTATTAATAGTAGGAGGTGCAGCAACATGTGTAGCATTAGCATTACTAGTCGTGGTAATAGTCCAAACTTTAGCTATATTATCTTCTTTAGCTAGTTTTTCATTTTCTTCTCTATCCCACCTAGCACGCAATTCGGCCATTAATCTTATATTCTCATTAATTCTAACTTGGATGGCATTTGCTGTAGTAACAATTTTATTTTCAATATCCCTATTAGGCATAACTTTCGATTTCAAAAGATCAACATCAGAGACAATTTTATTTTCAATATCCCTAGAAGCGAGAATATCAATTTTATTGAGTTTTTCCTCAACAGATTTGTTAAAGGCAGTTTGTGTACTAATAAATTCTTTAAGCATAGCTTCAAGTCCAGGGGGTGTGTTCCTATTATTATTGTAAGAATTCCCATAAGAATTAGCATAACCGTTACCATTATTATAAGGATATGGCCTATAGTTATTACTAGAATTGTTCCGATAAGCATTGTTGTTGAAATTATTATTTTTAATGAAGTTTACATCAACATGTTCTTCTTGGGCAACCAATGAAGCTAACGGAACATTATTAGGATCAACATTAGTCCTATCATTCACAAGCATAGACATAATAGCATCAATCTTATCACTCAAGGAAGAGGTTTCTTCACAGAATTTACCTTCTTACCTTGTGGAGCTCTTTCCGTGTGCCATTCAGAGTAATTGATCATCATATTATCAAGAAGCTTTGTTGCTTCACCAAGAGTGATGGACATAAAGGTACCTCCAGTAGCTGAATCCAATAGGTTCCGCGAAGAAAAATTCAGTCCTGCATAAAAGGTTTGGATGATCATCCAAGTAGTCAGTCCATGGGTTGGGCAATTTTTAACCAAAGATTTCATTCTTTCCCATGCTTGTGCAACATGCTCAGTATCTAATTGTTTAAAATTCATTATGCTACTCCTCAAAGATATAATTTTAGTAGGGGGATAATATCTACCAATAAAAGCATCCTTGCATTTAGTCCATGAATCAATACTATTCTTAGGCAGAGATAGCAACCAATCTTTAGCTCTTCCTCTTAATGAGAAAGGGAACAATTTTAATTTAATAATGTCACCATCTACATCTTTATATTTTTGCATTTCACATAGTTCAACAAAATTATTGAGATGGGCAGCAGCATCATCAGAACTAACACCAGAAAATTGCTCTCGCATAACAAGATTCAGTAAAGCAGGTTTAATTTCAAAGAATTCTGCTGTAGTAGCAGGTGGAGCAATAGGTGTGCATAAGAAATCATTATTATTTGTGGTTGTGAAATCACACAACTTAGTATTTTCAGGGGTGGCCATTTTAGCAGTAGTAAATAAAGCAAACTAGATAAAGTAAATGCGAGTAACACTACAAGAAAAGTTCTGATAGACAACGTCTCAAAATCGTCCGCTAAGGGGTATTTTTCGTCGCCTATGGGCCTAACCCGACGATATGGGTTCTGTTGTGGAAACTGCGTCAGGCAAAGTCCTACGACAATTTTTCGGTCCGTCGCGCTTGGGCGCCCTTCCGCCAAAAATCGGACCGTTGCCCAAGTGTTTCAGGAGCCCGTTGACTGCGACGTCATGCAAACTGACACGTGGCGACGCCGTTAACTGCAGTTAACGGCGTTAACCGCTGAAACCCCGTGGTAGATGGTAGGCCCACACGAGGCCGCCACGTCTTAAGCGGGCCGGCCCATTAAGTTTGCGGGCCGGGCCAGCTGACTTAGTTTGACCGGTCAACTATATAGCTGGGCTGGTCCATCGATTACGTGGGCGGGCCTAACCTCTAAGGTTGACTGGTCAAAACTTTAATGGGCCGGCCCACTAAGCATGTGGGCCGGGCCGAATGCACTCGATTGACCGGTCAACAGGCAAAAGGGCCGGCCCACAAGACATGTGGGACCCACTTTCCTGGTATCGGGCCGGCCCATTTACAAAGTGGGGTCCACATTAAAGCAACTGGGCCGGCCCAAGAAGTTATTGGGCCGGCCCAATTAGCATGTGGGTCCCACTTTCCTGCTATCGGGCCGGCCCATTTAGTACGTGGGGTCCACATTTGATCAAATGGGCTGGCCCAACAAGCCAGTGGGCCGGGCCAAAAGCACCGTGGGTCCCACTTTCCGTTAAAGGGGCCCATTTAGTATGTGGGGTCCACCATATAGCAAGTGGGCCCAACAAGATAGTGGTCGGCCAAAAACACAGGTGGGTCCCACTTTCCTGTTAAAGGGCCGCCCATTTAGTATGTGGGGTCCACCATATAGCAAGGGGCCCAACAAGATAGTGGGCGGGCAAAACACTGGTCCCACTTTCGTTAAAGGGGCCCATTTAGTATGTGGGGTCCACCATATAGCAAGTGGTGCCCAACATGCTAGTGGGCCGCCAAAAACACGGGTGGGTCCTTTCTGTTAAGGGTCCGGCCCATTTAGTATGTGGGGTCCACCATATAGCAAGTGGGCCGGCCCAACAAGATAGTGGGGGCCAAAAACACAGTGGGTCCCACTTTCGTCTTAAAGGGCCATTTAGTATGTGGGCCACCACAAAAGCAATTGGCCCAACTAGTTAGTGGGCCGGCCCAGTGGGGGGGTCCACCTTAAAGCAAGTGGGCCGGCCCAATAAAAGTGTGGGGTCCACAGAATCAAGTGGGCTGGCCCAATAAGTAAGTGGGCCAGCCCGTTTAGTTGCTGTTTATATGCCGGCGTAATAGGCGCTTTAGGATTTTGCGGGCCGGCACATATGTGATTTCGCTTAATTGGGCCGTTTAAGGGATGGGAATTCGTGATTTAGATACTGAGAATATTTACGCAGCATTGATTTCTGTCGGATAGCCTCACTTACCACAAGCACCAAAGAAAAAATGCGCGAAAGAACTATAAAAACTAACTAAATATTACATCAGCTGCAAGGCATTGAAAAAATATTACAGAACCCAGAGAAATTGAATGGTAATTAAACCTAGCAATACAATGAAGGGATCCGGCAATCTTTTAAGTTGTCCATGCAGCACCTATATCTGAAACAAAGACATTACAAGTTAAGACAACAACAATGGAAAGGCAAAGACACTACAATATTGTTTGCCAAAGAATTTGGAACTCATCATTTCGTCGTTATAACAAGATCATTGTAATGCGCACAATAAGCAAACAAAGAGTGCATGCCGCATACCAACAGCCAATATAACAGAGCATGTTAGAATGAAACAGCAGACTTACTACTGTCGAGTCCCATGCAAACCAACATGTTCAGGGAGTACAAAATTGGCATGAACAACATAGTAGCAGGCTATAAATTTTGTAACAACGACTGAGCAAGATGAAGTTATGATGGCTACATCTACAGAGCAGGGAATGTAAACCAAAAATAGAAGTTACGATGGCAAAAGCTAAAGAGGAGGGAATGTGAACCAACATGTGCCAAGTGCAATTACTTCATTTTGGCCGTGAACTAAATAATACTCCTGAACTTATAGTGAAGGGGATGCAAATCAAGATGTTTCGGGATATAAACTTGTAATGAGCAACACATAGAGGATAGTTAATGCTGGAGCTTAGGATGGACCAGATACAGAATATAGTGGGATCACCTGTGAACTTGTATAAGAGGGAATGCAAACCAATATGTTCAGCTTTCCATATGTGAGCGTCATGCCAAGTCAGAGAAACAAGTCAATAATGCAGCTTTTGAAGAACAAGATGGCACGCAAAATTATTATCTAGTAGTATGACAAGTATATTTGTACTACAGGCTAGATAGCAGAGTGATAGCATGCCAAACTAAGTCCTTACTTTGTTAGCTTACAATGAAGTAGATACAAAACAATGGCATCACCTGTAGTACAGGGAATGCAAGCCAACATGTTCATGGAGTAAAAAATTGGCACAAACAACATAGTAGCAGGCCATAATTTTTGTAACAACGACTGAGCAAGATAAAGTTATGATGGCTAGATCTACAGAGCAGGGAATGTAAACCAAATATAGAAGTTACGATGCCAAAAGCTATAGAGCAGGGAATGCGAACCAACATGTGCAATTACTTAAAATTGGCCATGAACTAAATAATAGCAGGATGTTACTATAATACCTATAATTTTTGTAACAACGACTGAGCAAGATAGAAGTTATGATGGCTACATCTACAGAGCAGGGAATGCAAACCAAAATGTTCAATCGCTTAAAGTTAGCAATGAAGTAGAAAATAGCAAGGTGTTACGGTCATAGCTAGGAATGAACTAAAAGAGCTTCAGACAAACAAGCATCTGAACCCAGAACATGGCGCTAAAACAAGGGACTTACATTAGGAGAAGCACTCTGTGGGAGTCACAGCAGATCTTCCTGGGGTTGATAGATCCGGTGATGAAGTACGCTACATGTGCTACTTGGGGTTGGAGAGACGGCCATTACACTTCATGGTTACTCATCTCATCTGCAAAAACGTAACGGCGCGTCGTTAGCACAAACAGGTTCCCCCAAGATTAAACAAGAACTTGCAGGCAAGCAATAGAAAAGCGACAGTAGAAGAGTTTAGATCATGCACGGCGCCGGTGAAGCAGATCCGGTTAATGCACAGTGGTGTCGGTGAGCTAGATCCGATGCGGTGGACGACGGATCCGGCGAAGCGGCTCCGGTGGGGTGGACGATACCGCAGCTGAAACGACTGCGGTAGACTGCTGGATGAGTATATGGTTTCGAGGTTCGGCGGGGATGATCCGGTCCGGTTGATGACGGCGTCGATGAAGCGGCTCCGGCAGGCAGCCGGATGACGAGGATCGCGAGGCCTCGGGTAGGCCAGGGAAGTCCGGCGGGGATGTTCCGGTGCGGTGGCCGTGGAGGTGGGAGAGAGAGGGACTTGGGAAGTTCCGGTGGGTGGTCTCAGAGGAGAGAGTGAGGGAAATGAATTTTTTTTCGGGGAGTTTCCGGAGCTAGGGAGGTGGTGATCGAAAAAAAATGACGGGTAGACCCCCCACCAACCGACTTATACATGGACATTGTTGTCATCTTTACGAGGGTAGAATGGGAAGTTAGAAGCGTGTGAAATATTTGTATTTTTCGGGCGGGAAGTTTTGCCGCTGGAATGAGATTTCGAATTTGGCCACAGTCCAAGTACTAAGTAATACAAAAATATGAGACCGTACTAGTACGGCCAAATGTCACATCAATTCATCATCACGTTGAAAATCGGTTACCACGATCATAATTATTGGCCGTTGGCACATCAGTTCTCCAACGCTTGATCCAACGGTCAAAGTTCCTTTTTTTAAGAGAACGGTCAAAATTCATTGGATTCGCTCGGGAACTGCGCGCGCCAAAACGAGTCTGACGAAGATGTTTCTAGAGTTCTCACGGACGCGCCTTGGCGATACATTGAATGCAAATCTTGCAAGGTCAAAAAAAATGCAAATCTTGCAGGATCGTATGTGGCTGCTATGAGCTGAAGTACTCCATGAAACCATGAACATACATGTAGATGGGAATCCCATGTAGACGATCTGAAGAACGACCCGCTGCATCTTTCACAAATCCATCTACATGACATGATAAACTTTAATTAAGAAGCAGCCACGTAACAATTATTGCCCAAAATCTAACGGGTTCGACAATAAGCTGGTAATTCTCTATTATATATAAACACCAAAAAAATATAGCAAGTAAGAAAGGAGTGTCAATGCCACCAGGACTTACAAAAAAAAGGGAATTAGCACTTCGTAATCTCTTTGTTTTTACACATACCTTCTGCTCAGGAATCCAGGGCCTAGGGTCACATCAAGTCATAATCAGAAACCAAAGTCGGTTCCCATGTTCTCCAATTCAAAACGCGTACAAAATATTTCAGTGTGTGAAATAATTGTATTCGATAGGCAGGAGGTATATGCTACAGTGTTGAGATTTTGAATTAGACGGTTGTTAAGCTATTGATTATATGGAGTCGAAATTTGGTAGCATACATAAGTATCTTTGTTCACAACTCGCCTGTACAGAAGCAGGAACAGCTGTTGTGTTGCAGCACAACACAAAGGAGAAGCACTGTTCCGTTCATTGCACTCAATACAGCGATGAATGAACCAGACCAGTTGACAAGCTTCTAGACCTGGGCTATATGTAGAAAGATGGAAATCAATGGATCACAGAAAATCATCAGTGTCAAGCTTTAATGCACTAGCCAACGCGACCAAAAGTCCGAACTTGAGACTATGGGCTCTGATACCATGTCAAGCTTCATCCACGAGCCAACGGAACCACAAGTCAGAACTGATGGAAAGGGCTAGGCAATCCACTTATAATATTAACAATCAGCAGGGTTCCGGTTCAAAAAAATCCACATCACAACAAGGAAACGACCACCAAGATCATAGCAATTGCAGATAAATGCACCTACGAAATATGCTCAGACTAAGGAACCATTTTACAAGACGAAGGTAATGACCTGTCACTGTCCCCGTTCATCTCCAATTATCTAGCAGATACTCTTCTTACTACTTACTAGCATTCCTAACCTGCTCCAGTAGGGCCTCCTTCTGTGCTGCTATCGTTCTAAAATTGTCGACTTCTAGTCTTAGCGCAGCTGATGCAGCTCGTTCTACTTGGAGTTGCTCCTCTAGAACTTGAGCATGCAAATACTTTGACTTGGACATGGACTTGCACTTCAGCAGTCCAGCATTCCGTAAGAAAGTGTTTTTGGCAATGCCTTTCTTTTTTATTGCCATAGAAAATGCCTTCACACATTCTTCATCGGTTTTTTCCAGACCGTTTTTACCGGGTTTTGCCATCTCTAATTTCATATCTTCCTGCAAAAAATTCAGTTCGTACACATGTGTAAACATGATAGTTACTACAGAGAAACTTGCTGATAGTAGATTTATCATGTGTATGACCTACTTTTATTCCTACAGTTTGGCATGTCTGATTCACATCACATGAATTTTAATAAACATATATAATATCATATTGACATGTACTTTACTACTCCTACAAGTTGGGATGTGAGTCGTCACAAAATTTCAATCTTTGAGAAGACTTACAAGAACACTCTGTGCGACTTCTCCAATCACTTCAAGTTTGTTCTTCTGGCATGCTTCAAAAATCTCTGGCAGAGTCATCTCTTTGTTTGGTTCCCTTTTACTTGCATTATGTAACATCTGCATTTTAGTACTACCATTTATAAATCGAATAACGTGGTTGAAATGGAGGATCATAATATAAGCTGCACACTGGTGTATATACTCTGCATGATCTTTTACTAAAATATTTCTAAATAGCAGTATAAAACAACATGTCCTTACTTTTTGCCGAATGTGCACTATAAGGTTACGAGATCCCGTACGGCTAGGTAAAAGTAGTTTACCGCGGTTTTTCTGATTCTGTTTAGCCAAATTCTGCAAAAAGGAGACTAGTGAGACACTGCTATAAATAAGAATCCAAGATGTGATCTGGTCTCAGTCTTACAAATCATACCATATTCTTTGGATCAGACCAGTGCTTCACAAGATCTCCCCACTGTTTGTCAGTCATTTGCTTAAAAGGAGATATAGTTGGAACACTCCCAGTAATCTTTCCAGTGAAGTATTTCTTCTTTAGCCTGCTGCGATACTGGCGCAGACAGTCTGAGAATAGACTGTTGAGAACATGCTTTACTTCCTCTTGGTCCTCATCGAACTCGAACCTTAACTGTTCACAACAATATAAACCGTTGGTGCGATATACATAGAGCCAACAACAAGCTAGAAGGAACGGGACGTGCCAATGTGGTATACTAGTATGAGTAACATTACCAAGAGAAAGATGACTTACGTGTAACCTGTGCACTAATTTTTCAAAATGCGCAGAGGTGTCTACGTGCTCTTTCCATGTTGGGAAGATAGGAATTTCATTCCTGACGAAAATTCCTACATCCGATGCTAATTTACAAGATTCTTCTGGGTCCAGTGGCCTTCTGCCACCTACGATAGATGAAAGGCGAAATCTTGATTCCATCCCAGCAAGCTTAGCTACGAACATTTTCCCTACTGTTGGGCCCCTCGTTTTTCTTGATCGTGGTGCAACTACAAAGTTAAGCATTACATCAAGCTATCAAGGTAGATATATATATATATATTTATATATATATATATATTTATTTATCTATAAAGTATAACTTTATAACGGAGAATGAAACTATAAGCATTGGAAAATGTACCTTCTTCGGTGTGGGGCTCATCCTCAGGGGAGTTGTCTATGGCAGGACTAATATGGGTCAGTGGGAGATCATCAACAGTTTGTTGATGTTGTGCTAGCAGTGTTTGGCCAGTTGTGGTTGTGTCAGCTGGGACTGGTACAGTGTGTCCTTGGGCAGTATTTCCTACCACAGCTACTGCTGATCCCAATTGTGGCTGAGAAGTTGCCGTGGAAACTGGTTCTGCTGCCAATTGTTGTTGAGAAGTTGCTGTGGAAACTGGTTCTGCTGCCAATTGTGGCTGAGAAGTTGCTGTGGAAACTGGTTCTGCTGCCAATTGTGGCTGAGAAGTTGCTGTGGAAACTGGTTCTGCTGCCGATTGTCGCTGGTTGACTGGATTGGTAACAGGTGGCTGATTCAACCGCTTGGGGTGTTCACCACGTTTTTTTATTTCAGTACTCTTAGCATTTTCGTTATTTTCTTCAACTAGTGCCATGAATCGCTGAGACTGTCTAGTAGCAGAAGCAGGTTTCTTTTTTGGTTGCAGCTGTTCTATCACCGATTCAGGTGCCTGTTGAATGGTCTTCCTCTCATTGGTGGTTCCTGCGAAATTCTTACTTGAAGCTGCAGATTCCTAGCACACATAAACGATATTTCAGTCTACAGAAGTCCCATATATGATGATATGCAAATGGGATAGAATGAAGAACAGTAAAGGATGACGTGCATGCTGAAACATATATATGATGCATTAAGGAGACCTAGAGGTGGCATGTGAACATGTTTGGTGGGATTCAGGATACAAGTATACAACACATGGAAGTTGCAACAGATATCTCAAAGTAAAAACACAGAAATCACCTGGTGGGGTTGAGGAGAATGGTCAGGCAAGGCATCTTCCTGAGTCAGCTCTCCAAGAGGCTCAGCAGGATCAAATTGTGAATCATAACATTGTTCTTTATCTTTGGGGAGGGGAAAGGGTTCTTCTCCGATTTTGTTCAGGTTTGCACTAGAGGCAATAGCGTTACAAATGCTTGTGCCCACACGGCTTGCATATCTTCTACATATATTCCGTATCCGTTTCTCTTTTAATTCATTCTTCTGTATTGCAATAATATCTAGCATGCATTACAAAAAAAATGCTAATGAGATGGCGGTGCAAGTAAGCAAAAAAATACTTTTCGAAATCACATGCATAACGAATGCGGCCATATCAACCTTCTTGGAAGTGGGCGCGTGTACGCTTTGGTTTCCTGCCGTCGACCATGGAAGCGCCCATCTCTCCAGTCCGGTGGACGGAAGGAGTCGGGGATTAAGATACGAGAACCCGGCGATGGTGACTGTCGCTGACAAGGCGGCGGTGGAAGTCGGCTACGGAGGAGCTCGTATGGTACAGTGGTCGTCGGTGGGGGTGGGGGAGGTGGAAGCTACTCCGGCTTGCTAAAAAGCAAGGGAGACGGCGGAACGTCGTCGGTCACTACGGTGGCCGATGAGAAGGCAGTAGTGCTGGTGTGGGAGTGGGACAGTGGGCCGGCGCCGGCGTGTGAGATGATCCGGTGGGTCATGCAGGGTGGAAGCGTGAGAGAGAGATGCGGGGTTCGGCGCCGCCGGTGATAGGTCTGAATTGAGCGGTCCGGGGGGATAAGATCGACACTGTACTTATTTCACATCGCTTTGAATTTTGGAAGCGGGAGGGGGGGATTTCGGCGGGAATTTTGGGGCAGAGTTGAAATTATTACTGGTTGGTGGAAAACTGTGGAACCCTAGCCTACGAAATCCCAAGTCTGAAGCTGAGGGCCCTTTTGCTGTGGCTTTTTGGCTTTTGGATTTTGGAAGCCAAAAGAATATAATATTTGTTTTTGGCTTCCAAAATCCAAAAGCCAAAAAGGCAAAAAAAAGCCACAACAAAAGGGCCCTGAGTATGTTCGGGGTCAAGGGGATATGCTTGTTGGTTCTTGGGTGCATATGATCTCTTTATTTCGAAATTCATCTTCTATACATTTTGAAATGTCAAAAAAGAATAAAACGAAAAATGCATGTGTACTTCTTCGCTTGCTTTATACACATAAAATATTTCAATGGAAAATCGAATAGTAATTTGGGCTATGTAAAAAAGAGTTACTCCGTAAAAAAAATGTGCTAACCATAAGGCTTTTTATGAGACATGTTTTCTCTCTTTTTTTACATCGACCATGAAAAAAACTTGTTTTTTTACATCAACCATGAAAAATACTTTTTTTACATCGACCATGAAAAATACTAGGAATTTGCTAAGAGCATCCACAACGTGTAGCCAAAAGTGGTTCCATATTTGATTTTTGGCTTTTGGAACTAGTTCCATACATTGTAGAGGTAGTTCCAAAACCAGAAAAACAAGGAACCGGAGCAAGTAGGTGCTCCGATGCCAAATTTCACTTTTGGCATTTGGAACTAGTTCCCTACATTGTGAGAGTAGTTCCATATTGGCTTTATGTGTTGTTTTAGCTTGATGGCGGGACCCACGTTATAAATATTTGGAACCACTACATTGTGGAGCTATTGCTATATTTCACACCAAAGCCAAATTCACCATCGTATCAGATTTGGCAATAGCAACATTGTGGATGCCCTAAAGTTATATTTTCCATCTTGTACACAATTAAAAATATCTTTAAAACAAACAAATCTCTAATGTCTAGGTGTACCATCTCTACTAGTACTAGTATATACTAGTAAATTACACGTGCCTTGCACGTGAGAGCTCTTTTTTTTAGTGAAACAACTTCGACGCAGGATTTTGTGAAGCTTTTTAACTTAATTGGTCAAACATGCGAAGCATGTGCCATTTACTTGTACAACTTTATCGGAAAAAATTACTTGTACAAGCTAGTTCCCCTAAGTACTACCAGCACATAAGTAAACAAAAGAACCAGGGACATCATCAACTGAAAACAACAATCTATTCATATAGCGGCTCTTGCATCACCCTTTGAAAATCATCTACCTGCAAAGATGAGTGCAGAGTTTCTGCTCGTGCTTTCACCTGTTCCAAGATCGTCCAGTTGATCTCATGGACATCTGCATCAGCCAAAGCGGTAACCAAGTTGCCAGCCACTAGCTTCTGCAGATCAGCAACAGCATGTAGGCCATCTTGAATTGTAGAATTCCATCCTCGGTTCATTTCTTTGTTCCGCCAAGTGGCCACATCCAAGTCCTTTTGAAGACGCCTAATCTTAGCTTCCCCATTGCCACATCCTTCTGTTTTGTTCCTACAAACGTTTGCATCACTGGAACTCTGGACATCTGTGCTACAATGCTGCTTGGCAGGGACATGAGCAGTCACTTGCTTCTGCGATTTGCCATGCATAAAATCAATCAGCAGATTAAAAGGAAATATGTTGGTTGATTCATGTCACCACTTTGAGCAACCCATGAGTTTCTAAACCTTAAATGGAGTCTAAAACATTGCAATAAAAGGGTGGGTGCATCATTTGGATGCAGAGGCCGGGGCGACCCTATTTTCAAGAAAAAATTAGGAAATCTGAAATCTATATCTATATCTCTACCATCTATACCACTCCACTCCAGTTGACAGTTTGATCTCTTTCAGTACATTAGATTATGTCATGTTTAAAACACTATTATAAAATTACCTCCTTAATGTTGAGCTCAGGAGGATCCAGATGTGCTGATCCTAGGCGGCCCCTCAAATGATTGCTTGCTAGAACAATAGGACCAAATCCCGCCTCCTTTCTACCAATGTCTGCATCACTGGCGCGCTCACTGTCTTTGTTAGGAACATGAGCAGTGGCTAGCTGCTGCAAATCAAAGTTCATCAAATCAATCAGCAAACAACACATATGAAATTTGAGCAGTGCGGCTAAATACCTTCTTCAGCAGCTGCCCCACGGAATCGTCCTTTTGGCGGCACATCACACGGGTGAAAAATCTCGGCAACGACTTGGGGTGCGGTGATTTTGTCCCATTCCACAGTATGCCGAGCTTGGCTGCAATTATCTTATTCTGCAAGATATTTTGCCTCCGAGATTCTTCGTAGGCATTCTCGAGGGGAATATCTAGCAGGCATTACAAAAAAAACAGATGCTAATAACAAGCAGTGGAAGCAAGCAATAAACTAGTCTCGGAAATCAAATACATAACAAAAGCTGCCGGACAAAGTGTTCAACCTTGGTCGACTGGGGAGGTGGCGCGTTGGCCGTTCGTTTTGGTTCGGTGGATCATGGTGGCGCTTTGTGTACCGATCTCGCCAGCCGGTAAGATGAACCAGTGAGTCGGGGAAGCAGATCCGACGAAGCGGACGGAGTGTGGTTGACGGCGTCGCTGAGCTGGCTCCGGCGCGGTGGATGTCGGCTACGGATGGAGGACTGAGAGGGAGCGAGACGGACTAGGTGCGAGGTAGGGAGAGAGGCCCTTGCTTGTCCGTGGGTGGGGCTGGATATAGGGGAAATGAAAGCCCTAGAAGATAGCATCCTGCTAATATCCTAGTACAAAACAATTGAACTAGAAAATCCCGCCAATATATGGTGCTGAATTGCGGGCGGCTCATAGCTTGTGCACAAATAAAATGGGAAAATCCAAAAAATGTAGTTCAACAAAAAAAACTCTAGTAGGCAAAGTCGCTAGCTCGCCATGAGAAGATGCACTCCGCCAAAAAAATGTCATGAGAAGCTAGTTTGCTATGGATCTTGCATTAACCCTGCTCGATAAAATGGTGGGCACAAAAGACAAGCTAAATCAAAAATAATGGTGGTAGAAAGATGTAACTCTCAAATGTAAACTCTACTAAACAGGGCCAGCTCAAAAACATGCCTCATATTATTAGTACTTCCTCCGGTCCATATTAACTGCCACTAAAATGGATGTATCTACAAATACATCCATTTGAGTGGCATGTATATGGATAGGAGTAGTAGATCAAGGAGTTGCGAGACAGTGGAGGAAATGAGGTGGGGAGGAGGAGGGTGACGACCAGACCCCCACCTCCACGGCACCGCATAAATAGAAGCTAAAATATGTGAAACAGTGGAGGAAATGAGGTGGAAAGGTCTTCTTTTTAGCCCCAGCGTCACCGCAGATCAGGTGACATGCACCTATTGCATGTCACCGTGTGACATGCGGTTTAAATTCAAATTTGAACACTGCGAACAAATCTGAAAAAAATCATGCATGTTCATAGATATTAAGATAACCCCTAAAAAATTCAAGTCAAAATTCGAAACATACATCGAGAAACAAAAAAGAGAAATCTGTCATGAATAGTTCCCGAATTCAAATCTGAGTTTCTCTGTAGACTATTCACATCTGAGTTTCTCTTTTTTGTTTCTCGATGTATGTTTCGAATTTTGATCTGAAATTTTTAGGGGTTATCTTAATATGAGCTGTGAACGTGCATGATTTTTTTCAGATTTTTTCGCAATGTTTAAATTTGGATTTAGGCCGCATGTCACACGGTGACATGGTGCATGTCACCATGTCACCTCTACCGCTCGAGAAATGGAGCCCCTCTCCGCTGGGCTCCATAAGGCTTCAGTGCTAGTATCATAGCTAGTATCATGCACATTGGTCCCACAAAAATGCTGATGTGGCAGCTAATTAAGGAGGAGAGAGGAGATTAGAGTAACATAGGTAGATACTGTATCATAGCGCATGTCACGAGAAAAGTTAATGCCAAACAAATCTTGTGCACAAATTTGCATCGAGATTCTAAAAAATAATAAATATAGCATGGCTATGATACTACTTCATGTTACTAACCACTATAGAGATAGTATCATATACAAGTATCATATGCATGATACTACTACATGATACTTACCACTATGACCAGCCTAAAAGCTTCACTCGTGTCTGTTGAAGACTGGAAAGTGCATGTCGAGACAGAGAATAAATTTCGTCCACGCGTCGGCGCGTCTTTGTCTACCCTAAACTCTGTCTTATGAAGTCAAAGCATGCATGAAGAGAAGTGGTTTTTGGTTTCAAACATGGAAATTTCAAAAACCCTCTCAAGAGCTACATTTTGGAGTGACTAATTTTTCATATTCATGATTTAAACTTGTTTAAATGGGCATAAAAATGGGCATAAAATTCAAAATAAATCAAAATAAATGAAAAACCAAGGCACATAGTCTTCTTATGTCATATAGTAAGCATTCAATTAAGTTGATAAACAAGGTCTAGACATACTCAAACCAGAAAAATCATGTATCTACCCCCTAACCCTAAACTCTGTCTTATGAAGTCAAGCATGAAGAGATGTGGTTTTTGGTTTCAAACATGGAAATTTCGAAAACCCTCCCAAGAGCTTCATTTTGGAGTGACTAAGAAGCATACATGCTTACTTTTTTATATTCATGTTTTAAACTTGTTCAAATCTTGGTCAAACCTAGGATTTGACCAAGATTCAAATGGGCATAAAAATTCAAAAAAATTGAAAAACCAAGGTCTTCTTATGTCATATAGTAAGCATTCAATTAAGTTGATAAACAAGGTCTAGACGTATTAAACCTGAAAAATCATGTATCTACCCCCTAACCCTAAACTCTGTCTTATGAAGTCAAGCATGCATGGTGAAGAGAAGTGGTTTTTGGTTTCAAACATGGAAATTTTAAAAACCCTCCCAAGAGCTTCATTTTGGGGTGACTAAGAAGGATACATGATTACTTTGTCATATTCATGTCTTAAACTTGTTTAAGTCATGGTCAAACCTAGGATTTGACGAAGATTCAAATGGGCATAAGAATTCAAAAAAAATCAAAAACCAAAGCACATAGTCTGTGTATGTATATAGTAAGCATTCAAGTTGATAAACAAGGTCTAGACATATTCAAACCAGAAAAATCATGGAAATTTCAAAAACCTCCCACGAGCTTCATTTTGGAGTGGCTAAGAAGGATCGATGCAGGTTACTTTTCATATTATTCATGTTTTAAACTTGTTTAAATCTTGGTCAAACCTAGGATTTGACCAAGATTCAACAAATGGGGATAAAAAAATGAAAACCCAATGCACATAGTCTTCTTATGTCATATAATAAGCATACAATTAAGTTGATAAACAAGGTCTAGACATATTCAAACCAGAAAAATCATGTATGTGGCTACCCCTAACCCTAAACTCTGTCTTATGAAGTCAAGCATGAAGAGATGTGGTTTTTGGTTTTAAACTTGTTTAAATCTTGTTCAAACCTAGGATTTGACCAAGATTCAAATGGGTAGAAAATTAAAAAAGTGAAAAAATGAAAAACCAAAGTACATAGTCTTCTTATGTCATATAGTAAGCATTCAAGTTGTTAAACAAGGTCGATCTAGACATATTCAAACCAGACAAATCATGTATCTATACCCCTAACCCCTAATTAAACTCTGTCTTATGAAGTCAAGCATGAAGAGAAGTGGTTTCGGGTTTCAAACATGGACTAAGAAGGATCATTTTTAAAAACCCCAAAAGCTTCATTTTAGAGTGCATAAGAAGGATCCAGGCTTACCCTTTCATTTTGATGTTTTAATCTTGTTTAAATCTTGGTCAAACCTAGGATTTGACCAATATTCAAATGAGCATAAAATAAGAAATAAAAAAATAAAAAAACGAAAGCACATAATCTTCTTATGTCATATAGTAAGCATTCAAAAGTTCATGAAGAAGGTCTAGACACATTCAAATCAAACAAGTCATCTACCCCTAACCCTACACTGTGTCTTATAAATGAAGTCAAGCATGAAAAGAAGTGTGGTTTTGGGTTTCAAACATGGAAATTTGAAAAACCTCCCAAAAGCTTCATTTTAATTAGACTGACTGATTAATTAAGAAGGATCCATGATTAATTACCTTTTCATTGTCATGTTTTAAACTTGTTTAAATCTTGGTCAAACCTAGGATATATTTGACCAAGATTCAAATGGGCATAAAAATTCAGAAAAAAATCAAAAGAATGAAAAACCAAAGCATGAAAAGAAGTGTCGTTTTGGGTTTCAAACATGGAAATTTCAAGAACACATCCCAAAAGCTTCATTTTAGAGTGACTAAGAAGGATCCATGCTTACCTTTTCATTTCATGTTATAGACTTGTTTAAATCATGGTCAACCCTAGGATTAATTTGACCAAGATTCAAGTGGGCAGAAAATTTAAAAAATAGAAAACTGAAAAACCAAAGTACATAGTCTTCTTATGTACGTCATATAGTAAGCATATTCAAGTTGATAAACAAGGTTTGGACATATTCAAACCATACAAATCATGTATCTACCCCCTAACCCTAAACTCTTTCTTATGAAGTCAAGCATGAAGAGAAGTGGTTTTGGGTTTCAAACATGGAAATTTCAAAAACCTCCCAAAAACTTCATATTAGAGTGACTAATTAAGAAGGATAGAGGCTTCCCTTTTCATTTTCATGTTTTAAACTTATTTAAATCTTTGTCAAACCTAGGATTTGGCCAAGATTCAAATATATGGGCATAAAATTAAAAAAACAGAAAAATGAAAAACCCAAGCACATAGTCTTCTTGTGTCATATAGTTAGCATTAAAGTTGATAAACAAGGTTTAGATATATTCAAACCAGACAAATCATGTATCTACCCCTAACCCTAAACTCGGTCTTATGAAGTCTAGCATGAAGAGAAGTCGTTTTGGGTTTCAAACGTTTAAGCCAAAAGCCCCTTTTCAAATATTTCAAACTTATTCAAATTTGGTTCAAATTTGAAAGACATACAAGTTATAGCACACATAGTGCATACATTTTCACACATACTGCACTAGATAGATGCTAACCCTATAGTTTGAGGCCATTTGGATGAGGTAGAAAAAATTCTTGGATTAGAATCGTGTTGTTCGAACCCCGTAGTTGGATTTTTTTGAACCTTGATCTGTAGTACTGGGCAAAACCCTAGTTTAACCTATTTAATTATAGATTCGTATATCGATTTTTCTACCTTTTTATTATTACTATGCAGCACATGTGTGTTTGCCCGTCTAGCTAGTGAAACTCGGAGGAAGAGGGATCACTCATTCACTCGGAAGGTCAGAAGAAGGGAGAGCATTATGGTGTCTCCCCTTTTTCGGGTGACGATGTTGACTATTGTGCAGGGTTTGTCAGTGAGCAGGAGGTGCGAGCGAGCGAGTCGAGCGAGGCCGAGAATGAGAGAGATTTGTTTTTTGTGTGAGAGGGACAACCGAAGGATCCAGAAGGACCCAGAGACTTCCAATACGCATCCTGATGCGTCTTCTCTTGACAAAGAAGATGGCTGGGAGTTTGCGTACCTATTGCACGTGACTTGTGCTCACTGAAGTGTGGGACCTCACGCGTGGGCACCACACGTAAGTGACAGACCTTGGTGTAAAAACTCGGTTGATTATTATAGTGCATTAGAACAAAGTTTCCTATGGATTCAAGCGTAGGAAATCCAAGTTAACTCATTTAATTACATGACATTATTTTTTCCATGAAGCAAAGTTAACACATCTATCAATTGGTACATTTTGGAGTGACTAAGAATTTGGCATCCATATATGCTCACCGGATATATAGATAAGGCCAAGCAAACACATCGAATATTTGTGAAGAAATGTTTTTGCTAGAACCTTCAAATTTTTAGATTTACATCACACACAAAGAACACACCTTTAATTTCGCCAGGTTTGTGCACTAATAAAGTACTCCTACAGTACTAGAAATTGGATTGTTCTACTCCGGAGTGATATGCTCACCGGAGTATTTTTGGATCTTAGCTGGAGCGGCGTTTGGCGGTTGCACGAAGCCGTGCTGGATGTTAAGCCTGTCGAGGCACGCCTGGTGGAAAGCGTGCGCCACCTTAGCCTCATCGGCGCGCCGCTGCAATGCTGCGTCCCTGGGATTTGCAGCCGCCGCATTCTTAGCCTGCACGAAAGCTTGCAGAGCATCCCGGCATCTATAGAGTGCCGGGAACATCACGTTATATACGAGCTCCTTGGCGGTGTTGCTCCTGCAAAGGGCGTCGCCGTGATGCGCTTCGAAAGAACGGCCTGGCTCCACGGCCGGCACCGCCTGAAGTGCGGTCGGATTAGGCGGCTGGCCACGGGAGCTCCCTGCCTCCGCATCGTTCGCGCCGGCCGGGAAGGGGATCTCACCTGCTGGCAAAGAAAACCATGCGGCATGCGCGGGCGGAAAAGCCGGCCAGGGCCGAGCGGGCGTCGCATGCGGGGTTGCGTGGGAGATCCCTGCCTCTGCATCCATCGGCCCGCACGGGAAGCGGCTGGCGAGGGGCTCCACGGCCAGCGCCGCCGCCGCGGGCTGAACAACCGGCCAGTGCAGAGCGGGCGGGTTATGCCTTGGTGCGCGATGGACGAAGCGAAGGCGGCGCTGATGCTCCGCTTCCTCGTCGGTGGTAGGACTACGCGCGCGGCGACCAGAGCCAAGTCGGAAGGCCATAGCTATGTCGATTGGTCACTTAAGCTGGAGAGGTTCTCTTACCATTTCGGAGAAGCGGAGTAAGAGGAAGTTGTTGCTTATACGGGTTCACTGCCACGTTGGGTTAAGAGGGGCAAAGTTGGTCAATGCCTAGGAAGTTGGAATCGTTTTGGCCCCAATTTTTTAATTACCTTGCGGTTCATCTCTCGGTCTCTCCCACCTCTTCACTATCCCTCCCCTTGCCTCCTTTCATGCTTCATCGTAGTGCATCTTGTTTTTCTAGCACCTTCACAAAAATCATACACATTTGGCCGATTCTGTCATTGTGTGCACTAATAAAGTAAAAAAAATCCATTATATGTGAATAAACGTTTAATACACTAGCTCGCAAAGATGTTTCTCAAGGCGATATGCACAATGCCTGCCAAAAATGGGTCATGATAACTAAATTTCGTGTTAATTTTTGCATGACATGTACTCACTTGTGTATGAAGCCAAGCAAACTCATAATCTATACCAAAAAAATGTGAAAGAGTTCTTTTTAGTATCCTTCATACATGGGGTTCCTATTTTTACTTTCTATTTTTACTAGTTACAAGTACTCATGCATGAAAACTTTTGAAAATATGTGCATTTTGGGCTGTGTGGAGACATGGTACAATAATATATTCAAGTTGATATACAAAGTCTAGACATATTCAAACTAGACAAATAATGTATCTAACCCCCTAACCCTAAACTCTGTCTTATGAAGTCAAGCATGCATGAAGAGAATTGGTTTTGGGTTTCAAACATGGAAATTTCAAAATCATCCCAAAAGCTTCATTTTAGAGCGACTAAGAAGGATCCAGGCTTACCTTTCCATTTTCATGTTTTAAACTTGTTTAAATCTTGGTCAAATCTAGGATTTGACCAAGATTCAAATGGGCATAAAATAAAAAAATGAAAAAATGAAAAACCAAAGCGCACATAGTCTTCTTATATGTCATATAGTAAGCATTAAAGTTGGTAAACAAGGTCTAGACATATTCAAACTAGACAAATCATGTATCTACCCCCTAACCCCTAAACTCTGTCTTATGACGAAGTCAAGCATGAAGATTAAGTGGTTTTGGGTTTCAAACATGGAAATTTCAAAAACCTCCCAAAAACTTCATTTTAGGGTGACTAAGAAGGATACAGGCTTCCCTTTTCATTTTCATGTTCTATACTTGTTTAAATCTTGGTCAAACCTAGGATTTGACCAAGATTCAAATGTGCATCAAAATTCCAAAAAAATCAGAAAAATGAAAAACCAAAGCACATAGTTTTCTTATGTCATATAGTAAGCATTAAAGTTGATAAACAAGGGTCTAGACATATTCAAACAAGAAAAATCATGTATCTACCCCCTAACCCTAAACTTTGTCTTATGTAGTCAAGCATGAAGAGAAGTGGTTTTGGGTTTCAAATATGGAAATTTCAAAAACCTATCAAAAGCTTCATTTTAGAGTGACTAAGAAGGATCCATGCTTACCTTTTCATTTTCATATTTGAAACTTGTTTAAATCATTGTCAAACCTAGGATTTGACCAAGATTTAAATGGGCATAAAATTAAAAAAATCGGAAAAATGAAAAACAAAAGCACATAGTCTTCTTATGTCACATATATATATAGTAAGCATTCAAAAGTTGATAAACAAGGTCTAGCTAGACATATTCAAATAAGACAAATCATGTATCTACCCCTCTAAAACCATAAACTCTGTCTTATGAAGTCAAGCATGAAGAGAAGTGGTTTTTGGTTTCAAACATGGAAATTTCAAAAACCTCCCAAAATTAAAGCTTCATTTTAGAGTGACTAGTTAAGAAGGATCCAGGCTTACCTTTTCATTTTCATGTTTTAAACTTGTTTAAATCTTGGTCAAACCTAGGATTTGACCAATATTCAAATGGGCATAAAATAAAAAATAAATAAAATAAAAAACCAAAGCACATAGTCTTCTTATGTCATATAGTAAGCATTCAAGTTCATAAACAAGGTCTAGACATATTCAAACCAGACAAATCATGTACCCCTAACCCTAAACTTTGTCTTAATTATATATGAAGTCAAGCATGAAGCAGAGAAGTGTGGTTTTGGGTTTCAAACATGGAAATTTCAAAAACCTCCCAAAAAGCTTCATTTTAATTAGACTGGCTGGTTAATTAAGAAGGATCCATGATTAATTACCTTTTCATTGTCATGTTTTAAACTTGTTTAAATCTTGGTCGAACCTAGGATTTGACCAAGATTCAAATGGGCATAAAATTTCAGAAAAAAATCGAAAGAATGAAAAACCAAAGCACATAGCCTTCTTATGTCATATATATAGTAAGCATTCAAATTGATAAACATGGTCTAGAAATGGGGTTGTTCGAACCCCGTAGTTGGATTTTTTGAACCTTGATCTGTAGTACTGGGCAAAACCCTAGTTTAACCTATTTAATTATAGATTAGTAGGTCGATTTTTCTACTATGCAGCACATGTGTGTTTGCCCGTCGAGTGAAACTCGGAGGAAGAGGGATCACTCGGAAGGAGAGAAGAAGGGAGAGAATTATGGTGTCTCCCCTTTTTCGGGTGATGATGTTGACTTTTGTGCAGGGTTTGTCAGTGAGCAGGAGGTGCGAGCGAGCGAGCGAGCGAGTCGAGCGAGGCCGAGAATGAGAGAGATTTGTTTTTTTGTGAGAGGGACAACCGAAGGATCCAGAAGGACCCACAGACTTCCAATACGCATCCTGATGCGTCTTCTCTTGACAAAGAAAATGGCTGGGAGTTTGCGTACCTATTGCACGTGACTTGTGCTCACTGAAGTGTGGGACCTCACGCATGGGCACCACACATAAGTGACAGACCTGTTGGTGTAAAAGCTCGGTTGATTATTATAGTGCATTAGAACAAAGTTTCCTATGGATTCAAGGGTAGGAAATCCAAGTTAACTCATTTACATGACATTATTTTTTCCATGAAGCAAAGTTAACGCACCTATCAATTGGTACATTTTGGAGTGACTAAGAAGGATCCAGGCTTACTTATTCGTTTTCACGTGTAAAACTTGTCTAAATCTTGGTCAAACAAAATTGGCAGAAAATTCAAAAAAAAAGAAAAATGAAAAACCAAAGCACATAGTCTTCTTATGTCATATAGTAAGCATTAAAGTTGATAAACAAGGTCTAGACATATTCAAACCATACAAATCATGTATCTACCCGCTAACCCCTAAACTATGTCTTAAGAAGTCAAGCATGAAGAGAAGTGGTTTTGGGTTTCAAACATGGAAATTTCAAAAACCTCCCAAAACTTCATTTTAGGGTGACTAAGAAGGATACAGGCTTCCCTTTTCATTTTCATGTTCTATACTTGTTTAAATCTTGGTCAAACCTAGGATTTGACCAAGATTCAAATGGGCACAAAAAAAAAAAAAAAGCACATAGTGTTCTTATGTCATATCGTAAGCATTCAAGTTGATAAACAAGGTCTAGATATATCCAAACCAGACAAATCATGTATCTACCCCCTATCGACCCTAAACTTCGTCTTATGAAGTCAAGCATGAAGAGAAGTGGTTTTGGGTTTCAAACATGGAAATTTCAAAAACCTCCCAAAATTCAGCTTCATTTTAGAGCGACTAAGAAGGATCGATGCTTACCTTTTCATTTCCATGTTTTAAACTTATTTAAATCTTGGTCAAACCTAGGATTTGACCAAGATTCAAATGGGCATAAAAATTCAGACAAAAAATCTAAAGAATGAAAAACCAAAGCACATAGCCTTCTTAATTATGTCATATAGTAAACACTCAAGTTGATAAACAAGGTCTAGACATATTCAAACCAGAAAAATCATGTGTATATCTACCCCTAACCCTAAACTCTGTCTTATGAAGTCAATCTAGGATTTAACCAAGATTCAAATGGGCATAAAATAAAAAAACAGAAAAATGAAAAACCAAAGCGCACATAGTCTTCTTATATGTCATATAGTAAGCATTAAAGTTGATAAACAAGGTCTGGACATATTCAAACTAGCTAGACAAATCATGTATCTACCCCCTAACCCCTAAACTCTGTCTTATGACGAAGTCAAGCATGAAGATAAGTGGTTTTGGGTTTCAAACATGGAAATTTCAAAAACCTCCCAAAAACTTCATTTTAGGGTGACTAATTAAGAAGGATACAGGCTTCCCTTTTCATTTTCATGTTCTATACTTGTTTAAATCGGTTTGACCAAGATTCAAATGTGCATCAAAATTCCAAAAAAAAATCAGAAAAATGAAAAACCAAAGCACATAGTTTTCTTATGTCACATACATATATATAGTAAGCATTCAAAAGTTGATAAACAAGGTCTAGCTAGACATATTCAAATAAGACAAATCATGTATCTACCCCTCTAAAACCATAATAAACTCTGTCTTATGAAGTCAAGCATGAAGAGAAGTGGTTTTTGGTTTCAAACATGGAAATTTCAAAAACCTCCCAAAATTAAAGCTTCATTTTAGAGTGACTAGTTAAGAAGGATCCAGGCTTACCTTTTCATTTTCATGTTTTAAACTTGTTTAAATCTTGGTCAAACCTAGGATTTGACCAATATTCAAATGGGCATAAAATAAAAAATAAATAAAATAAAAAACCAAAGCACATAGTCTTCTTATGTCATATAGTAAGCATTCAAGTTCATAAACAAGGTCTAGACATATTCAAACCAGACAAATCATGTACCCCCTAACCCTAAACTTTGTCTTAATTATATATGAAGTCAAGCATGAAGCAGAGAAGTGTGGTTTTGGGTTTCAAACATGGAAATTTCAAAAACCTCCCAAAAAGCTTCATTTTAATTAGACTGGCTGGTTAATTAAGAAGGATCCATGATTAATTACCTTTTCATTGTCATGTTTTAAACTTGTTTAAATCTTGGTCGAACCTAGGATTTGACCAAGATTCAAATGGCCATAAAATTTCAGAAAAAAATCGAAAGAATGAAAAACCAAAGCACATAGCCTTCTTATGTCATATAGTAAGCATTCAAATTGATAAACATGGTCTAGACATATTCAAACCAGAAAAATCATGTATCTACCCCTAACCCTAAACTCTGTCTTATGAAGTCAAGCATGAACAGAAGTGGTTTTGGGTTTCAAACATGGTAAATTCAAGAACCTCCCAAAAGCTTCATTTTAGAGTTACTAAGAGAAAGATCCAGACTTAATTACCTTATCATTTTCACATGTTAAACTTGTTTAAATCTTGCTCAACAAACCTAGGATTTTACCAAGATTCTCAAATGGGCATAAAAATCAAAAAATGAAATACCAATGCACATAGTCCTCTTATGTCATATAGTAAGCATTCAAGTTGATAAACAAGGTCTAGACATATTCAAACAAGACAAATCATGTATCTACCCCCTATCGACCCTAAACTTCGTCTTATGAAGTCAAGCATGAAGAGAAGTGGTTTTGGGTTTCAAACATGGAAATTTCAAAAACCTCCCAAAATTCAGCTTCATTTTAGAGCGACTAAGAAGGATCGATGCTTACCTTTTCATTTCCATGTTTTAAACTTATTTAAATCTTGGTCAAACCTAGGATTTGACCAAGATTCAAATGGGCATAAAAATTCAGACAAAAAATCTAAAGAATGAAAAACCAAAGCACATAGCCTTCTTAATTATGTCATATAGTAAACACTCAAGTTGATAAACAAGGTCTAGACATATTCAAACCAGAAAAATCATGTGTATATCTACCCCTAACCCTAAACTCTGTCTTATGAAGTCAATCATGAAGAGAATTGGTTTTGGGTTTCAAACATGGAAATTTCAAGTACGTCCCAAAAGCTTCATATATTTTAGAGTGACTAATTAAGAAGGATCTTGGCTTACGTTTTCATTTTCATGCTTGAAACTTGTTTAAATCTTGGTTGAACCTAGGATTTGACCAGAATCAAATGTGCATAAAATTCTTAAAAAAAATAGAAAAATGAAAAACAAAAGCACATGGTCTTCTTATGTCATATAGTAAGCATTCAAGTTGATAAACAAGGTTTAGACATATTCAAACCAGACAAATCATGTATCTACCCCTAACCCTAAACTCGGTCTTATGAAGTCTAGCATGAGGAGAAGTCGTTTTGGGTTTCAAACGTTTAAGCCAAAAGCCCCATTTCAAATATTTCAAACTTATTCAAATTTGGTTCAAATTTGAAAGACACACAAGTTATAGCACACATAGTGCATACATTCTCACACATACTGCACTAGATGCTAACCCGGCCTATAGTTTGAGGCCATTGGATGAGGTCGAAAAAAATCTTGGATTAGAAATGGGGTTGTTCGAACCCCGTAGTTGGATTTTTTGAACCTTGATCTGTAGTACTGGGCAAAACCCTAGTTTAACCTATTTAATTATAGATTCGTAGGTCGATTTTTCTACTATTACTATGCAGCACATGTGTGTTTGCCCGTCGAGTGAAACTCGGAGGAAGAGGGATCACTCGGAAGGAGAGAAGAAGGGAGAGAATTATGGTGTCTCCCCTTTTTCGGGTGATGATGTTGACTTTTGTGCAGGGTTTGTCAGTGAGCAGGAGGTGCGAGCGAGCGAGCGAGCGAGTCGAGCGAGGCCGAGAATGAGAGAGATTTGTTTTTTTGTGAGAGGGACAACCGAAGGATCCAGAAGGACCCACAGACTTCCAATACGCATCCTGATGCGTCTTCTCTTGACAAAGAAAATGGCTGGGAGTTTGCGTACCTATTGCACGTGACTTGTGCTCACTGAAGTGTGGGACCTCACGCATGGGCACCACACGTAAGTGACAGACCTGCTGGTGTAAAAGCTCGGTTGATTATTATAGTGCATTAGAACAAAGTTTCCTATGGATTCAAGGGTAGGAAATCCAAGTTAACTCATTTACATGACATTATTTTTTCCATGAAGCAAAGTTAACGCACCTATCAATTGGTACATTTTGGAGTGACTAAGAAGGATCCAGGCTTACTTATTCGTTTTCACGTGTAAAACTTGTCTAAATCTTGGTCAAACAAAATTGGCAGAAAATTCAAAAAAAAAACAGAAAAATGAAAAACCAAAGCACATAGTCTTCTTATGTCATATAGTAAGCATTAAAGTTGATAAACAAGGTCTAGACATATTCAAACCATACAAATCATGTATCTACCCGCTAACCCCTAAACTATGTCTTAAGAAGTCAAGCATGAAGAGAAGTGGTTTTGGGTTTCAAACATGGAAATTTCAAAAACCTCCCAAAACTTCATTTTAGGGTGACTAAGAAGGATACAGGCTTCCCTTTTCATTTTCATGTTCTATACTTGTTTAAATCTTGGTCAAACCTAGCTAGGATTTGACCAAGATTCAAATGGGCACAAAAACAAAAAAAAAAGCACATAGTGTTCTTATGTCATATCGTAAGCATTCAAGTTGATAAACAAGGTCTAGATATATCCAAACCAGACAAATCATGTATCTACCCCCTATCGACCCTAAACTTCGTCTTATGAAGTCAAGCATGAAGAGAAGTGGTTTTGGGTTTCAAACATGGAAATTTCAAAAACCTCCCAAAATTCAGCTTCATTTTAGAGCGACTAAGAAGGATCGATGCTTACCTTTTCATTTCCATGTTTTAAACTTATTTAAATCTTGGTCAAACCTAGGATTTGACCAAGATTCAAATGGGCATAAAAATTCAGACAAAAAATCTAAAGAATGAAAAACCAAAGCACATAGCCTTCTTAATTATGTCATATAGTAAACACTCAAGTTGATAAACAAGGTCTAGACATATTCAAACCAGAAAAATCATGTGTATATCTACCCCTAACCCTAAACTCTGTCTTATGAAGTCAATCTAGGATTTAACCAAGATTCAAATGGGCATAAAATAAAAAAACAGAAAAATGAAAAACCAAAGCGCACATAGTCTTCTTATATGTCATATAGTAAGCATTAAAGTTGATAAACAAGGTCTGGACATATTCAAACTAGCTAGACAAATCATGTATCTACCCCCTAACCCCTAAACTCTGTCTTATGACGAAGTCAAGCATGAAGATAAGTGGTTTTGGGTTTCAAACATGGAAATTTCAAAAACCTCCCAAAAACTTCATTTTAGGGTGACTAATTAAGAAGGATACAGGCTTCCCTTTTCATTTTCATGTTCTATACTTGTTTAAATCTTGGTCAAACCTAGGATTTGACCAAGATTCAAATGTGCATCAAAATTCAAAAAAAACAGAAAAATGAAAAACCAAAGCACATAGTTTTCTTATGTCACATACATATATATAGTAAGCATTCAAAAGTTGATAAACAAGGTCTAGCTAGACATATTCAAATAAGACAAATCATGTATCTACCCCTCTAAAACCATAAACTCTGTCTTATGAAGTCAAGCATGAAGAGAAGTGGTTTTTGGTTTCAAACATGGAAATTTCAAAAACCTCCCAAAATTAAAGCTTCATTTTAGAGTGACTAGTTAAGAAGGATCCAGGCTTACCTTTTCATTTTCATGTTTTAAACTTGTTTAAATCTTGGTCAAACCTAGGATTTGACCAATATTCAAATGGGCATAAAATAAAAAATAAATAAAATAAAAAACCAAAGCACATAGTCTTCTTATGTCATATAGTAAGCATTCAAGTTCATAAACAAGGTCTAGACATATTCAAACCAGACAAATCATGTACCCCCTAACCCTAAACTTTGTCTTAATTATATATGAAGTCAAGCATGAAGCAGAGAAGTGTGGTTTTGGGTTTCAAACATGGAAATTTCAAAAACCTCCCAAAAAGCTTCATTTTAATTAGACTGGCTGGTTAATTAAGAAGGATCCATGATTAATTACCTTTTCATTGTCATGTTTTAAACTTGTTTAAATCTTGGTCGAACCTAGGATTTGACCAAGATTCAAATGGGCATAAAAATTCAGAAAAAATCGAAAGAATGAAAAACCAAAGCACATAGCCTTCTTATGTCATATAGTAAGCATTCAAATTGATAAACATGGTCTAGACATATTCAAACCAGAAAAATCATGTATCTACCCCTAACCCTAAACTCTGTCTTATGAAGTCAAGCATGAACAGAAGTACGGTGGTTTTGGGTTTCAAACATGGTAAATTCAAGAACCTCCCAAAAGCTTCATTTTAGAGTTACTAAGAGAAAGATCCAGACTTAATTACCTTATCATTTTCACATGTTAAACTTGTTTAAATCTTGCTCAACAAACCTAGGATTTTACCAAGATTCTCAAATGGGCATAAAAATCAAAAAATGAAATACCAATGCACATAGTCCTCTTATGTCATATAGTAAGCATTCAAGTTGATAAACAAGGTCTAGACATATTCAAACAAGACAAATCATGTATCTACCCCCTATCGACCCTAAACTTCGTCTTATGAAGTCAAGCATGAAGAGAAGTGGTTTTGGGTTTCAAACATGGAAATTTCAAAAACCTCCCAAAATTCAGCTTCATTTTAGAGCGACTAAGAAGGATCGATGCTTACCTTTTCATTTCCATGTTTTAAACTTATTTAAATCTTGGTCAAACCTAGGATTTGACCAAGATTCAAATGGGCATAAAAATTCAGACAAAAAATCTAAAGAATGAAAAACCAAAGCACATAGCCTTCTTAATTATGTCATATAGTAAACACTCAAGTTGATAAACAAGGTCTAGACATATTCAAACCAGAAAAATCATGTGTATATCTACCCCTAACCCTAAACTCTGTCTTATGAAGTCAATCATGAAGAGAATTGGTTTTGGGTTTCAAACATGGAAATTTCAAGTACGTCCCAAAAGCTTCATATATTTTAGAGTGACTAATTAAGAAGGATCTTGGCTTACGTTTTCATTTTCATGCTTGAAACTTGTTTAAATCTTGGTTGAACCTAGGATTTGACCAGAATCAAATGTGCATAAAATTCTTAAAAAAATAGAAAAATGGAAAACAAAAGCACATGGTCTTCTTATGTCATATAGTAAGCATTCAAGTTGATAAACAAGGTTTAGACATATTCAAACCAGACAAATCATGTATCTACCCCTAACCCTAAACTCGGTCTTATGAAGTCTAGCATGAGGAGAAGTCGTTTTGGGTTTCAAACGTTTAAGCCAAAAGCCCCATTTCAAATATTTCAAACTTATTCAAATTTGGTTCAAATTTGAAAGACACACAAGTTATAGCACACATAGTGCATACATTCTCACACATACTGCACTAGATGCTAACCCGGCCTATAGTTTGAGGCCATTGGATGAGGTCGAAAAAAATCTTGGATTAGAAATGGGGTTGTTCGAACCCCGTAGTTGGATTTTTTGAACCTTGATCTGTAGTACTGGGCAAAACCCTAGTTTAACCTATTTAATTATAGATTCGTAGGTCGATTTTTCTACTATGCAGCACATGTGTGTTTGCCCGTCGAGTGAAACTCGGAGGAAGAGGGATCACTCGGAAGGAGAGAAGAAGGGAGAGAATTATGGTGTCTCCCCTTTTTCGGGTGATGATGTTGACTTTTGTGCAGGGTTTGTCAGTGAGCAGGAGGTGCGAGCGAGCGAGCGAGCGAGGCCGAGAATGAGAGAGATTTGTTGTGAGAGGGACAGAAGGATCCAGAAGGACCCACAGACTTCCAATACGCATCCTGATGCGTCTTCTCTTGACAAAGAAAATGGCTGGGAGTTTGCGTACCTATTGCACGTGACTTGTGCTCACTGAAGTGTGGGACCTCACGCATGGGCACCACACGTAAGTGACAGACCTGTTGGTGTAAAAGCTCGGTTGATTATTATAGTGCATTAGAACAAAGTTTCCTATGGATTCAAGGGTAGGAAATCCAAGTTAACTCATTTACATGACATTATTTTTTCCATGAAGCAAAGTTAACGCACCTATCAATTGGTACATTTTGGAGTGACTAAGAAGGATCCAGGCTTACTTATTCGTTTTCACGTGTAAAACTTGTCTAAATCTTGGTCAAACAAAATTGGCAGAAAATTCAAAAAAAAAACAGAAAAATGAAAAACCAAAGCACATAGTCTTCTTATGTCATATAGTAAGCATTAAAGTTGATAAACAAGGTCTAGACATATTCAAACCATACAAATCATGTATCTACCCGCTAACCCCTAAACTATGTCTTAAGAAGTCAAGCATGAAGAGAAGTGGTTTTGGGTTTCAAACATGGAAATTTCAAAAACCTCCCAAAACTTCATTTTAGGGTGACTAAGAAGGATACAGGCTTCCCTTTTCATTTTCATGTTCTATACTTGTTTAAATCTTGGTCAAACCTAGGATTTGACCAAGATTCAAATGGGCACAAAAAAAAAAAAAAAAAGCACATAGTGTTCTTATGTCATATCGTAAGCATTCAAGTTGATAAACAAGGTCTAGATATATCCAAACCAGACAAATCATGTATCTACCCCCTATCGACCCTAAACTTCGTCTTATGAAGTCAAGCATGAAGAGAAGTGGTTTTGGGTTTCAAACATGGAAATTTCAAAAACCTCCCAAAATTCAGCTTCATTTTAGAGCGACTAAGAAGGATCGATGCTTACCTTTTCATTTCCATGTTTTAAACTTATTTAAATCTTGGTCAAACCTAGGATTTGACCAAGATTCAAATGGGCATAAAAATTCAGACAAAAAATCTAAAGAATGAAAAACCAAAGCACATAGCCTTCTTAATTATGTCATATAGTAAACACTCAAGTTGATAAACAAGGTCTAGACATATTCAAACCAGAAAAATCATGTGTATATCTACCCCTAACCCTAAACTCTGTCTTATGAAGTCAATCTAGGATTTAACCAAGATTCAAATGGGCATAAAATAAAAAAACAGAAAAATGAAAAACCAAAGCGCACATAGTCTTCTTATATGTCATATAGTAAGCATTAAAGTTGATAAACAAGGTCTGGACATATTCAAACTAGCTAGACAAATCATGTATCTACCCCCTAACCCCTAAACTCTGTCTTATGACGAAGTCAAGCATGAAGATAAGTGGTTTTGGGTTTCAAACATGGAAATTTCAAAAACCTCCCAAAAACTTCATTTTAGGGTGACTAATTAAGAAGGATACAGGCTTCCCTTTTCATTTTCATGTTCTATACTTGTTTAAATCTTGGTCAAACCTAGGATTTGACCAAGATTCAAATGTGCATCAAAATTCCAAAAAAATCAGAAAAATGAAAAACCAAAGCACATAGTTTTCTTATGTCACATACATATATATAGTAAGCATTCAAAAGTTGATAAACAAGGTCTAGCTAGACATATTCAAATAAGACAAATCATGTATCTACCCCTCTAAAACCATAAACTCTGTCTTATGAAGTCAAGCATGAAGAGAAGTGGTTTTTGGTTTCAAACATGGAAATTTCAAAAACCTCCCAAAATTAAAGCTTCATTTTAGAGTGACTAGTTAAGAAGGATCCAGGCTTACCTTTTCATTTTCATGTTTTAAACTTGTTTAAATCTTGGTCAAACCTAGGATTTGACCAATATTCAAATGGGCATAAAATAAAAAATAAATAAAATAAAAAACCAAAGCACATAGTCTTCTTATGTCATATAGTAAGCATTCAAGTTCATAAACAAGGTCTAGACATATTCAAACCAGACAAATCATGTACCCCCTAACCCTAAACTTTGTCTTAATTATATATGAAGTCAAGCATGAAGCAGAGAAGTGTGGTTTTGGGTTTCAAACATGGAAATTTCAAAAACCTCCCAAAAAGCTTCATTTTAATTAGACTGGCTGGTTAATTAAGAAGGATCCATGATTAATTACCTTTTCATTGTCATGTTTTAAACTTGTTTAAATCTTGGTCGAACCTAGGATTTGACCAAGATTCAAATGGGCATAAAATTTCAGAAAAAATCGAAAGAATGAAAAACCAAAGCACATAGCCTTCTTATGTCATATAGTAAGCATTCAAATTGATAAACATGGTCTAGACATATTCAAACCAGAAAAATCATGTATCTACCCCTAACCCTAAACTCTGTCTTATGAAGTCAAGCATGAACAGAAGTACGGTGGTTTTGGGTTTCAAACATGGTAAATTCAAGAACCTCCCAAAAGCTTCATTTTAGAGTTACTAAGAGAAAGATCCAGACTTAATTACCTTATCATTTTCACATGTTAAACTTGTTTAAATCTTGCTCAACAAACCTAGGATTTTACCAAGATTCTCAAATGGGCATAAAAATCAAAAAATGAAATACCAATGCACATAGTCCTCTTATGTCATATAGTAAGCATTCAAGTTGATAAACAAGGTCTAGACATATTCAAACAAGACAAATCATGTATCTACCCCCTATCGACCCTAAACTTCGTCTTATGAAGTCAAGCATGAAGAGAAGTGGTTTTGGGTTTCAAACATGGAAATTTCAAAAACCTCCCAAAATTCAGCTTCATTTTAGAGCGACTAAGAAGGATCGATGCTTACCTTTTCATTTCCATGTTTTAAACTTATTTAAATCTTGGTCAAACCTAGGATTTGACCAAGATTCAAATGGGCATAAAAATTCAGACAAAAAATCTAAAGAATGAAAAACCAAAGCACATAGCCTTCTTAATTATGTCATATAGTAAACACTCAAGTTGATAAACAAGGTCTAGACATATTCAAACCAGAAAAATCATGTGTATATCTACCCCTAACCCTAAACTCTGTCTTATGAAGTCAATCATGAAGAGAATTGGTTTTGGGTTTCAAACATGGAAATTTCAAGTACGTCCCAAAAGCTTCATATATTTTAGAGTGACTAATTAAGAAGGATCTTGGCTTACGTTTTCATTTTCATGCTTGAAACTTGTTTAAATCTTGGTTGAACCTAGGATTTGACCAGAATCAAATGTGCATAAAATTCTTAAAAAAATAGAAAAATGAAAAACAAAAGCACATGGTCTTCTTATGTCATATAGTAAGCATTCAAGTTGATAAACAAGGTTTAGACATATTCAAACCAGACAAATCATGTATCTACCCCCTAACCCTAAACTCGGTCTTATGAAGTCTAGCATGAGGAGAAGTCGTTTTGGGTTTCAAACGTTTAAGCCAAAAGCCCCATTTCAAATATTTCAAACTTATTCAAATTTGGTTCAAATTTGAAAGACACACAAGTTATAGCACACATAGTGCATACATTCTCACACATACTGCACTAGATGCTAACCCGGCCTATAGTTTGAGGCCATTGGATGAGGTCGAAAAAAATCTTGGATTAGAAATGGGGTTGTTCGAACCCCGTAGTTGGATTTTTTGAACCTTGATCTGTAGTACTGGGCAAAACCCTAGTTTAACCTATTTAATTATAGATTCGTAGGTCGATTTTTCTACTATGCAGCACATGTGTGTTTGCCCGTCGAGTGAAACTCGGAGGAAGAGGGATCACTCGGAAGGAGAGAAGAAGGGAGAGAATTATGGTGTCTCCCCTTTTTCGGGTGATGATGTTGACTTTTGTGCAGGGTTTGTCAGTGAGCAGGAGGTGCGAGCGAGCGAGTCGAGCGAGGCCGAGAATGAGAGAGATTTGTTTTTTTTGTGAGAGGGACAACCGAAGGATCCAGAAGGACCCACAGACTTCCAATACGCATCCTGATGCGTCTTCTCTTGACAAAGAAAATGGCTGGGAGTTTGCGTACCTATTGCACGTGACTTGTGCTCACTGAAGTGTGGGACCTCACGCATGGGCACCACACGTAAGTGACAGACCTGCTGGTGTAAAAGCTCGGTTGATTATTATAGTGCATTAGAACAAAGTTTCCTATGGATTCAAGGGTAGGAAATCCAAGTTAACTCATTTACATGACATTATTTTTTCCATGAAGCAAAGTTAACGCACCTATCAATTGGTACATTTTGGAGTGACTAAGAAGGATCCAGGCTTACTTATTCGTTTTCACGTGTAAAACTTGTCTAAATCTTGGTCAAACAAAATTGGCAGAAAATTCAAAAAAAAACAGAAAAATGAAAAACCAAAGCACATAGTCTTCTTATGTCATATAGTAAGCATTAAAGTTGATAAACAAGGTCTAGACATATTCAAACCATACAAATCATGTATCTACCCGCTAACCCCTAAACTATGTCTTAAGAAGTCAAGCATGAAGAGAAGTGGTTTTGGGTTTCAAACATGGAAATTTCAAAAACCTCCCAAAACTTCATTTTAGGGTGACTAAGAAGGATACAGGCTTCCCTTTTCATTTTCATGTTCTATACTTGTTTAAATCTTGGTCAAACCTAGCTAGGATTTGACCAAGATTCAAATGGGCACAAAAAAACAAAAAAATAAAAGCACATAGTGTTCTTATGTCATATCGTAAGCATTCAAGTTGATAAACAAGGTCTAGATATATCCAAACCAGACAAATCATGTATCTACCCCCTATCGACCCTAAACTCTGTCATGAAGTCAAGCATGAAGAGAAGTGGTTTTGGGTTTCAAACATGGAAATTTCAAAAACCTCCCAAAATTCAGCTTCATTTTAGAGCGACTAAGAAGGATCGATGCTTACCTTTTCATTTCCATGTTTTAAACTTATTTAAATCTTGGTCAAACCTAGGATTTGACCAAGATTCAAATGGGCATAAAAATTCAGACAAAAAATCTAAAGAATGAAAAACCAAAGCACATAGCCTTCTTAATTATGTCATATAGTAAACACTCAAGTTGATAAACAAGGTCTAGACATATTCAAACCAGAAAAATCATGTGTATATCTACCCCTAACCCTAAACTCTGTCTTATGAAGTCAATCTAGGATTTAACCAAGATTCAAATGGGCATAAAATAAAAAAACAGAAAAATGAAAAACCAAAGCGCACATAGTCTTCTTATATGTCATATAGTAAGCATTAAAGTTGATAAACAAGGTCTGGACATATTCAAACTAGCTAGACAAATCATGTATCTACCCCCTAACCCCTAAACTCTGTCTTATGACGAAGTCAAGCATGAAGATAAGTGGTTTTGGGTTTCAAACATGGAAATTTCAAAAACCTCCCAAAAACTTCATTTTAGGGTGACTAATTAAGAAGGATACAGGCTTCCCTTTTCATTTTCATGTTCTATACTTGTTTAAATCTTGGTCAAACCTAGGATTTGACCAAGATTCAAATGTGCATCAAAATTCCAAAAAAAACAGAAAAATGAAAAACCAAAGCACATAGTTTTCTTATGTCACATACATATATATAGTAAGCATTCAAAAGTTGATAAACAAGGTCTAGCTAGACATATTCAAATAAGACAAATCATGTATCTACCCCTCTAAAACCATAAACTCTGTCTTATGAAGTCAAGCATGAAGAGAAGTGGTTTTTGGTTTCAAACATGGAAATTTCAAAAACCTCCCAAAATTAAAGCTTCATTTTAGAGTGACTAGTTAAGAAGGATCCAGGCTTACCTTTTCATTTTCATGTTTTAAACTTGTTTAAATCTTGGTCAAACCTAGGATTTGACCAATATTCAAATGGGCATAAAATAAAAAATAAATAAAATAAAAAACCAAAGCACATAGTCTTCTTATGTCATATAGTAAGCATTCAAGTTCATAAACAAGGTCTAGACATATTCAAACCAGACAAATCATGTACCCCTAACCCTAAACTTTGTCTTAATTATATATGAAGTCAAGCATGAAGCAGAGAAGTGTGGTTTTGGGTTTCAAACATGGAAATTTCAAAAACCTCCCAAAAAGCTTCATTTTAATTAGACTGGCTGGTTAATTAAGAAGGATCCATGATTAATTACCTTTTCATTGTCATGTTTTAAACTTGTTTAAATCTTGGTCGAACCTAGGATTTGACCAAGATTCAAATGGGCATAAAAATTCAGAAAAAATCGAAAGAATGAAAAACCAAAGCACATAGCCTTCTTATGTCATATAGTAAGCATTCAAATTGATAAACATGGTCTAGACATATTCAAACCAGAAAAATCATGTATCTACCCCTAACCCTAAACTCTGTCTTATGAAGTCAAGCATGAACAGAAGTACGGTGGTTTTGGGTTTCAAACATGGTAAATTCAAGAACCTCCCAAAAGCTTCATTTTAGAGTTACTAAGAGAAAGATCCAGACTTAATTACCTTATCATTTTCACATGTTAAACTTGTTTAAATCTTGCTCAACAAACCTAGGATTTTACCAAGATTCTCAAATGGGCATAAAAATCAAAAAATGAAATACCAATGCACATAGTCCTCTTATGTCATATAGTAAGCATTCAAGTTGATAAACAAGGTCTAGACATATTCAAACAAGACAAATCATGTATCTACCCCCTATCGACCCTAAACTTCGTCTTATGAAGTCAAGCATGAAGAGAAGTGGTTTTGGGTTTCAAACATGGAAATTTCAAAAACCTCCCAAAATTCAGCTTCATTTTAGAGCGACTAAGAAGGATCGATGCTTACCTTTTCATTTCCATGTTTTAAACTTATTTAAATCTTGGTCAAACCTAGGATTTGACCAAGATTCAAATGGGCATAAAAATTCAGACAAAAAATCTAAAGAATGAAAAACCAAAGCACATAGCCTTCTTAATTATGTCATATAGTAAACACTCAAGTTGATAAACAAGGTCTAGACATATTCAAACCAGAAAAATCATGTGTATATCTACCCCTAACCCTAAACTCTGTCTTATGAAGTCAATCATGAAGAGAATTGGTTTTGGGTTTCAAACATGGAAATTTCAAGTACGTCCCAAAAGCTTCATATATTTTAGAGTGACTAATTAAGAAGGATCTTGGCTTACGTTTTCATTTTCATGCTTGAAACTTGTTTAAATCTTGGTTGAACCTAGGATTTGACCAGAATCAAATGTGCATAAAATTCTTAAAAAAAATAGAAAAATGAAAAACAAAAGCACATGGTCTTCTTATGTCATATAGTAAGCATTCAAGTTGATAAACAAGGTCTAGACATATTCAAACAAGACAAATCATGTATCTACCCCCTATCGACCCTAAACTTCGTCTTATGAAGTCAAGCATGAAGAGAAGTGGTTTTGGGTTTCAAACATGGAAATTTCAAAAACCTCCCAAAATTCAGCTTCATTTTAGAGCGACTAAGAAGGATCGATGCTTACCTTTTCATTTCCATGTTTTAAACTTGTTTAAATCTTGGTCAAATCAAGGATTTGCAAGAAAATGGGCAAAAAAAAAACAGAAAAATGAAAAACCAAAGCGCACATAGTCTTCTTATATGTCATATAGTAAGCATTAAAGTTGATAAACAAGGTCTAGACATATTCAAACTAGCTAGACAAATCATGTATCTACCCCCTAACCCCTAAACTCTGTCTTATGACGAAGTCAAGCATGAAGATAAGTGGTTTTAGGTTTCAAACATGGAAATTTCAAAAACCTCCCAAAAACTTCATTTTAGGGTGACTAATTAAGAAGGATACATGCTTCCCTTTTCATTTTCATGTTCTATATATACTTGTTTAAATCTTGGTCAAACCTAGCTAGGATTTGACCAAGATTCAAATGTGCATCAAAATTCCAAAAAATATCAGAAAAATGAAAAACCAAAGCACATAGTTTTCTTATGTCATATAGTAGCATTAAAGTTGATAAACAAGGTCTAGACATATTCAAACAAGAAAAATCATGTATCTACTCCCTAACCCTAAACTTTGTCTTATGTAGTCAAGCATGAAGAGAAGTGGTTTTGGGTTTCAAATATGGAAATTTCAAAAACCTACCAAAAGCTTCATTTTAGAGTGACTAAGAAGGATCAATGCTTACCTTTTCATTTTCATATTTTAAACTTGTTTAAATCATTGTCAAACCAGGATTTGACCAAGATTTAAATGGGCATAAAATTAAAAAAATCAGAAAAATGAAAAACAAAAGCACATAGTCTTCTTATGTCACATATATATATATATAGTAAGCATTCAAAAGTTGACAAACAAGGTCTATACATATTCAAATAAGACAAATCATGTATCTACCCCTAACCCTAAACTCTGTCTTATGAAGTCAAGCATGAAGAGAAGTGGTTTTTGGTTTCAAACATGGAAATTTCAAAAACCTCCCAAAAGCTTCATTTTAGAGTGACTAAGAAGGATCCAGGCTTACCTTTTCATTTTCATGTTTTAAACTTGTTTAAATCTTGGTCAAACCTAGGATTTGACCAATATTAAAATGGGCATAAAATAAAAAAATAAAAAAACCCAAAGCACATAGTCTTCTTATGTCATATAGTAAGCATTCAAGTTCATAAACAAGGTCTAGACATATTCAAACCAGACAAATCATGTATCTACCCCTATCGACCCTAAACTTCGTCTTATGAAGTCAAGCATGAAGAGAAGTGGTTTTGGGTTTCAAACATGGAAATTTCAAAAACCTACCAAAAGCTTCATTTTAGAGCGAGTAAGAAGGATCGATGCTTATCTTTTCATTTTCATGTTTTAAACTTATTTAAATCTTGGTCAAACCTAGGATTTGACCAAGATTCAAATGGGCATAAAAATTCAGACAAAAATCTAAAGAATGAAAAACCAAAGCACGTACATAGCCTTCTTAATTATGTCATATAGTAAACATTCAAGTTGATAAACAAGGTCTAGACATATTCAAACCAGAAAAATCGTGTATCTACCCCTAACCCTAATTAAACTCTGTCTTATGAAGTCAAGCATGAAGAAAAGTGGTTTTGAGTTTCAAGCATGCATGGAAATTTCGAGAACCTCCCAAAAGCTTCATTTTAGAGTGACTACGAAGGATCCATGCTTACACCTTTTCATTTTCAAGTTTTAAACTTGTTTAAAACCTGGTCAAACCTGGGATTTGACCAAGATTCAAATGGGCATAAAATTCAAAAAAATAGATAAATGAAAAACCATAGCACATAGTCTTCTTATGTCATATAGTAAGCATTCAAGTGGATAAACAAGCTCTAGACATACTGAAACCAGACAAATCATGTATCTACCCCTATCCCTAAACTATGTCTTATGAAGTCTAGCATGAAAAGAAGTGGTTTTGGGTTTCAAACATGGAAATTTCAAAAACCTCCCAAAAGCTTCATTTTGGATTGACTAAGGAGGATCCAGGCTTACTTTTTCATTTTCATGTTTTAAACTTGTTTAAATCTAGGTCAAACCTAGGATTTGACCAAGATTCAAATGGACATAAAAAATCAACAGTTTACAACAGCACACAAAATAAACATGAAATTACATCTAAATCCCTAACTTTTACATGGAGGACCCCAGGCTGAAAGCAAGAAATGCGATCGGGTCTTGAATCTTGATGCGTCTTCTCTTGACAAAGAAGATCGCTGGGAGTTTGCGTACGTACAGCACGTCACTTGTGCTCACTGAAGTGTGGGACATGACGCATGCATGGGCAACACACGTAAGTGACATGGATTCAAGGGTAGGGAAGCCAAGAGAAAAAAACGAGAATTTGGACAAAAATAACCCAATCTTGCTAGTATGTCGAAAGTTTGTTTTTCCCAATCTTTTCGACTTTGGGTTATTTCTGTCTATTTTGCCGAAAAAACGAGGACAGAGACTGGAAACGGTGATGCATCTAGCTTCAGAGTACGTCAGATTAAGACTTCATGAGCAACACTAGTCTGACGTAAGTACAGTGTATACAGACAAGACAGGGACTAGACATTGCTACCCACGTCCCTCTGCGCCCCTTCAAAGAAATCATACTCCGTACTAGAATCTCGAAACGTAGGAATTAGTCTGACACGATTTCTGATTGTTTAATTCATAGGATTGCAATTTTCAGAATTCATTGACAATACATTTTTATACAAAAACAAAAAATCCTTCATTGTGTAACCGTATGTTACTACTAGTATTTCTTTTGGTTTTCACACGCAATCAAATGTTATTGGATCCAAATACCGTTGTTTCTCAATCCTATATATTTGGAGATGATCATCACTCTCTAATCATACAATTTTCATATTCCCGCACTTTGAAAATCTTGCGAATAATCAAAGCAGCCAAAATGTATGGTGTGTATTGTATATGTTTATGCCATGCTTAGTTTCATCGAATATTGTTTGGTTGCATCGCGGGGAAACCGCGTGAATTTAGATTAATTGTTGCATGTTTGTTTGTGGTGTGACCAACTGCTTTTGCAACGAAACAACCCCCCCACCATGTACGCATTGTTTGGGTCGCATGCATGATGTGTACAAAATGTTAAAATAGAAATAATGTAGGAATTGAATATGATTGCATGTTGAATTAATCCTATATGAGAGAAATCACACAAATTTGAATTGCATGTTCTTTGGTTGTAGTGCTACACAAAAAACACGTGAATTAGTATGAATTATCATGTATTCAAGAATCAAAGGAGCCACTGAGATTTGAATCCCACAAAATTTCTATGAATTTTCTTCGAACCAAACAAGCCCAACAAGATTCCAAAGGAATATAATACAACGAATCAAACAACTTCCGTTGTTGGAATATTTCCTTAGGACATCAATCCAATAGAAACTATATGATCCAGTTTCAGCGACAATCTGGTCGGTGTAGGCTCGAGGAGGCCAATTGTATATATATGTTTGGACCCGGTTGGTTGAGTGATCATGCTCGTGACATCCAGCCTGAAAGGTAAAATTCGGGCAAGGCCAGCGTGACGCCACAATACTTTTGAAATATTCAAAAGCGCGTAATATTTGTGAAATTTTAATAATAGCTACTACTTATGTGAATTTTTTTCGTTCATACGCTTATTGGGGGGTAGGCTAACCCTAATGGCCTCCTCAAGATCCCTACCTCTACCAAGGTTTCCCGAGTTCATCCACCTCGACGGGTTCCTTGCCACTTTCGACCATGTTGTGGGCATCATTTCGGGTTCCCGTACCACGGCCAGTCCTTTTCAGGAGTCCCGAACCCGATGCCATAATATTTGTTTGAAAAAAATTCAAGACCGCACAATATTTGTTGAAATAAATGAATAAGCATTTTTAAATAGCTAAATAAAAGAAGTATGAATTTTGAAAAATTTATTTTTTCTAAAACATTAATTGGAGCATTGACATGTTGAACCCACTTGTCGATTTTGCTATCAACATGACTAACTAGCTGATTAGATAACCAAGTGGTGAAATTTGCAACATATTAGACCACCACATGGTGGAAACTGCAAAAAAAATGTCCAAGTGGTGGTTTGTGCAACATATAGAGCAGTACAGTATATGGTAGTACAAGATGAATGTGCACTGCCGTGGGCCCGTGGTAATATATCATGATGATGGCAAAGGATCTTTTCTCTGCTGAAACTGTCCAGAGCTGATTTGATGAGACAAAATACAGCTCCACGGCGTGCAAGGACAGTATACAGTACATTAGCTTCTTCTCGGGTCACACGCCTTCACGACAGGTGCAGTAGTGCAGCAGAGACCAGAGAGAGAAGGCACGCCCGTAGTACTCGTATTATTGATTTCAATTCAAATTGTTTTTTTTGCCTGCTTCTCCGTCTTCTTCATCTCCATCTTCTCTGGCGACCCCGCCTACACCAGCAGCCCCTGCACCACCGCCGCCATGCCTTTTTCGGATCATCTCGAGCCACCTGTTTGATGGTACTAGTAGGAGTTGTGGACTTTTATCCATATCGCTCTACCAGCTGCCGCTCGCACTGTCCTCCAATACCTCATACCCAAACGCCAGCGTCCCACTCCCACACCCCCACACCCACTTGACCGCATCCTTCCAATGGCGAGATCGATCAATGAGAGTGGCAGTTCTTGGGTGTTTCCTGATGGCCCCCTTGAAGAAATCGCATCCCGATGCGATGTCATCACCGCCGCGAGCCTCGTCGGTTCATGCAAGTTTTATCATGATTCAGCAACACAAAGTGTAGCTCTGCCTGCATCTCAGCCGTTTGGCATGCCCTGTGTTCTTCATACTCACCAAACTGAGGTACCGCCCGCGCACAATCCCTTCTCCCGCGTCCACAAGTTCAAGCAGCAGGGTGCGCAGAAGGACAAGCAGCATGATGCAAAAGATCGCAAGGGTACCTTGTGCCAACTGACGCCGCTGGACAGGATCTCTTCCGATGCCGTGATTCCAGATGGTGGTACGGGCATGTGGGCAGGCGCGAATGGAGATTGGATCGCCCTTCTTGGCTTCCCCTGGAATTGGGAGCTTGTCAATGTGTACACTGGTCGCCGGATTCCTCTACCACCAATAAGTGAGTTTAAATCCACCCCGGATAAACTTGTGTTCGAGTCTAATGATCAACATCTTCAACTGCTGAAGATAGCTATTTGCCGAGTTCCAACAGCTGCTTCAAATTATACTAGTTTCTCTGTTCTTGCCATCTTCAACGCGGCAATTGCAGTCCTTCACTGTGCTTCTAGCAGATGGACAGTTCTTGACAACCAGTTCTTAGCGTACGGCTACTCCGATGCAATCATCCACAAGGGTATTGTATTTGCTGTAACTCAGACAGGCGAAGTTTATGCATGGAATCAACTTTCTTGGGGTAATTTTTCTCATCTCATATGATGTGTTTTCGCTATTACCTGCTAGTTTCAGATTTAGCTTTAGCCTTTTTCTTTTTGTTGTGCAGTTTTCGTGTCATGCCTGTACCTTTCCCCCTCTATATTCAATCAAAATCAGCAGCGATATGCCTTTGAGTCAAAATAAAGTACTCCCTCCGATCCAAATCAAATTGACTCAGCTTTGTCTAGCCAGTGCATCTAGCTAGACAAACTTGAGTCAATTAATTTGTGCATATCTAGCTAGACACATCCAGTTGAGTCAATTAATTTGGATCGGAGGCAGTATTTTAGCTACATCATTATTCATGTATGTAATGAACTAATCAAGTTTTGCTGAACTGACTTCAAGCTGTGCTTTCCTTTGCAAGGTCCTTTGTTGATCAGCACGGCACCTATTCCGCCAGAACTTGATGAACAAGGTCGGTACAATCTTGGCTCCTGGTGGTTAGCACGATCTCCTGATGGTTCTAGACTTTTTCTGGTCCATACCTGGGGCGTTACTGACGGGCGGGATTATACTGGACTGGTTCGGATTTTACCTGCTGCTGCTACCTCTGAGGGTCGTCATGGTCGCACTATTCGCGGGTATGGTAAGGGTTTACTTGGCTGCGAGGTGTACAGCATGGACACCAGTCAGTTGATGCCACCGAGGCCATGGAGGAGGATTATTTCCCTTGGATCATATTCTCTCTTCCTTGGAGTGAACTATCCGATTATCATTCCAGTAGAAGACGGGGCAGAACATGACCGTCCAAATATGGCGAGAAGCAACTCTGTTTACACATCGCACCATGCAGTAGGCCTTGCATATCCTCCTTCTCCAGAAATTTGCCGCTTCAGTTTGAATTCTGAAGACTGTACTGTTGGTTTCCAAACCAACATTAGATGGACATGGCGGCAGGTTCCGTTGTGGCTCATCCCAAGCTTCGCCAACGCCCGGCAATGGAACCTGCCTTCGCGTCACAGGTCCAGAAAGAAGGGCTGATGTACTTTATGTAATACTCGTGTTGTAATGCAAGATTTGTATCTGTTGAACTATTTCATTTGCATGTTTATCTCTACCTAGGCTACTCCCTTTCCGTAGTTGTGTTGTACTATCTGTTGAACTATTTCCTTTGCCTGTTATCTCTACCTAGGCTACTCCTCCGTAGTTGTTAAATTGATGTAATGCTCCTACAATGCAGGCTACACTGGGCGTGTGGCCTGTAATGTTATCAAACACCTTTTGTACTCGTTCTAGTAAGCATTTCACACTATAGCTCACATAATTAAAGTACTCCTACAACGTATTAGTTGAAAGATATCTCTCATAAGTAAGTACCCCTCTTTGAGCTTATGCGAAACATAAATGACTATTTTAGAAATATATACTCTCGACACAAGATTATATTAAAAACAATGGTACATAGTTCTATTAGAAAAAGAAAGTGTGAATAGTAGAATGATGGAGAAGTGTTTTTTGAGGTCTGTGCATAGCTAGTGTTCATGGTGCAAAAGCACTTAGACTAGTCACAATGGGAAGTATCGTAGACTGATACTAGTCTATGATACAACACCTTCAATGCATAGTATCATGAATTAGTATCATGCAATGTTGCGAAAAACCAATTATTCATTTCTTTCCAAATAGACTAGCTTTGCGAGGATGACAAAACATTTCTTTATTGCCCTCTCGTATGAATCACCTCCATACATCACCTCTCATACCGATTGAAAGCCATGCCAAATCGTTGGTTCAAGACCATGAATACCAAGCCAATTTTGTTAGCTAGTTGGACCACCCTCGGATTGAGAACCAACGGTTGAAAGAAAGGTGGGCGCCAACTCATATTTTTTTCTCGAGAGTCCGACACTTGATGTTGATTGCAAAGTTCACAAAGGCCAAAATTTTGACATCCTCTTTGTGCAAGTCTTGCCACCATCCAAACTCGGTTTTGAAGTACCAACCAAGAAAAAAAAAGCTTGCACTTTGGAGGACCCCATGGACCATGAAAATTTTGAAAAACTTCCAGTAAATCATGCATATTTCGATTTATATTTTGGTGAAGTTTCATTCGATTTGAATCATAGGTTTGTGAGCAAATATATATTTAGTTTAAACTAGTGCTCGAGTACGTAAGAATCTATTTAATCACAAGCTAGTCATCCGAATGGGATGAAATATTCATAGATTTTAAAACAAGGAATCTACATATTACTGGATTTTTTTTCAAAATTTTCTGAATAGTTTTTCTTTTTTAGCTTCGAAATAAGAGATAGTTTGGAACGTTGGATCTCAAATGGATGGTAGATGGTGGGACACAGTCACAATGTATCTTGGAAGCATCAAGTCACTGAAGCTCTGTCCGGTTTCCAAACCAAGCTAGGAAAGGCATTGAAAATGAAGTTCTGCTCTAAAACATTTCTCATTCCATTTTGGTGCTCGCGCGGTTGCATGCTGCCCACGTGTTAAGGTACGTGTCTCTGGCATGTAGAGAACTACGATTATTGGCGAAAAATATATCGAAATGGAAACTGTAAAAAAAAGCCCTCTCTGGTCAACCTGATGTGACGAGACATCACTGCACCAAACGTCGTCGCAAATTTATAGATGGGTGGCGTGCTAGTCTACCAACAGTCAAATCGGCGCCCAGTCGCAGCAGCAGCCTAGAGTACTACCTAGTTTTTGCCCCTTGCATGTCTATCATCTTCTTCTTCACCCCGTTACAAAAAAAAAACTTCTTCTTCACCCTCCCAGAATCACGCGCACGCGCAGGATCTCGATCCCCACCACGCCGCATCACTAGTACTACTCCGTATACCTTTCTCTCCTTACCCCGGCCGGCCGCGCGCCGCATCGTTCCTTCCATAGCGCTCGCCCTCTCCTCCGAAAACCCCAAGCGCAGTTGCATCCGCCATCCACCTAAATCCATCTTCACGTGATGGATTATTCTAGGCTTTGCCGGGGCGGCGGGGACGGCCACTTGGAGGCTCTCACCGGCGACAACATCGACCTCATCGCTGCGCATCTGGACGTTACCTACACCGTCCGACTTGCTGCATGTTCCAGGGAGCTCTACGACATGATCAGCAAGGATGAAGGTAAGATGCACCATTGGGATGAACCCTGCCTGCTGATGCCTCCGCCTGCTTATTGGTTCGGTGAACACTGGGACCTGGCGACAGCATCTCGTCTGCATGATACCGTGTACGACCTGGTGCCCCTCGACCATCCTCGCCGTTCTGTCGCCCTGCCGTTCATGCACGACAGAAAATGGCTTGGCGCGAACGGCGACTGGATCGCCGCCGCCGATCATCATGAGTGGTGCCTCGTGAACGTCTACACCGAGCGACATATCCCCCTTCCATCCCTACCTGATTCGAAGATTCATCATAGTATTGTTTCATATCGACCTGCATACTCTTTTAACTGGGGTCTAGCAATTAATTTGTTGAAGATTGTAATCTGCCAAGTGCCCACAAAAGGTGGGAGGTACGCAGATTACAAGCTCATCGCCTTGTTCGACAAAACGATTTTCTACCTTGAAGGGGGTGGCGACTGGAGAATGCTGGAGGCCCTTACACCTGCACCTGATTATCCAAATTACTGTGATGCCATTGAACTCCGTGGCCACGTTTTTGCGGTGGACGAAACTGACGGCTCCACGTACTTCTGGGACACCGCAAATGGTATTTTTTCAGTCCTTATGTTGCATTGCATGATACACTGCCTTAACCAATGAAGTTATTCATGAACTACCTTGTTTATATTTTACCTTTCTTATATGACTTAATGATCACACCCCCTTTTGCTGAATATGAATGAACCGTTGCTTGCAATGAATTAGTAGTACTAATTAGTCACCAACAAACATAGTATGCTCAGTATGTGATTGCATTCCTGAATTAGTAACTCTACGCCACTGCAGAATATGGGTGTAATTAACCAGTATCTCAAAAGATAACGTGGCACTATGAAGGCACCCTTTTTGATAACCTTTTACACCCATTGTTTCATATATAACTAATTGATTTTGCCTCCAAAAGGAGGACGAGAGACCCCCGCCATCTGCATCAGAGAGATGCATAAGGACTTTCATAAGTATATGACTTAACGATCACATCCTTTATCTGAATATGAATGAACCGTTGCTTGCAATGAATTAGTACTAGTCAGTCATCAGCAAACATAGTATACTCCGTATGTGAATGCATTCCTGAATTAGTAACTCTATGCAACTGCAGAATATGGATGTAATTAACAAGTATCTCAAATGTTAACGTAGAAACAGAAAAATAGAAGAAAATCGTTTGTAATTACATGCGTAGCTTATATTTTCTAGAGATCGGGGAAAAAGCCTTGATTGGATGTACCTACATGCAGATCAAACAGTTCTTTGTTTATATCGGTGAACAATCTGCAGAATGGTATAATTAATTTTGTTTTTGATACATTTTTTCTCCCATTTTCTTGAATAGATTTCAGTTTCCCACAATTATCTTTCATTAGTGATTGTGACGTCCCCTCATTCAAAATAACTCAGGTTATCTTTTTCCTAATTCAATGATATTTAAGTTTGAGTAAGTTTACGATTAATATCTACAACCTCATATATATATAAGATTTAGCACCTGCAGGCCTAACAAAGTTAGCTGCCTCTAGTCCCCTGTATAGTTCTTTCTTTTTGCTTTCTCAGTTTTTCGTAGCCTTGCTACAACCCTGTATGCTCTAATATATAATGATGCACGACTAGGCATGTGTTCGAGAAAAGAAAATCTAAATATCTTTTGTAATATATGAACCTATATTGATGTTTTAGATGTTGGTAGTATAATTTTCGATAAACTTGAACAGACTTAAATCAGTTTAACTTAGCACAACCATATAGCGTACCTTTTTTAGAACGCGAAAATGAGGTAAACAAATACCATGTGTACCCTTTACTATCAATAGTAGAGAAGAGATTATGAACCTTCAACTCTAAAATGCAAATTCTTCTACTGAATGGATAGCTGCATCTGATACCTATTTTGCAAATGTTACCAGACTTGGGGTTAGCTACAAAGAGCATTTCTTTCTTGTCAAGCTTCATGCACTACCAACACAACCAAAAGTCCGAACTGATCGCAAGGGCGGCAATCCACTTATACAATTCAACACCCCCCCTCACGTGTGATGGGAGACAAGTCAACATGTGGAAAGACTCAGAGGTATAGCTCAAGAGGCATATACGTGGACTCCGAGGGGGCAACAACAATTTTAGGATAAATTGCGAAAGCCAGGACTCGAACTCGAGACCCTGGCTCTGACACCATGTCAAGCTTCATGGACTAGCCAACGCAACCAAAAGTCCGAACTGATGGAAAGGTCTAGGCAATCCACTTATACAGTTAAACATTTCTTACCCTTCGGGTGGTCACAGGGAAGCTCTCTAATAGATCACTTAAGACAAAGGGAATTAACTACAACACAGGACTTAAACTTAAGATGATATATATTTGTCAAAATTTGAATGTATCTATATGCTTTCACTGTCTAGATACATCTGAATTTGGACAAATCTCAGACACTTTCGGTGGGACAGAGGTAGTATATAACTGTGTATACACTAACTAGTGTCTAGTTTTGGCGAAGTTTAGACTAGTTTCGTGGGATGGATGCAGTATAACTGATATATTGGACACTCGATTTGAACACATGAATGACCAATGTCCTTAGCTTACATAGTCGTATTTATACTGTGATGTTCCATGCCACATTATTGATGTTATCTACATGTTTTATGCACACTTTATGTCATATTCGTGCATTTTCTGTAACTAACCTATTAACAAGATGCCGAAGTGCCAGTTCCTGTTTTCTGCTGTTTTTGGTTTCAGAAATCCTAGTAAGGAAATATTCTCGGAATTGGACGAAATCAAAGCCCAGGGGCCTATTTTCACGAAGCTCCAGAAGTCCGAAGGAGAGACGAAGAGGGGCCACGGAGGGGCCACACCATAGGGCGGCGCGGCCCCCCTTGGCCGCGCCGGCCTGGTGTGGGGCCCCCGTGCCGCCTCTTGACCTGCCCTTCCGCCTATAAAAAGTCTCCGTGACGAAACCCCCAGGCCGAGAACCACGATACGGAAAACCTTCCAGAGACGCCGCCGCCGATCCCATCTCGGGGGATCCAGGAGATCGCCTCCGGCACCCTGCCGGAGGGGAATCATCTCCGGAGGACTCTACGCCGCCATGGTCGCCTCCGGTGTGATGTGTGAGTAGTCTACCCCTGGACTATGGGTCCATAGCAGTAGCTAGATGGTTGTCTTCTCCCCATTGTGCTATCATTGTCGGATCTTGTGAGCTGCCTAACATGATCAAGATCATCTATCTGTAATTCTATATGTTGCGTTTGTTGGGATCCGATGAATAGAGAATACTTGTTATGTTGATTATCAAAGTTATGTCTATGTGTTGTTTATGATCTTGCATGCTCTCCGTTATTAGTAGATGCTCTGGCCAAGTTGATGCTAGTAACTCCAAGAGGGAGTATTTATGCTCGATAGTGGGTTCATGTCTCCGTGAATCTGGAGGAGTGACAAGAACCACTAAGGTTACGGATGTGCTGTTGCCACTAGGGATAAAACATTAGTGCTATGTTCAAGGATGTAGTCACTAGTTACATTACGCACCATACTTAATGCAATTGTCTGTTGTTAGCAACTTAATACTGGAGGGGGTTCGGATGATAACCTGAAGGTGGACTTTTTAGGCATAGATGCAGTTGGATGACGGTCTATGTACTTTGTCGTAATGCCCAATTAAATCTCACTATACTCATCATGATATGTATGTGCATGGTCATGCTCTCTTTATTTGTCAATTGCCCAACTGTAATTTGTTCACCCAACATGTTGTTCGTCTTATGGGAGAGACACCTCTAGTGAACTGTGGACCCCGGTCCAATTCTCTTTACTGAAATACAATCTACTGCAATACTTGTTCTACTGTTTTCTGCAAACAATCATCTTCCACACAATACGGTTAACTCTTTGTTACAGCAAGCCGGTGAGATTGACAACCTCACTGTTTCGTTGGGGCAAAGTACTTTGGTTGTGTTGTGCAGGTTCCACGTTGGCGCCGGAATCCCTGGTGTTGCGCCGCACTACATCTCGCGCCATCAACCTTCAACGTGCTTCTTGGCTCCTCCTGGTTCGATAAACCTTGGTTTCTTTCTGAGGGAAAACTTGCTGCTGTGCGCATCATACCTTCCTCTTGGGGTTGCCCAACGAACGTGTGAAATACACGCCATCAAGCTCTTTTTCTGGCGCCGTTGCCGGGGAGATCAAGACACGCTGCAAGGGGAGTCTCCACTTCTCAATCTCTTTACTTTGTTTTTGTCTTGCTTAGTTTTATTTACTACTTTGTTTGCTGCACTAAATCAAAATACAAAAAAATTAGTTGCTAGTTTTACTTTATTTACTGTCTTGTTTGCTATATCAAAAACACAAAAAAATTAGTTACTTGTTTTACTTTACTTAATATCATGCATGTTTTTATTTCACTAGTTAAGCATAATGGAAAACAACAAAAATATGAGAGATCTTTATGAACTTTATCTTGAATTAGGACATGATGTGTTTGAAGAGAGAATTAAAAAACCCATGGAACTTTATATGCATGCTAATGGGAATGTTATTACTATGGATGCTTTGAACACCATTGTTGCTAATGCTATGGAAAATTCTAAGCTTGGGGAAGCTGGCTCTGATGAGCATGATCTTTTTAGTCCCCCAAGCATTGAGGAGAAAATTTTCTTTTATGATTACAATATGCCTCCTATATATGATGATAGCCACTTTGTTGAATTTGCTCCCACTACAACTAATAAAATTGATTATGCTTATGTGGAGAGTAATAATTTTATGCATGAGACTCATGATAAGAATGCTTTATGTGATGGTTATATTGTTGAGTTTGCTCATGATGCTACTGAAAGTTATTATGAGAGAGGAAAATATGGTTGTAGAAATTTTCATGTTACTAAAATACCTCTCTATATGCTGAAATTTTTGAAGCTACACTTGTTTTATCTTCCTATGCTTGTCACTTTGCTCTTCATGAACTTGTTTATTTACAAGATTCCTATGCATAGGAAGCATGTTAGACTTAAATGTGTTTTGAATTTGCCTCTTGATGCTCTCTTTTGCTTCAAATACTATTTCTTGCGAGTGCATCATTAAAATTGTTGAGCCCATCTTAATGGCTATAAAGAAAGAACTTCTTGGGAGACAACCCATGTTTTTACCTACAGTACTTTGTTTTTATTTTGTGTCTTGGAAGTTGTTTACTACTGTAGCAACCTCTCCTTATCTTAGTTTTGTGTTTTGTTGTGCCAAGTTAAGCCGTTGATAGAAAAGTAAGTACTAGATTTGGATTACTGCACAGTTCCAGATTTCTTTGCTGTCACGAATCTGGGTCCACCTCCCTGTAGGTAGCTCAGAAAATTAAGCCAATTTACGTGCATGATCCTCAGATATGTACGCAACTTTCATTAAATTTGAGCATTTTCATTTGAGCAAGTCTGGTGCCATTTTAAAATTCGTCAATACGAACTGTTCTGTTTTGACAGATTCTGCCTTTTATTTCGCATTGCCTCTTTCGCTATGTTGGATGAATTTCTTTGATCCACTAATGTCCAGTAGCATTATGCAATGTCCAGAAGTGTTAAGAATGATTGTGTCACCTCTGAATATGTCAATTTATATTGTGCACTAACCCTCTAATGAGTTGTTTCGAGTTTGGTGTGGAGGAAGTTTTCAAGGATCAAGAGAGGAGTATGATGCAACATGATCAAGGAGAGTGAAAGCTCTAAGCTTGGGGATGCCCCGGTGGTTCACCCCTGCATATATCAAGAAGACTCAAGCGTCTAAGCTTGGGGATGCCCAAGGCATCCCCTTCTTCATCGACAACATTATCAGGTTCCTCCCCTGAAACTATATTTTTATTCCATCACATCTTATGTGCTTTTTCTTGGAGCGTCGGTTTGTTTTTGTTTTTTGTTTTGTTTGAATAAAATGGATCCTAGCATTCACTTTATGGGAGAGAGACACGCTCCGCTGTAGCATATGGACAAGTATGTCCTTGGTTTCTACTCATAGTATTCATGGCGAAGTTTCTCCTTCGTTAAATTGTTATATGGTTGGAATTGGAAAATGATACATGTAGTAATTGCTATAAATGTCTTGGGTAATGTGATACTTGGCAATTATTGTGCTCATGATTAAGCTCTTGCATCATATGCTTTGCACCCATTAATGAAGAAATACATAGAGCATGCTAAAATTTGGTTTGCATATTTGGTTTCTCTAAGGTCTAGATAATTTCTAGTATTGAGTTTGAACAACAAGGAAGACGGTGTAGAGTCTTATAATGTTTTCAATATGTCTTTTATGTGAGTTTTGCTGCACCGGTTCATCCTTGTGTTTGTTTCAAATAAGCCTTGCTAGCCTAAACCTTGTATCGAGAGGGAATACTTCTCATGCATCCAAAATACTTGAGCCAACCACTATGCCATTTGTGTCCACCATACCTACCTACTACATGGTATTTTCCGCCATTCCAAAGTAAATTGCTTGAGTGCTACCTTTAAAATTCCATCATTCACCTTTGCAATATATAGCTCATGGGACAAATAGCTTAAAAACTATTGTGGTATTGAATATGTAATTATGCACTTTATCTCTTATTAAGTTGCTTGTTGTGCGATAACCATGTTCACTGGGGACGCCATCAACTTTTCATTGTTGAATTTCATGTGAGTTGCTATGCATGTCCGTCTTGTCTGAAGTAAGAGAGATCTACCACCATATGGTTAAGCATGCATATGTTAGAGAAGAACATTGGGCCGCTAACTAAAGCCATGCTCCATGGTGGAAGTTTCAGTTTTGGACAACAATCCTCAAATCTCAAATGAGAAAATTATTAATTGTTGTTATATGCTTATGCATAAAAGAGGAGTCCATTATCTGTTGTCTATGTTGTCCCGGTATGGATGTCTAAGTTGAAGAATAATCAATAGCGAGAAATCCAATGCGAGCTTTCTCCTTAGACCTTTGTACAGGCGGCATAGAGGTACCCCTTTGTGACACTTGGTAAAAACAATGCATTGTGATGACCCGGTAGTCCAAGCTAATTAGGACAAGGTGCGGGCACTATTAGTACGCTATGCATGAGGCTTGCAACTTATAAGATATAATTTACATGATGCATATGCTTTATTACTACCGTTGACAAAATTGTTTCATGTTTTCAAAATCAAAGCTCTAGCACAAATATAGCAATCGATGCTTTTCCTCTATGGAGGACCATTCTTTTACTTTCAATGTTGAGTCAGTTCACCTATTTCTCTCCACCTCAAGAAGCAAACACTTGTGTGAACTGTGCATTGATTCCTACATACTTGCTTATTGCACTTATTATATTACTCTATGTTGACAATATCCATGAGATATACATGTTACAAGTTGAAAGCAACCGCTGAAACTTAATCTTCTTTTGTGTTGCTTCAATATCTCTACTTTGAATTATTGCTTTATGAGTTAACTCTTATGCAAGACTTATTGATGCTTGTCTTGAAGTGCTATTCATGAAAAGTCTTTGCTATATGATTCACTTGTTTACTCATGTCATATACATTGTTTTGATCGCTGCATTCACTACATATGCTTTACAAATAGTATGATCAAGATTATGATGGCATGTCACTCCAGAAATTATCTGTGTTATCGTTTTACCTGCTCGGGATGAGCAGAACTAAGCTTGGGGATGCTGATACGTCTCCGACGTATCGATAATTTCTTATGTTCCATGCCACATTATTGATGTTATCTACATGTTTTATGCACACTTTATGTCATATTCGTGCATTTTGGAACTAACCTATTAACAAGATGCCGAAGTGCCATTCTTTTTTCTGCTGTTTTTGGTTTCAGAAATCCTAGTAAGGAAATATTCTCGGAATTGGACGAAATCAAAGCCCAGGGGCCTATTTTCTCACGAAGCTTCCAGAAGTCCGAAGGAGAGACGAAGAGGGGCCACGGAGGGGCCACACCATAGGGCGGCGCGGCCCCCTTGGCCGCGCCGGCCTGTGGTGTGGGGCCCCCGTGCCGCCTCTTGACCTGCCCTTCCGCCTATAAAAAGTCTCCGTGACGAAACCCCCAGTACCGAGAACCACGATACGGAAAACCTTCCAGAGGCGCCGCCGCCGATCCCATCTCGGGGATCCAGGAGATCGCCTCCGGCACCCTGCCGGAGAGGGGAATCATCTCCCGGAGGACTCTACGCCGCCATGGTCGCCTCCGGTGTGATGTGTGAGTAGTCTACCCCTGGACTATGGGTCCATAGCAGTAGCTAGATGGTTGTCTTCTCCCCATTGTGCTATCATTGTCGGATCTTGTGAGCTGCCTAACATGATCAAGATCATCTATCTGTAATTCTATATGTTGCGTTTGTTGGGATCCGATGAATAGAGAATACTTGTTATGTTGATTATCAAAGTTATGTCTATGTGTTGTTTATGATCTTGCATGCTCTCCGTTATTAGTAGATGCTCTGGCCAAGTTGATGCTAGTAACTCCAAGAGGGAGTATTTATGCTCGATAGTGGGTTCATGTCTCCGTGAATCTGGAGGAGTGACAAGAACCACTAAGGTTACGGATGTGCTGTTGCCACTAGGGATAAAACATTAGTGCTATGTTCAAGGATGTAGTCACTAGTTACATTACGCACCATACTTAATGCAATTGTCTGTTGTTAGCAACTTAATACTGGAGGGGGTTCGGATGATAACCTGAAGGTGGACTTTTTAGGCATAGATGCAGTTGGATGGCGGTCTATGTACTTTGTCGTAATGCCCAATTAAATCTCACTATACTCATCATGATATGTATGTGCATGGTCATGCTCTCTTTATTTGTCAATTGCCCAACTGTAATTTGTTCACCCAACATGCTGTTCGTCTTATGGGAGAGACACCTCTAGTGAACTGTGGACCCCGGTCCAATTCTTTACATGAAATACAATCTACTGCAATACTTGTTCTACTGTTTTCGCAAACAATCATCTTCCACACAATACGGTTAACTCTTTGTTACAGCAAGCCGGTGAGATTGATAACCTCACCGTTTCGTTGGGGCAAAGTACTTTGGTTGTGTTGTGCAGGTTCCACGTGGGACAGAGGTAGTATATAACTGTGTATACACTAACTAGTGTCTAGTTTTGGCGAAGTTCGATAGACTTGTTTCGTGGGATGGATGCAGTATAACTGATATATTGGACACTTGATTTGAACACATGAATGACCAATGTCCTTAGCTTACATAGTCGTATTTATACTGTGAGCATGAACGATGAACAATGCTGCTGTTTGAATATGGTTGCCAGTAACACCCTATTCGTCTCCATTTCTAATATTGCAGAAAACCTGATGCTCCCGTTTGTAATCCCGCCACCGGTGGTGGATGATCAGCAGTACGCGTGGTTCCTCGCTCCATCTGCTGATGGCAAGCGATTGATGATCATCCTTACAGTAAACAAGATTGGGATTGCCAATGCTGAAGTACCTCCTGACATTCCCTATGCTGCTAATGGGCTTCAGCTACGGCAGTATCCTCCTGTTGCCACCTACGTCTTTGAGCTGGATCCCTTATCTACTGCACGTGCAGGGGACTTTCTTTGGAGGCAGGTTAACAGCCTCAGCGACCACTCTCTGTTCCTCGGACTCAATTACCCAATCATTGCCAACCTGAAGAAGCGTGAATCCAAAGCTCCTGATGGCACATTGGTTCCATTCATGAGGAAAAACTGCGTCTACACAGCATACCGGAATATTCGTTATAATCAATACCCTAAAATTTTGCGCTGCAACCTCCAGCCAGATGAAGGTGAGACTGTGGGAGTTATCAGCCTTCCCAAGGATGGTTGGGATAGTGTCCGACAAGCGGCTATGTGGTTTAAGCCTGCTTTAAACATTGCCCGTTCGGTGTTACCTTTAAAAAAACAGTGACACTTTTTTATTATGCTTGAAGTGTTGAGAAGTAGTACACTGTTTTTAGTATGTACTAGTTTGAATCAGTTTATTTGAACACTGCCCTGCTTTTGTATTTCGTGTTGCCTTCATATTATAACCCATGCATGGCTGTTTTAGGATTGACTTTATTTCAGCACTATAATTACAATGTGTGTACGTCCTTTATAATATAGCCACCTCTTGTTGATCATACTCATGAGAGGACCATTCCTATTTTTTTCGCCGCTAAAGGGTAAAGTACATCCACTGGCACGGGGGTGTGTTCGGTTCCACCCCATCCCCAAACCGAACATGCATCAACTACGAGCAAGGAAGTAGATGTGCGACCTAGGTGACTGTGCGGACCCCACATGTGAACCAAAGAAAAAAACATGTCAATACGGAACTGATGTACATACGACAACTCCTATATGATATGCGTATGTACGATTGAGCATCTGGAGGTGTGCTGCCACCTGCTTCCTCACACGAAGGGTTGGATCTTGTGTTTCGTACACGGATCGGACTGAAATTGTCGTGTGCATAGCAAGGTTCATGTCAATAAGGCTGAGTTTGGCATCTAAGTCTAGGCAACAAATACTTTTGGGTTCCAACGGCCATCTACAAGGTATTTGCTATAGGCCTACTTGCTCCGGCTGTCGAAGCCCAATAACTACAAATGGGCCTTTCTGCTCATGCAATGTTGGCCCTTTTCTAAAGAACCACAGATCCTATGATTGGCAAAAAACAAAAACACGGAGATTCTACATAAAAGTTGTTTGTATTTATTTTGAATTATTGGGTTGCAATTTTTGAAACTGCTCATGGCCAATATGAAAATCCTTGATCGCTCCATACCCACATAGATCACGGTATTTTCAAAAATTCATAAAGTGGATTTGAAATTTAAAACATATCCTAATAATTCCATGATTTATTCTATTAACTTGCAAGATCTTGGAGCGAAAGAGCTTGTATTAGTCTGCGAAAATAATACTGATAAACCTGTCGTTAACAAGAAATGAAGGTTTATCGTTCAGAGAGGATGCCATGTGGGACCCATGAGACAGTAGCGTCCTCAACGTTTCAAAGAAAAAGGCAAGTAGCCCGAAAATAGGGGTAAAAAATAAATCCTACAAAGGAAACATTTATAGTTCATAGAGGCTGACATGTGGGACCGATCTGCCAGCTGCATCCTCATCATTTCGAAGTCGGCAGGGATCAGAAGAAAAAGGCAAATAGCCAGAAATTAGGGGTCAAAAATAAATCCAAAAAGGAAACTTTTATTCTTCATAGAGGATGACATGTGGGACCGACCTGCCAGCAGCGTCCTCATCGTTTCAAAGGCCGCAGGGGATCAAAAGAAAAAGGCAAATAGCCAGAAATTAGGGGTAAAAAATAAATCCAACAAAGGAAAGGTTTGTTGTTCATAGAGGCTGACATGTGGGACCCATGAGCCAGCGGCGACCTCAATTTCAAAGGCGGCATATGATCGAAAAGAAAAAGGCAAGTTAGCAAAAATCAGGGGGTAAAAAAATCTAAGAAAAGAAACTTTATTGTACATAGAGGATGACATGCGGGTCCCATGAGCCAGCACCTTACTCAACGTTTCAGAGGCGGCATGAGATCAAAAGAAAAAGGAAACTGACCAAATATCAGGAGCAAAAAATAATCCAAGAAAAGTAACTTTTATTGTACATAGAGGATGACATATGGGTCCCACTTATACAAGCTCTTTCGCTCCAAGATCTTGCAAGTTGATTGTACATAGAGGATGACATGCGGGGCCCTTGTGTCAGCAGCTTAATCAACGTTTCCAAGGCGGCAGGGGATCAAAAGAAAAAGGAAATAGCCAAAAATAAGAGGGTGAAAAAAATCCAAGAAAAGAAACTTTTATAGTATAGAGGATGACATGTGGGTCCCATGAGCCAGCAGCTTCCTCAACGTTTCAGAGGCTGCATGAGATCGAAAGAAAAAGGCAAGTGACCAAAAATAAGAGGGTAAAAAAATCCAAGAAAAGAGACTTGATTGTACATAGAGGATGACATGCGGGTCCCATCAGTCAGCAGCTTACTCAACGTTTCCAAGGCGGCAGGGGATCAAAAGAAAATGGAAATAGCCAAAGATCAGAGGGTGAAAAAAATCCAAGAAAAGAAACTTTTGTAGTACATAGAGGATGACATGCGGGTCCCATGGGCCAGCAGGTTCCTCAACGTTTTCAAGGGCGGCATGAGATCGAAAGAAAAAGGCAAGTGACCAAAAATCAGAGGGTGAAAAATAATCCAAGAAAAGAAACTTTTATTGTACATAGAGGATGACATGCTGTCCCAACGTTTCAAATGCGGCTTGAGATCAAAAGAAAAAGAAAGTAGCCAGAAATTAGGGGGTAAAAAAACTCCAAGAAAAGAAAATTGATTGTACATAGAGGATGACATGCGGGTCCCACGAGTTAGCAGCTTACTCAACGTTTCCAAGGCGGCAGGGGATCAAAAGAAAAAGGAAATAGCCAAAAATCGGAGAGTGAAAAAAACCCTAGAAAATAAACTTTTGTAGTACATAGAGGATGACATGCGGGTCCCATGAGCCAGCAGGTTCCTCAACGTTTCAAACGTGGCATGAGATCGAAAGAAAAGGCAAGTGACCAAATATCAGGCCCAAAATAATCCAAGAAAAGAAACTTGATTGTACATAGAGGATGACATGCGGGTCCCATTGTGCGGCAGTGGTCCCAACGTTTCAAATGCGGCTTGAGATCAAAAGAAAATGAAAGTAGCCAGAAATTAGGGGGTCAAAAAAAACTCCAAGAAAGGAAAGCTTTATCGTTCATACAGGCTGACATGTGGGACCTATGAGCCAGCAGCTTACTAACGTTTCAAAGGCGGCAGGGGATCAAAAGAAAAAGGAAATAGCCAAAAATCAGAGGGTGAAAAAAATCCAAGAAATCAAACTTTTATTGTACATAGAGGATGACATGCGGGTCCCATTTTGCAGCAGCGGTCTCAACGTTTCCAAGGCGGCAGGACCAAAAGAAAAATGAAGTAGCCAGAAATCAGGGGGTGAAAAAAATCCAAGAAAAGAAAGATTTCAATTGGGCTGCATCTGGACATCTGGGCCTTCGAACTATCCTGCTGGGCCTTTTGACTCGTACAATTTCAGCCCACTCCAGAACATGAAAGTTCGGATTTTTCTCAAAAAAAAACAGGAAAGTCCTATGCTTCGCCAAAACAAAAAACAAGGAGATTCAAGATATAAGTTGTAAAAATAAAGATTTAATTTATCCGTTTGCAATAGCTCAGAGCGAAATACACTGTTTATTGTCTGCAAAATAATCAAGATATCACATGTTTCTTGTACGGGGAGGCTGACATCGGGGACCCATGAGCCAGCAGCGTCGTCAACGTTTCAAAGGCGGCAGGGGATCGAAAATAAAAAAAAGCAAAAATCAGTTGGTAAAAAAATACAAGAAAAGAAAACATTTATCGTTCTGAGAGGATGACATGCGGGACCCATGAGGCAGCAGCATCCTCAACGATTCCAAGGCGGCAGGGGATCAAAGAAAAAAAGGAAATATCCAGAAATTAATTAGGGGTTCAAAATAAATCCATCAAAGGAAAGTTTTATTGTTCATAGAGGATGACATGTGGGACCGACCTGCCAACAGCGTCCTCATCGTTTCAAAGGGGCAGGAGATCAAAAGAAAAAGGCAAATAGCCAGAAATTAGGGGTAAAAAATAACTCCAAGAAAGGAAACTTTTATTGTTCGTAGAGGATGACATGCGGGACCCATGAGCCAGCAGCTTACTTAACGTTTCAAAGGCGGCATGAGATCGAAAGAAAAAGGCAAGTGACAAAATATCAGGAGCCCAAGATAATCCAAGAAAAGAAACTTTATTGTACATAGAGGATGACATGCGGGTCCCATTTTGCAGCAGCGGTCCCAACGTTTCAAATGCGGCTTGAGATCAAAAGAAAAAAAAGTAGCCAGAAATTAGGGGGTCAAAAAAATCCAAGAAAATAAAGTTGATGGACATAGAGGATGACATGCGGGTCCCATGAGCCTGTGACTTACTCAACGTTTCCAAGGCGGCGGGGATCAAAAGAAAAAAGGAAATAGCCAAAAATCAGAGGGTGAAAAAAACAAAGAAAATGAACTTTTATAGTACATAGAGGATGACATGCGGGTCCCATGAACCAGCAGGTTCCTCAACGTTTCAAACGTGGCATGAGATCGAAAGAAAAGGCAAGTGACCAAATATCAGGAGCCAAAAATAATTCAAGAAAAGAAACTTGATTGTACATAGAGGATGACATGCGGGTCCCAATTAGCAGCAGTATCACCGTTTGAGAGGCTGCACGGGATCGAAAGAAAAAGGCAAGTGACCAAATATCGAGGCCAAAAATAATCCAAGAAAAGAAATTTTATAGTACAGAGGATGACATGCGGGTCCCATTTTGCAGCAGTGTCTCAACGTTTCCAAGGCGGCAGGGAACCAAAAGAAAAATGAAGTAGCCAGAAATCAGGGGGTGAAAAAAATCCAAGAAGAAAGATTTCAATTGGGCTGCATCTGGACATCTGGGCCTTCGAACTATCCTGCTTGGCCTTTTGACTCGTACAATTTCAGCCCACTCCAAAACAGGAAAGTTCCGAATTTTCTAAAAAAAACAGGAAAGTCCTATGCTTCGCAAAGACAAAAAAACAAGGAGATTCAACATATAAGTTTGTTTATGTAAAAATAAAGATTTAATTATCCGTTTGAAATAGCTCAGAGCGCAATACATTGTTTATTGTCTGCAAAATAATCAAGATATCATATGTTTCTTGTACGGGGAGGCTGACATCGGGGACCCATGAGCCAACAGCGTCGTCAACGTTTTAAAGGCGGCAGGGGATGGAAAGAAAAAATAAACCATAAATCTGTTGGTAAAAAATCCAAGAAAAACATTTTCGTTACGAGAGGATGACATGCGGGACCCATGAGGCAGCAGCATCCTCAGCGTTTATTGTTCATAGAGGTTGACATGTGGGACCCGTGAGCCAGCGGCGTCCTCAACGTTTTAAAGGCTGCACGTGATCGAAAGAAAAAATAAGCCAAAAATCGTTTGGTCAACAAAATCCAAGAAAATAAACATTTACCGTTCTGAGAGGATGACATGCGGGACCCATGAGGCAGCAGCATCCTCAACGATTCCAAGGCGGCAGGGGAAATATCCAGAAATTAATTAGGGGTTCAAAATAAATCCATCAAAGGAAACTTTTATTGTTCATAGAGGATGACATGTGGGACCGACCTGCCAACAGCGTCCTCATCGTTTCAGAGGGGGCAGGAGATCAAAAGAAAAAGGCAAATAACCAGAAATTAGGGTAAAAAATAACTCCAAGAAAGGAAACTTTATTGTTAATTGAGGATGACATGCGGGACCCATGAGCCAGCAAACTCCGTTTCAAAGCGGCATGAGATCGAAAGAAAAGGCAAGTGACAAAATATCGGAGCCAAAGATAATCCAAGAAAAGAAACTTTATTGTACGTAGAGGATGACATGCGGGTCCCATGAGTCAGCAGCTTACCCAACGTTTCCAAGAGATCAAAAGAAAAAGAAAATAGCCAAAAATCAGAGGGTGAAAAAAAAATAAAGAAAATAAACTTTTATAGCACATAGAGGATGACATGCGGGTCCATGAGCCAGCAGGTTCCTCAACGTTTCAAATGTGGTATGAGATCGAAAGAAAAAGGCAAGTGACCAAATATGAGGAGCAAAAATAATTCAAGAAAAGAAAGTTTTATAGTACATAGAGGATGACATGCGGGTCCCATTTAGACAGCGGTATCACCGTTTGAGAGGCGGCAGGGGATCGAAAGAAAAAGGCAAGTGACCAAATATGAGGTGCCAAAAAAAAATCCAAGAAAAAAAGTTTTATAGTACATAGAGGATGACATGCGGGTCCCATTTAGCAGCAGCGGTATCACCGTTTGAGAGGCGGCAGGGGATCGAAAAAAAGGCAAGTAACCAAATATCAGGAGCCAAAAAACTCCAAGAAAAGAAAGTTTATAGTACATAGAGGATGACATGCGGGTCCCATTTAGCGCAGCGGTATCAGATTTGAGAGGCGGCGGGGGATCGAAAAAAAGGCAAGTGACCAAATATGAGGTGCCAAAAAACTCCAAGAAAAGAAAGTTGATTGCACATAGAGGATGACATGCGGGTCCCATTTAGCGACAGCCGGTCTCCAACGTTTCCAAGGCGGCAGGGATCAAAGAAAAAGGAAGCCCCGAAATCGGGGGTCAAAAAAATCCAAGAATAGAAAGAATTTTGGTTCATAGAGGATGACATGCGGGACCCATGATCCTGCATCGTAAACGGCTCGATCGGAGAACGTTGAACGAGATGGCGCGATCGAGAAAAAAAACAATGCCAGAGAGGCTGCCATCTGGGCCCTACATCCCTCGGCGGTGCGGATTTGCGTTGACTCGGCCGGCGAACCCGAGATTTCGAGATGCACCACGTCCCGGGCCACCATACGCGACGTTTTGGCCGCTTTCGTCGGGCTAGGTGGCCTCAAAAACGAGAAAAAAAAGTTTTGACATGCACCACGGAGGGACCCAAAATCGTCGGCCATGGTACACCAGCAACCACGGCGCGACTTCAACTTCGTCGGCCATGGCAACTTTTCTTGTAGTGTAACTAAATTTTTTTGTGTTTTTGATATAGCAAACGAGATAGCAAATAAAGTAAAACTAGCAACTAATTTTTTTTGTATTTTGATTTAGTGCAGCAAACAAAGTAGTAAATAAAACTAAGCAAGACAAAAACAAAGTAAAGAGATTGGGAAGTGGAGACTCCCCTTGCGGCGTGTCTTGATCTCCCCGGCAACGCGCCAGAAATTTGCTTGATGCGTGTAGTTGACACGTCCGTTGGGAACCCCAAGAGGAAGGTGTGATGCGCACAGCGGCAAGTTTCCCTCAGTAAGAAACCAAGGTTTAATCGAACCAGTAGGAGTCAGAAGCACGTTGAAGGTTGATGGCGGCAGGATGTAGGCGCGCACACCAGGGATTCCGGCGCCAACGTGGAACTGCACAACACAACCAAAGTACTTTGCCCCAACGAAACAGTGAGGTTGTCAATCTCACCGGCTTGTAACAAAGGATTAACCGTATTGTGTGGAAGATGATTGTTTGCAGAAAACAGTAGAACAGTATTGCGGTAGATTGTATGCGATGTAAAGAATAGGACCGGGGTCCACAGGTTCACTAGAGGTGTCTCTCCCATAAGATAAACAACATGTTGGGTGAACAAATTACAGTTGGGCAATTGACAAATAAAGAGGGCATGACCATGCACATACATATTATGATGAGTATAGTGAGATTTAATTGGGCATTACGACAAAGTACATAGACCGCTATCCAGCATGCATCTATGCCTAAAAAGTCCACCTTCAGGTTATCATCCGAACCCTCCAGTATTAAGTTGCTAACAACAGACAATTGCATTAAGTATTGCGCGTAATGTAATCAGTAACTACATCCTTGAACATAGCACCAATGTTTTATCCCTAGTGGCAACAACACATCCATAATCTTAGAGATTTCTGTCACTCCCCAGATTCACGGAGACATGAACCCACTATCGAGCATAAATACTCCCTCTTGGAGTTACAAGCATCTACTTGGCCAGAGCATCTACTAGTAATGGAGAGCATGCAAGATCATAAACAACACATAGATATAAATTGATAATCAACATAACAAGTATTCTCTATTCATCGGATCCCAACAAACGCAACATATAGAATTACAGATAGATGATCTTGATCATGTTCGGCAGCTCACAAGACCCGACAATTAAGCACAATGGGGAGAAGACAACCATCTAGCTATGGACCCATAGTCCAGGGGTAGACTACTCACACATCACTCGGAGGCGACCATGGCGTGAGGTCCTCCGAGAATGATTCCCCTCTCCGGCGAGGGTGCGGAGGCGATCTCTGAATCCCGAGATGGGATTGGCGGCATCTGCGGAAGGTTTTCCGTCGTGGCTCGATCGGGGGTTTCGCGACGGAGGCTTTAAGAGCGCAGGGAGGGCAGGTCGAGGGGCCACGAGGCCCACACTATAGGTCGGCGCGGGGGGCTTGGGCCGCGCCTATAGTCAGCCACCTCGTGGCCCCACTTCGTCTCCTCTTCGGTCTTCTGGAAGCTTCGTGGCAAAATAGGACCCTGGGCGTTGATTTCGTCCAATTCCGAGAATATTTCGTTACTAGGATTAAACCAAAAACAGAAAACAACAACTGGCACTTCGGCATCTTGTTAATAGGTTAGTTCCAGAAAATGCACGAATATGACATAAAGTGTGCATAAAATGTAGATATCATCAATAATGTGGCATGGAACACAAGAAATTATCGATACGTCGGAGACGTATCACTCCCTCAGCTCGGCGCCGCCAGCACGTGCAAGTTCCCACGGCTGGGTCCAACCGGTGATTGGCTGGCGTCCTCCGTCACGACGTGACGAGAAGAGATCCCGAAGCCTGGGATTGATCTCCTCCGATGAGGGGAATGTGATCTTTCCAGGTGCGATTTCTCGACCTAACCCTCCTGCCGGTTTTACCGTGATGTTCTTATCGTTCTTATCAGAGGTCTCTCGCTACTGCCCTAAGTTCCTTCATCACCTTCTACGAACACCGAGATCCAAGCTGTGCTTAGCCCGACCCCCAACTCAAACCTTCACATAACGTAACATCACCCTTTGCGTAGCGTTTTTGGAGCATTGAGCCTCACTTTGGGTTGTGGAAAAAATTTTCTTAGAAGTAAAGAGATACATCAGCGCAGCGGACCCTTTATCAGCATGGAGTTGGGTTTGTCGCCCGCTCAGAAGTCAATTATTTCAACTTTCCGATGGGAGAATGGTGCAGGATGGAGGCAGAAGTGGTTCTACATTAAGGACTCTTCAACAATCAAATCGACACCTACACTTCTCCAGATGTTCTCGAAGCCAAACCTAGAAATCTTGGAAGAACATCCTTTCTCGACTGACAGTAGTCGACGAGTTGTTGACTTAGGCCTCTCACGGGATCAAAGAAGCAGCTGACCCGGACCATGATAGGTGCAGAGGGTGGCGACATTGTTGCAGGCGGCAGGTGGCGGAGTCATGGTTAGGGCTCATCGATGTGGTTATATTGGTCAGAAGGATAGACTAGGATAAATATTCTTGAACTATAGGAAAGAAGAGACTTGCTTGATGAAGTTGTTAACACTCATCTCCCCCGACCCGGAAGATTCAGTTCCACTGATATCTCCCCATCACCTTTTGATCGGATCATAAAGATGGAGTTACCCACTCCGTAGTCTCATTGTATTTGTTTCCCTTGATCAATATGCACAGCCATTGCTCTTACTTGTTTTACTTAAACCAGATTCCCACTGGCTCAGAAAGCAGACCTGCGGACGTGATACTTGGGGAAGAGATTCCTCATGCCTATGGTTCATCTTGAATAGCATAAGCCCAACACGGATGGCTTGATGACAGATGAACCTCACAAAGTTGACTTTGCAGTCCTCCACCCAAGCCAATGATAATGGCGACAGCCAGGGGGTCAATGCGTGGCGATGACGCTCGTCCTTGCCTTTGTTGATGCAGCTGTGGAGGATCTTGAAACACTTGTGAAGAGACCGTCAGCAGTTTTACCGAGGAAGATGATCTTTCGATCTGTAAGTCCTTGCTTCCTTTCCCCGAGAATTCGTATTATGTCTTTATCATTCACATTCTTTTCTTAACTTTTTGCCAATTTTCTTCTTTGCGGTAGCCAGAAGGTTTCATCGAGCCTCCGTCTAAAGAAGGCCAAATCTGTGGCCTTCCATGGCAGATCTTGTAACCAGGGCTTCGGCCCTGCTGCGGTCCCGTGGCCCCAGGATATCATTGCTTCCTCCCTTTCCAAGGGGAAAGACTCTTCAGCCATTTTGCCTGCTGCGCAACTCCTCCTTCGGGAGAGCACATGCTGCATGCATAGCAGCAAGCTTTCTGAATGTACTTTGATTAGTGATCCTTCATCAAATATACATTTTCCCTGTAAGGATTTTGAGCTGTCATATCTTCTTTGGAGACTTTCGCCTCCCAATTCACTTCACAGAAGGCGACAAGGCTCGGCGCAAAAGGAGGTCAAGTCTTCTCGAAGTTGGAAGGCGCAATAAAAATAGGTTGTCGAAGCCCACCCGGAAGTCGACTCCACGAGGGAGAGACGGGGGGAGTTTGAAGAAGAAGGTTGAAGGACGAAGAGGCATCCCGGAGGCCCGGCGGCTGAATCTCGGGCGGTTGAGAAGGACGATCTTCTTCGCCGAGTCTTCCACAGCTTTTGCTCAGTAATTCCCTTTACGCTCTGTTGATTATTGCTTTACGAATTCAATCCTTTGTTAATAAACTCCTCTTATTTCGTTCCTTCCACGAAACTACCGATAACACTGCCGAAGCTCTAGATAAGCTTCGGTAATTCTCGGGCGAACGCTTTGTCGGTGACTCTTGCTTCGCCGCCGACTACCTTCGGGACACTCCTCGAAGGGCAAAGGGAGCCATGGCCTTGGATCTGCTCGATGATGTTCCCAGATTAGTCAAGACAAGACTTTGGGGCAGCTGATCGATGCTTGTAAATCAAAACCAGGGATTTATCAAGGTATTCAAGCGTACTTAGCGTACCTATGGCGCCCTCCTAGCCTTCCAACTTATGATGGGTTACGGCTTTAAGGCTGACATTGAAGAAATGACTAAGGAGCTGCCGAAAGAGCAAGATGGGCAATTTGTCGACTGGGTGCCTTTAAGCCTCGGCTCTCAAGTGTGCTCGCCAGCTTCTTGAGCTAGTTTCCGCAAAGAAAGTGAATCCATTTGGTCCAGGCTGTCAAACTGAACCTCGAGCCAACAGTTTTTGTAACTTAGTTTGATTAAAACAATGTCCTGCATGAAACTTTTGTGATTGTAATAAATTCCATGGCCCAGCAATGTTGCCCGAGCGCACTCTTATTACACACGACATTTTTTACTTGCACTCTCACGTGGGATAACTTTCAATGCTGAATCCAATCAATCCATCATGCCCTTTGACAATGTCTTGCGGGTTTTCCATGCCTTCATTTATTGATGATTCTTCGGTCTTGTCTCACGAGTGGTCGACTCGGCGGATGAAATGGATCCACCGATGGAAAAGGATATACGCAGCACCATGTGGCTGCTATCATCAAAAAGAAGAGCGGGCTGCGGTGACGTAAACGCTGCGCTCTTACGGGTCTATGGAACCCTAAAAGTCTGAGCGTAAGCCCCTTGTCTTTTTACTCCTTGTTTCACGGAATGCATCGTCTTACTTCTCTTGTTTCCTTTGCTAGTCATAGCTACGAACCTGTTGAAGAAGACAAGCGGATTCACGAACGTGTGAGCACGTTGACTCAGCTATCATCGTCGGATGAGGTTTTACGGAAAAGAGCACTCGAAGGCTTACATTATTAGCTAAGTTCCAGATCGGGTCCAACGGTCCATCGCTTCTTTGACAAATGCTACAAGGGCTGGGAAGTAATATGGAAGATGATGTTTCCTTTAACGCGTGGTTCCTCCTGGCTGACCGACTTTGATGTCGAGTTTGGTAACACCAAGAAAATCGAGACTTAGTTCGAGCTCAGCTTTTATGCGGGAGCTAGACTCACACTTGCCCTTGTCCTCGCGCGTTATCGCCCGGCAAACACACTGTAGTGCCAACGGTGGAGTGGGTACATTTGTACCCGAAGGTGGGGCCCACTTCCAATATAATTGTTGTGGGCTTGAAGAGACTTCGAAGGCATCTGAAGAAAAAGAAACTCACAAGGATGATTAGAATCGAGTCCCTATTGTAAATGGAATATTTGATTACTTACTACACCCAGTGTTGGGTTGTTAAGTTTAAAACTATTTTATCGGTAGGTGCATATACATGCGGTTTTACCATGTTAATGGTTGCCCATTTAGTGGAGAACGGAAATCTTAGTTATAGTTTGAGCGCATGTATCTTCGTTGGTCGACAAATTATTTGAGTGATCGGCTCGTTTTTGCGGGTCTTGCTAAACCCGTTGTATGTGCAACTTTGCTTTCAACCGATGCATGTCTTGACAGCAGCTCCCGAATAGATCGGTGGCACTAGATCTGCCGATGACTCCACTCTTTGAGGCATCTATAGCAAAGGAAAAGAGCAAGGTCTTCGTTGCTTCATGATCCTTGCTATTTGCGGCACTCTTTGAGGCATCTATAGCAAAGGAAAAGAGCAAGGTCCCCGTTGTTTCATGATCCTTGCTATCTGCGGCACTCTTTGAGGCATCTATAGCAAAGGAAAAGAGCAAGGTCTTCGTTGCTTCATGATCCTTGCTATTTGCGGCACTCTTTGAGGCATCTGGTCCCAATTCGCAATGCTTTTAAGGAAATAAAACTTGAGTTCGTTAATAAAGTAAGCAAAAAGAGAAACTAATGAGGCGAGAAAAAAAGGCCCTATTGAAAAGAAAAACTAAATACCTCAGTCCACTTAAGGAAGAGGAGGGTTCTTCTTATCTTCTAGCTTGTACGCTCGCGTCGACGATTTTGAGCTGTCGTTGATTTCACCGGGGAGTCCGCGGTGATTGCCCGATTGTCTTGTTTTCTTCTATGACTATTCTTTGTGCCATCATTCATGAAGTTTCTTTGTCGAAACTTCTAGGGCAAGATCGGCTGGCTTCTTCTTAAATCTTTACGACACGTTCATCTTCCTTATTATCGTGTCGAAACGACTTGGAAGGAAGATCGGCAATTTCACCTTTACCCCAAACTTCGCGACGATTCTGAAGAGTAGCGGTCTGGTATCCGTGAGAAACTTCCATAGACGTGATGTTTGTCCCATTGCTCCAGGAGCATTTTCAGCTTGCGGTATACGTAATGTGGCACAGCCATGAACTTGGCATAAGCTGGTCTCCCGAGTATAGCGTGATACTGTGATTCCCAGTTCACTACTTCAAACTCGATCTTTTCCTTCCTGAAATTGTCGGTTTTGCCAAAGACGACGTTCAGGTAAACTTTGCCAAGAGAGTAGCCCGGTGCGGTTGGAAGGATCCCGTGGAAGCAGGTGTCTGTCTCTTCCAGCATTCCCATGGTGATCCCCATACTTTTGATTGTGTCGACGAATATCAGGTTTAGTCCGCTTCCACCATCCATGAAGACTTTGCTTCTTGAACCCTCCGATTTGCGCCTCAACTACTAAGTCCGAGCGTGCCTGGTTTTGGGATTGTCATCGGGTGATCCGCTCTGCTCCCAAACATAATGCTTTCTTTGAGATGACCACTCGACATATTCGGGGATGTTAGCCATATTGCTTTACGGATTGATTTCTCGAGTGGCTTCTTCATTTCCTTCTCCAAAACACATCTATGGATCATGCTCTATCTGCACGTGGTGGTAGAGCTTGACTTCGTTGAGGTTATGAAGGTGACCTCTTGAACTGGTGCTGAGTGGAAGTGAAAGCGATGGTGTTAAAAACATTCTTCATTCTTGGATGAATACATTTCGATGGTTTGTCGACAATCTCCAGAGTAGGTGACTTGACTTCTTCTTGTTGTCTTTACAGAGTCGATGTACGAGTCGTTGGCATGGAACATTTTATGTTTGTTCGGCGAAGGGTAGCTCGGGAGTCCTCTGTGGTCGTGGTTTATAATTGCCGATTTCCCGAGTTGTTCCGGTTAACATCACAGTCGATCGTCTGTCATACGTCGTCACCGTCGTCTTTGCACCCGATCGGAGTACCAGCTCTTTGCCTAGGTTCTGTCACCATGCTTCTTGTCTTTTATTTTCTTACGACGATCCCTTCGTCCACAGAGTCGTGCTTCGGCTGATCGTCATCTTCGTCGTCAACTGCGCTATCGTGGCCTTAAATGCGTTGTCTTTGCCATCCAGCCCGGCTATTGGCGATTTCCATTAACTTGGTTATAGTTTTTCGCTTCTTACTTCAAGTTCCTCTATGTAGGTTTCACGTCGGATGCCATCTGTGAAGGCATCGGTGCTTTCTGTCGGCGAACATCTTCGGCAGCGTTTAGGAGTTTGGTGAATCTCCCGATGTATGCGCGCATCGACTCCTTCTGCTTTTGCTGGCAATGCATAATTCCTCAATCCCAACGGGCCTTTTGTATGTTGCTTGGAAATTGGCAACGACCACCAGGTCGTCCCATGATTTGATGGAACCTTTGGCGGGCCTCTCAACCAAGCTCGTGCCGAATCCTTCGGGTAAAGCGCAAGCCTTTGCCATTGTTTGCTATCACGATTTCCCTTGTGTAGGATCCGGTCTGTAGGTAATCGTCCATCCATGACCTGGCTCCTGCTGTCCATCGCGCGGCGTCGGTGGGGTAGGTTTGAACTTTGGGCGGCATCGTCTCACGGATCTTGTAGCTTAAGCAATCAGCCCCTGTTCATTTTGTCCTTACTCTTAGCTTTCATCAGGGTGTCCTTTGTCGTATTCCTCCTAGCGGCGCGTCGTGTGCTGCTATCGATTCTACTTTGGGTGATTTCATCTAAGGCATCCCTCGACGATGCTTTGAGCAGCGGCACAGCCAACGTGGTCCTTTTCCTTCCGTGGGACAAGTTGTCTCTAATATTGCGAGGCTTTCTAAGGCGCCCGGTGAGAGCTTGAGCCATAGAGACCTTCGGGTCGTTGATTGATGAGAGTGCAGCAGCGAGATTGGCAGTTGTTCCCTCGATGGTTTTCGGCCATGCATACCCGCGGTGTCCGTAGTCATGAAGGACTTGGACAGGTTCGATGTGATTTCTCTAGCATCATCTTCCGAAAGCCTGGATAACCTCGATCGGTGCTTCCCTACGCTTTGACTGCTTCGGGAGGCGCTTCCTCGCGAGCCCCTTCGTCGCGCTAGATTGTTCCGCGGCGAATAGACGTTTCTCGAGGTGGCTTGCTCTTTCGATGAGACGCTCCAGTTTTCTCAATATAAATGATAGGCATTGGGGTTCAACTTGGCAGTTCTGCCGAGGAAGTCTTTGTGTGTTGTTAAGCTGCAGTTTGCTGCGGCTGCTGCCCACTCTTCCTCCCGCGATGGTATAATCGGCTTTGTTGTTGTTCTTGGCGCTGTTTTCAAACTTGGCCGCTTTGCTGGACGAGGGTGAGTTCTCTCAGTCTCCCCCCTATTCCTTGCGTTTCCTGTGTTATTGGCGGCATAAACTTGGTGGTGTACTTGCTTTCCAAGTGACCCTCTTGACGGCAACATCGTGCTGTCCTCTCCCGATGAATCTGCAAACTCTGAGATGAACGGTGTGTCGCTCGATCCCAACTTGGGTGCTGGTGTGTGATTCAAAGCGATGGTACGTGAGTCATCTACGGAGACACGGGGTTATCAGGATCCAAGCTGACATTGAAGACGTCGATCAAGGGGTTGATGGCGAGGGCAAGGTTTGTCAGTCGTCGGAGCAGTCAGAAAAGATCCCATTGATGATGACATGCTTGTCCCCGCGTGGTGGTGGTGATTTCCTTGCGACAGGGGCATACGGTTCCTAGTAGTCGAAGGACTCCTTCCGCGTTGACGTTGTAGTGGACGCTCCCGAACGTCATCTCCATGTTTCCTTGTAGATCTGAGAAGGTTGAGCGAGAAGAATCGCTATGCGGGGTGAACTCGTAGGAGCCGAATCGGACCGGACCTCCCATAGTTGGTGATGGCGGTGCCGATGAAGATGTCGACGACATGATCAGATCTGCCGATGACTGATCTGGTGCCGAAAGGTTTCCCAGACGGGCGCCTTCAATTGTCGAGGGTACTCCTCGGCAATGCCCTCCGATTGGGGCTTAGGGTTGATGGAATCCTGTAGGCTGACACGAGACATCGGTTAACAGACAAGCGGGGAGAGCGATTTACCCAGGTTCGGGGCCCTCGATGAGGTAAAACCCTTACGTCCTGCCTGTCTGATCTTGATTATGAGAATATTGGGTTACAATGGGGCGCCGAAGGTTTCGGGCACATGATCTCGTCGAGGCTAAGTGCTAAGTGACCTAGCCTAGACTTCTGGTGGCTAAAGTTGCTAAGATTGATTGTGTCCCTCGACAGCCCCTCTCCTGGCCTTTATATAGGAGGCCAGGTCTCAGATACGTACGTATGCGACTAGGTTTACAAAAGAGACCTAGCTCTAAACATTCCTTGTTCGGCTCCCTCTACTGTCTTGTTCTTCAAGGGATCTTCTCCAGCATCGTCTAGTG
>JAUUTY010000702.1:0-255067 GCA_030979885.1 Lolium multiflorum
GTCTGGAATTCTTCAGTTTTCCAAGGGGTGTTGCAGCAAATTGAAAGATTTGGGTTGATAGTTAATTTCACCTCTAAACATAACAATGCAAGTTGGACCTTGGTGTGTGTTTATGGTCCTTGTCATGGTGATTTAAGGGATGAATTTATACAATGGTCTATAATATGTAAACACTGACTAGAGAATTGGCTCCTTTTTGGGAGACTTTAATTTTGTCAAATCTCAGAAAATAGAAATAAACCAGGAGGAGATATTAATGATGTTTATTTAATGAGATTATTGGACATTTGGGGTTACTAGAATTACTTCAATCAAAGGGAGATCTTATACTTGGTCCAATATGCAGAGATCCATTACTTGAACAACTTGACTGGTTTTTCACTAGTGCTGAATGGATCTCTTCTTTTCCAAATACCGGTACTCCCACTTGCAAAAATTGGATCTGATCATGTGCCCTGTGTCATCAATATTGATACTAATATCCCTAGAGCAAAAAATCTTCAGATTTGATAATTATTGGGTAGATATGCCTGGCTCAGCATTGTGTGGCCAAGTCTTGGGGAAAGGATTCACAGTGTTACAAAGACTGTCGCCATTGTTGACAAATTCAAGCAGCTAAGGTTTGAGCTAAAAAATGGCAACTAGTCTAAAAGCATTAAAGGGACCAATTAAAAAGTTGCAATGAAGTAATCCTGTTATGGATACTTTGGAGGAGCAAAGACCTCTTTTTAGAGTGGAATTTAATTTCAGAGCCATTGTGAAATTACATCTTGATGATTTGTTATTGGCTATAATTATTGGAAGAAAAAGGTGCACCATTAGATGGATACAAAACAGGGGAGGATAACACAAAAATTTTCCATGCCATGGCTACTGAAAGATATAGGAGGAATGCTATAGCTATGCTTAGAGATGTAGATGGAAATGAAGTTGATCATCAGTTAATGGCAGGAATGTTTTTCAAGGAGTATAAAGATAGGATGGGTCACTCTGAACCTATTTCTATGCAGTTTGAGCTGTCTAGAATTTTGCAAAGGGTTGATGGGCTTGATGATCTTACCAGGCCTTTTGAGAGCAAGGAAATGGATGATGTAATCAAGGAGATGCCTGTGGACAGAGCACCTGGGCCTGATGGATTTAATGGGCTCTTTGTTAAGAGATGTTGGTCTATTATTAAGGATGATTTTTATCAGCTGGCGGCTGATTTCCATAATGAGACTATTCAGCTTAAGAATATAAATGGCTCATATATCACTTTGGTGCCTAAAAAGCAAAACCCAGTACATGTGAATGATTTTAGGCCAATATCCCTGACCAATGTGTGTGTCAAATTCCTGACTAAATTGGCTGCTAATAGGCTCCAAGGGAAAATTCTTTCTTGTATTCATAAAAATCAGTATGGGTTCTTGAGAGGTAGGACCATACAGGATTGTTTGGCCTGGGCTTTTGAATATTTGTTTCTTTGCCAGCAGTCCAAGAAGCCAATTATAATCCTTAAATTGGATTTTGCTAAAGCATTTGATACTATTGAGCATGAGGCAATTTTGCAAGTTATGAGGTACAAGGGGTTTAACACCAAATGGATCAATTGGGCTAAGCTCATACTGTCTACTCACCTCATCAATCTTGCTAAATGGTATTCTGGAAGCAGTTTGAATGTAGAGAGGGGTGAGGCAAGGAGACCCAATTCCTCCATTATATTACCTCTTTGGGTCGGGGATTTGCTACAAACAGCAAGAATGATATGGTGGTCCAAGTGACTCTATCTTTACCAATTATCACAAATGATGTGGACTTTCCAATAATCCAATATGCTGATGATACATTGCTAATCTTGCCAGCTGATAAGTTACAGTTAATTGAGCTCAAGGAAACCCTTAGGAAATTTTCTCTTTCTACTGGGTTGAGAATTAATTTTGATAAATCTCAGATGGTTCCTATTAATGTTGAGGATGATTTGCTCAAGGAGTTGGCAGATGAATTTGGCTGTCAGATAGGTCAGATGCCCTTTACTTATCTTGGTCTGCCCTTAGGGACTACAAGGCCAACGATTGCTGAGCTATCCCCACTAGTGTGTAGGCTTGAAAGGAAGCTTACCTCAAGTTCTAGTTTTCTGTCCCAAGGAGCCAGATTACAATTAATAAATTCAGCTCTGTCCTCTATGCCATTACACTTTCTGTGTACCTTACAGTTGCCACCAGGGCTCACAAATCAACTAGACAGATCCTTAGGCAAGGCTTACAGGGATCAAGATGGGGTACCTAAACAGCCTTTAGTTGCCCGGGAAATGGTTTGTAAACCAAAGAAAAAGGGAGGATTAGGGATAATTAATTTTCAGAAAAATGCTGCCTTGTTGCTAAAATTTCTGGATAAGTTTTATAACAAAAGGGATATCCTTTGGATCCAATTAATCTGATCAAGCCACTATCCAGGGAAACTGCCACATGAGGAAAATATGGTTGGATCTTTTTGGTGGAGGGATGTTCTGAGGCAAGTTGACAACTTTAGAGGAGTAGCCTTGGTTACACATGGAAAGGGGGATACGATTTCCTTTTGGAATGATAATTGGGATGTTGCACATTCTGCATTACCTATGTGTGTTAGATTCCCAAGATTGCACTCCTATGCCTTGCAACAAGCCATTTCTGTTTCTGCAGTATATCAGCTGGATGATTTACATTCCTTATTTTATTTGCCTATGTCTCAGCCAGCTTACCAAGAGTTACAGAGTCTGGAGACTATAATACAGGATAACCCTTTGTTACAGAAGAATGATGAATGGAATTACTGTTGGGGGAAAAGTTATTCTGCAAAAGGGTTTTATGATCATATTCATTCTCATATTCAGGTGCCCAATGTGTATCTGTGGCTGTGGAAGTCCTGTTGTGTAATGAAAATCAAGGTGTTTGCTTGGTTGTTGCTTTCTGACAGATTGAACACTAGGGATTTGTTACAGAGGAGGAATTGGAATGTAACTGATGACAAACACTGTGAGTTATGTTTGCTAAAGGCATATGAAGATAGAGTGCATTTATTTTTTGAATGCAACTTCAGTGCTCGGATTTGGACTTATCTTCAGATTGATTGGCAGCCCCTGGGAGATATACAGTCAGTAGTGCATCATGCAAAGAGGAGCTTTAGACAGCCTTTCTTTATGGAAGTGTTAATCATAGCATGCTGGAATATTTGGCTTGTCCGAAATGCGAAGATTTTTAGACAGGAGAGAAGCTCTTTCACTAAGTGGAAGGGTCAGTTCATTCATGACATGACTTTGCTACTATATAGAATCAAAGCTAAGTACAAGGATGACCTGTTGAGTTGGATTAGGTCTCTACCTTAGTGCCCTTTCCAGTTCTGTTGTTGTATTTTATCCCATAGTTAGTTGTACTCTTTTCTTGGACTTTGGTCCAAGTTTTATATAATAATAAATTGCTGTGGGGCTTTTTGCCTCACAGTCCTGGGTTTCAAAAAAAAAAGATCTTTAACTATTGCAACAGCAGGTTCAACTTTTATTTGTTCTTCAGGTTCTATGTGTTTCTTTGCACTTTTATTAACTACACTGCTTATAATGTATCACCTCTTCATTTTAGCAGGAAAAGGATTTTTTTCGATATAAGCTTCAAGAAGAACATGATCAACAGTTTTAATTAATACATTTGCCCTTAGGCGAATCAACTTTATCTTTATATGGTTCATGATACTTATCAAAATTCTTCCTGGGCAATTCAAAATGAGAGGCAAAGGCTTTATAAATATTTGCAACAACTTGAGAGTCAAGACCATATGTAGCACTTATATTACGATATTCATCAATATCCATAAAAGTTTTCAATGCATTCATAATTATAATTTATACCTGACACTCTACCTTTGTCATTCTCCCATCCTTCGGTATTTTCTTGGATTCGATCAAGAAGGTCCCATTTAAACTCTTCTTTATTGCGTGTGAATGATCCAGAACAAGTAGTATCCAGCAAGGTTTTATCTTGAAAAGAAAGTTTTGCATAGAAATTATCAATGATAATATTACCAGAAGCCCATGAATGGGGCATTTGAGCATTAAAGACTTCAATCTCCCCACGCTTGGGCACTCTTTCCATCATGAGGCCAAAAAATATATATTCTACATGGTCTCAGAATTTCACTTGGAGGATAAAATTTAGAGTAAAATAGAGGCAATAACATCCTCTCAATCGAGAGAGACAGCGATATAGTGAATATTTTCTTCCTAACTTCATCCATTGGAATACCTGCACATTTGAATAACCCGCATAACTCATGTAAAACAAAGAATGATCTCCGTAGGATGAACAGTTTCATCCCCTTCATAGCGGTTATCCACAACATGTTCAATAATTTTCATAGGTATTTTATATGGGATACTCCTCACCTTGCGCCTCATCCACTACCGTTGCGGTAGTAGTAGATTTTCCAAACAGAAATTCAAGGGAGGATCCCTCCATAATGACTTATAGCAACAGGCAGAAACAAAATCACACGTACAGTAAAAGTTTTCTTACCAATTCCACTTACCGATAGCGATATCACCGGCAACGGCGCCAGAAAATAGTCTTGATGACCTACAAGTATAGGGGGTGTATCGTAGTACTTTCGATAAATAAGAGTGTCGAACCCAACGAGGAGCAGAAGGTGTTGACAAGCAGTTTCGATGAAGGATTCACTGTAAATGCTCGCAGACAAGTATTCAGGGTTGATATAGCAGACAAATAAAGTACAAGTAAATAAAATGCGAGAGAAATTATTGCTGTAGGTCTAATCCTTTTTAGCACAAAGGACAAGCGGTTTGTTTACTTATAATGACCAAACGTTCTGAGGACACGGGGATTTTAGTCTAGTGCTTTTGCTTCATGTACTACTGACAATCTTCATTGTTTTGATAAGTGTTGTGTGGGTGAACTTATGCTAATGCACCGCCCTTCCTAGGACTAATACATACTTGTGATTATACCCCCTGCAAGCATCCGCAACTACAGAAAGTAATTAAGATAAATCTAACCACAGCCTTAAACTCTGAGATCCCGCTATCCCTCCTGCACCAATATACTAACGGGGGTTTAGGTTGCTATCACTTCCCGCAACCCCACAATTAGCAAATGAATACCAAGATGCACTCCCTAGGCCCATGTACATATATATCATGTAGTCGACTGTCACATGACACCACTAGAAGAGAAACACCACAACTTAAATATCGTAACATTGAATACAACTTCATAACAAATAATTCACTACTAACATTTAGATTCTTCACCTATGTCCTCAAGAACTAAACTAATCTACTCACGAGACATCATATGGAACATGATCGAGGTGATATAATGATGAATAACAATCTGAACATAAACCTTGGCTCAATGGTTTCACTCAATAGCATCAATAACAAGTAGTAATTAACACCGGGAGAGTTTTCCCTATCAAACAATCAAGATCCAACCCAAATCATTACAGCGGTGACGAGATGCAGCGCGAGATGAAGTGTGGCAGATGATGGAGATGATGGTGATGATGATGGCGATGATGTCCAGCTCGAAGGACGATGGCGATGGCGTCGATTCCCCCTCCGGGAGGGAATTTCCCCCGGCGGATTCCTCCCCGCGGGAGAGCTCTTTTTCTCTCGGGTACGCCCGCCCCCGCGCATGCCGGCTCACACCTCCGTAACTCCGTGGGCTTAGGTTTTGAACGGGGTTACACGCAAGGAGAGGCGGCCAGGGGTCGTGGGCCCCTCCCCACATGGCGGGCACAAGCGCAGCCCGGTCCACACGGCCTATGGGGCCTCCATGCTGCCTTCTCTCACCCCTCCTTTTGGCTCCCTTCATCATCCTGAAAATAGGATTTTCCGTGATACCTTGGCCATCTGTTGATCTTCCGAGTTATGGTGTCCTCGATTGTGCTTTTTCCAGCAGAATGCTGACTCCGGGTGAATAATTCTCCAATGATCACGAATCATGCAAAAATAGATGAAATAACATAAGTATCATCTCTAAATATGAAATATATCAATGAATAATGATGAAATTATGATATAAAATAGTGATGAAAATGGACGTATCGTGCGAACACCATGAAACTGCGCCAACGTAGAATTATTAACACAATTCAAGATACTTTGCCCTAACGTAATAGTGAGGTTGTCAAGTCACCGGCTTGCTGAAACAAAGGATTAAACGTATCGAGTGGAAGATGGTATTTGTTTGCAAAGAACAGTAGGGTGAAGAACAATGATTGCAAAGAGATTGTATTCATATGTAAAGAATGGACCGGGGTCCACAGCCACTAGTGGTGTCCCTCCAATAAGATAACTAACATGCTGGGTGAACAAATTATAGCGGGCAATTGACAAATAAAGATTCAATACATATCAATGATGATTACTATGTGATATAATCAGGGCATTACAATAAAGTACATAGACCGCTATCCAGCATGCATCTATGCCTAAATAATCCACCTTCAAGTTAGCATCCGCACCCTCCAAATATTGTTGTAAACAACAGATATTGCATTAAGTATGGCGCGTAATGTAACCAAAATACAAATATCCTTAGACAAAGAATCAATGTTTTATCCCTAGCAAATCGCACATCCACAACCTTATTAGAACCTTCACACTTATCCTGCATTAAATGGAGGTGCATGAACCCACTATCGAGCATAAATACTCCTCTTGGAGTTAAGGGCATCAACTTGGCCATAGCCTCTACTAGCAACGGAGAGCATGCAAGAACATAAACAACACATATATGATAGATTGATAATCAACTTACCATAGTATTCTAGATTCATCGGACCCCACCAAACACAACATGTAGCATTACAAATAGATGATCTTGATCATGTTAGGCAGCTCACAAGATCTAAACAATGATAGCACATGCGGAGAAGACAACCATCTAGCTACTGCTATGGACCCATAGTCCAAGGATGAACTACTCACGCATCAATCCTGAGGCGGGGGCATGATGATGTAGAGCCCCTCCGGTGGTGATTCCCCTCTCCGGCAGTGCTGGAGGTGATCTCCTGAATCCCGAGATGGGATTACAAGTGCGTGTGTCTCCGGGAAGGCTTCGTGATCGTGGCCTCTCAGACAGGGTATTCGCGATTTAAGGCTTTAAGTAGGCTAAGGCAACGCAGGGCCACACGAGGGCCCCACACACAAGGGCCGCGCGGGCTGTATTTTCAGCCGCGCCGCCCTAGTGTGGCGGCGCCTCGTGGCCCTACCTCCTTTCCCCTGCCTCAGAAGCTACGGTAAAATATCAGGACCTCGGGGCGTGATTTCATTCCACCCCGTGTGAATACATTTTACTAGGATTTCTGAAACCAAAACAGCAGAAAACAGCAAACCGGCGCTTTCGCATCTTGTTAATAGGTTAGCACGAAAATGTATAATAATGCTATAAAGTATGTATAAAACATTCATATTGTCATAAAAGTAACATGGAACATAAGAAATTATGGATACGTTTGAGACGTATCAAGCATCCCCAAGCTTAGTTCCTACTCGTCTCGAGTAGGTAAACGATAACACAAATAATTTCTGAAGTCACATGCTACCAACATAATCTTGATCAACATTATTGTAAAGCATATGAGATGAATGGAGTGATTCAAAGAAAGATTGCCAACAAAGATAATGACTAAACAAATGAATCATATAAAGCAAAACTTTTCATGAATAGTACTTTCAAGACAGTATCAACAAGACTTGCATAAGAGCTAACTCATAAGTACAATTCAAAGTAGAATGCATTGAAGTAACACAAAGGATGATTAAGTTTCATTGCTTTCAACTTGTAATATGTATATCTCATGGATATTTGTCAACATAGAGTAATATAACAGGTCAATAAGTAAGCATGTAAGAATCAATGCACACAGTTAACACAAGTGTTTTCTTCTAAGATAGAAAAAGAAGTGGGTAAACTGACTCAATGTAAAGCAAAAGAATGGCCCTGCAGAGGGAAGCATGGATTATTATTTTTGTGCTAGAGCTTTTGTTTTGGAAAACATAGAAACAATTTTGCCAACGGTAGTAATAATTCATATAAAGTGCATAATACTTCCAAAATAGTTGCAAGTCTCATGCATAGAGTACTAATAGTGCTCACACTCCTGTCCTAATCAGCTCTGAGCAACACTTGGACATTCATCACATGATATATAATTTCTGAAACCAAGTGTCACAGGGTACCTCTATGCTTCCGTACAAAGGTCTAAGGAGAATGCACGCATTGATTTCTGCTTTTGATTATTCTCAACTTAGACATCCATACCGGGACAACATAGGAAACAGAGACTACTCTTTAATGCTTAAGCATTCAACAACAACAATATTCTCATAAGAGATTGAGGTTGTATGTCCAACCTGAACTCCCACCATGATACATGGCTTTAGGTTGGCTGCCCAATGTTCTTCTAACATATGCATACTCAAACCATTTGATCATGAAATCAAGATTTACTCATAACACGAACATGCATTGCATCTCACATGATATCCAAAAAAGGTAAAAAGTTGATGGCGTCCCCAGAAACATGGTTACCGGTCAACAAGCAACTTATAAGAATTAAGACACATAACTACATATTCATCACCACAATAGTTTTTAAACTATTTGTCCCATGAGCTATATATTGCAAAGATAAAGGAATGAAATTTTTAAAGGTAGCACTCAAGTAATTTACTTGGAATGGCACAAAAATACCACATAGTAGGTAGATATGGTGGACACAATGGCATGGGTTTTGGCCCAAGGTGTTTGGATGCACGAGAAGCATTTCCTCCCAGTACAAGGTTTGGGCTAGCAAGGTTGTTTGAAGCAAACACAAGTATGAACAGGTACATCAAAACTTACACAAGAACATATTGCAAGCATTATAAGGCTCTACACTGCCTTCCTTGTTGTTCAAACACTTTACCCGAAAATATCTAGACTTAGGAGAGACCAATCATGCAAACCAAATTAAACCAGCTCTAGGGTAGTTCTTCATTAATAGATTAAACTACATGATGCAAGAGCTTAAACATGATCTATGAGAGCTCAAACAATTGCCAAGTTATTCCAAACCATATGTAGCATTTTCTGATTCCAACCAAATAGCAATTTAACGAAGCAATTTTAGCCTTCGCCATGAACATTAGCACAATTAAGAACACAAGTGTTCCATATGAAAATGCGGTGATATCTCCAATATAAGGATGATGGGATCCAACTTTATTCAAACCAAAACGTAAAATAAAAGCAAACCGACGCCCCAAGTAAAGAAATATAAGATGATAAATAAAAATATAGTTTCACTAGAAGTGACCCGATAATGTTGTAGATGAAGAAGGGATGCCTTGGGCATCCTGATGTCTACTTGTGTTTCTATTCTTTTGTAGGATGTTGTTGGGCCCCCAAAGAGCAGAGGTTTGCAGGAACAGCAGCAAGCCTCTTGCGGATCACCCTAAGGCTTATGATTTGGACCTTGTGAGGAAGAGGTCAAAGATATCCCTCTCAAGCAACCCCAATCACGATACAAGAAGTCTCTTGAGCCTCAACACACCCAATACACTTGTCGATGTATAGGTGCACTAGTTCGGTTAAGAGATAGTGAAATACAAGTGGATGTATATGAGTGGTAATAGCAATCTTAATAAAATATGGCAGCAAGTAAACATGCAACAGAACAGTAAATAAAGCGGTGTTTGCAGTATTGGAAACAAGGCCTAGGATCATACTTTCACTAGTGGACACTCTCAACATTGATCGCATAATAAATAATAACTTCTCTCATTTGTGCTACATATACTCTTTGTTGGATGACAAACACCATTCGTTGTGTAGGGCTACAAGAGCTCCCTCAAGCCGGAGTTAACAAGCGCCACAACATTCCGTATTCATATTTAAGTAACCTTAGAGCATAATAGATCTTTGCAAAATAAACCGAGAACTAACATAGCATACACACTGTCACCATTACACTATGAAGGGGGAATAAATCACATCAATACTATCATAGCGATAATCAACTCCATAACCTACAAGAGATTATGATCATAATCTACGATAAGAACCATGATGCACACACTGTCACCATAACACTACACAGAGGAATAGACTACTTTAATAACATCACATGAGTAGCACATAACTAGTATTATACAAAGCTCATCATATGGATCTCAACTGCGCAGCTCAGGATCTGTATTGGAGTACAGAGAGAGACATTAACCACATAGCTACTGTGAGAGCCCTTAGCCTCAGCGAGAATTACTCCTCCTCATCATGGGAACATGGCGGTGAAGATGGCGGGAGATGGCTTCCGGGGGCACTCGTCCCGGCGGCGTGCCGGAATAGAGACTTCTGTCCCATCTTGATTTCGCGACGACGGCGGCTCGGGAAGGTTTTCCGTATCGTCGAACGGGGTCAAGGATTTAGGTCAGGGACGACCAATAGGCGAAGAGGCGGAGTCGAGGGGTCCCGGAGTCCACCGTACAACAGGGGGCGCCTCTGCCGCGCCGCCACTATGTGTGGCCCCTGGCCTCCCCTTCCGGTGTCTCTGCTCCGGAAGTTCCCATGAAAATAGGGCACTGGGCGCTGATTTGTCTCACATTCCGAGAATATTTCCTTACTAGGATTTCCAACCAAAACAGCAAAATAGGAACCGGCACTTCTGCAACTCGTCACAGGTTGTTCCAAAACGCATCAAACATCATAAAGTGTGAACAAAACATGTAGGTATTGTCATAAAACAAGCATGGAACATCGGAAATTATAGATACGGGGATGCCTTGGGCATCCCCATGCTTAGATGCTTGAGTTTAAATATGTAGGATGACCAACTTCCCCAAGCTTAGACTTCTCACTCTTCTTGATCATAGTATATCCTCCTCTTTGACCCTTGAAAACTTCTCCACACCAAACTCGCTAAATCTCATTAGAGGGTTAGTGCATAACAAAAAATTCACATTGACACAATCATTCTTAATACTTTTGGATACTGCACAGCTTCTGACAGTTAATGGAACAAAGAAATCCTCTTATCTCAACATAGTGTATGGTAATGCGAATAAGTAGGGCAGAATCCCACAACAACCGTCTCGGAAGACCTAATTTTGCAAAAAATTTCCCTAACTTGCTTCAAATGGAAAATCTCAAAACTAATGAAAGTTCAGATATAGATCACGCCGAAATTTGCAACATTTTTTTTCATTTTTTTGCTGTTTTTCATTTATCCCTGCAGTTTATAAAGAGTCGTCGTTTCAGATAACTAAACCTAGCATCAACTTTAACATAGAAATCTTTACTTGGCACAAAAACATGATATGGAGAGGTTGCTACAGTAGTAAACAATCTCCAAGACTCAACAATACAAGTAAATAAAATGTAACTTGGGTTATCTTCCAAGAAGTGTTTTTTTAACGCTTTCAGCTAGGCGCAGAAAGTGTAACTGTGTTATCAAGAGATGAAGCATTAATATTACCTCATGCTTTACGCTCACTTTTACTTTTTCATTTGTTTAGGAATACATGTCGTTCCTCCTGCATTTTAGGTGCATTCTCCAGATGATTGTTCTGTTATTTTGAGCAGGGATCTTCAGTGTGATTTGTCCTTTCCTACATTACTCATCAACAAGATAATCGCTGGATAATGCTTTTCCAAGAATGGTTGTGTGCACACTCTCGGCTATTCCTTAGGAATTATAACGGAGTTATCAATAAGATTTATTCCCCCCTTCAACAGTCCCCAAAGTGTCAAAGATTTATAAATACTCTCAGGCTAAGACAAAAATTCAGACATAATATTACAATTGGCATGAAAAGTTTCACCACCAATAATAACTTTAATAGCAGGTTCCACATTAGGGTTCAGAAGCTCACAAAACTTCATCAAGACTCGCATCTTAATATAACTATAATTTTTTCAAGCAAAGATGCACTTATTCAATAAGGATTAATCTAGTTATAAATGTAATAAGAGCTGAATCAAGTTATTAGTTGAACTATGTGATGCAACCAATTTTTTTATGGCATTAAAAGTTTGATCACCTTTTGCAATGAAGGAAACTCCCCACATAAGCATCTAAGTCATCTATGTTTTAATCATGTCCCAAATAAAAATTATTTCAAGGAGAATATTTGAGGTTCAGCTTACCGATAAAGCATCAAAATTTCCTAGGACCAAGCATCTTTAAAATTCTCCTCATCTCCTTGTTTAAAAGTAAGACTAATTTTCAGTGAAGAAACAAAAATAGTTAGACATGATAACAGTAACTAACAAAAAATCAATTTGTGTGTTTTGGATATAGAGACTAGTAAATAAGACAGAAAGTAAAGTAACTATTTTTTGTGTTTTTAATATGAAGTAAACAAGACAAGAATAAAATAAAGTAAAGCAAGACAAAACAAAGTAAAGAGATTGGAAGTGGAGACTCCCCTGGCAGCGTGTCTTGATCTCCCCCGCAACGGCGCCAGAAATTTAGCTTGATACGCTGCAGATGCACATCCATGGGAACCCTAAGCCGAAAAGGATTATAGAAGCAAGTTTCCTATATGAAACCAAGATTATTGAAATCCCGTGAGGGAGCCAAGAAGAACGTGAAGGTTGTTGGGCGGAGGAGCAGAAAAGTGGCGCGAATACCGCTGAAACTGGCACGACGTAAACCTGCAATAACGTAATCAAGATATTTTGTCTCTAACGTATCGTTGAGGTTGTCAATCTCAACGCTTGTCAAAACAAAGGATTAAACGATTGAGTGGAAGATGCTTTGTTTCGCAAAGAACAAAGAACAACATCGCGCAGATTGTATCTGAGCAAGATGGATTGGGTTCACAGCCATTAGTGTCTCTCCAATAAGATAACATGCTGAGTGGAACAATATATGTGGCAATTGGATAATAAAGATTCAGCCACATATTCAATGAATTATTATTATGATGAACAAAAACAGCGATAGTGCATATAGAAATGCTATTCAAAACATGCATCCATGCCTAAATAATCCACCTTTAGGTTAGCATCCGCATCCCTCCAGTATTAAGTTGTAAACAATAGATAATTGCATTAAGTATGGTTGTAATGTACTCAACACAAATATCCTTAGATCAGCATCATCGTTTTATCTCTAGTAAAGAATAAAGATTGGATCCACAACCTTAATGTCACGGTGAACCCTGGGACAATGGAGGCATGAACCCACATCGAAGAGAAATACTCCCTCTTGAGTGAGATCAACTTGGCCGTAGCCTCTACTGGGCAACGGAGAGCATGCAAGAACATAAACAACACATATATGATAGATTGATAATCAATTTAACATAGTATTCTAGATTCATCGGATCCCACCAAACACAACATGTAGCATTAAAGACAGATGATCTTGATCATGTTAGGCAGCTCACAGATCTTAAACAATGAGAGCACATGCGGAGAAGACAACCATCAAGCTACTGCTATGGACCGATAGTCCAAGGATGAACTACTCACGCATCAATCCGGGGGCGGGCATGATGATGTAGAGCTCCTCCGGTGATGATCTCCTCTTCCGTAGGGTGCTCGAGGCGATCCTGAACCCCCCGAGCTCATGGGCGCGCCTCGGGAGGTTCTTCGTATCGTGGCCTCCAGAGAACACACTACGAGCGAAAAGGCTTTGGGCGGCGGATGAACGCAGTAGTTACACGAGTCCCACACAATATAGGGCCGGGCGGTGCCAGGTTGGGTCAGCCGCTTAGTGTGGCGGCGCTCTTGCGCCCTCAGTCTCCGAAGCCTGCAAAAATAGGACTTCGGGCATTGATCTGCCCACCCGAGAATATTTACTTACTCAGATTTTCTGAAACCAAAACAAGGCAAAAATCGAATCGGGAAAGTTGCACCCAGTTAATAGGTTAGTGCTGGAAAATGTATAATAATGCTGCAAAGTATGTATAAACATCTAAGTATTGTCATAAAACAAGCATGAAATTATGGACACGTTGAGGCGCTGATACGTCTCCGACGTTCGCGATAATTTCTTATGTTCCATGCTACATTATTGATGATATCTACATTTTTTATGCACATTATATGTCAGATTTATGCATTTTCTAGCACTAACCTATTAACAAGATGCCGAAGAGCCAGCTGATTTCCGTTGTTTTTGGTTTCAGAAATCCTAGTAAGGAATATTCTCGGAATTAGACGAAATCAACGCCTAGGGTCCTATTTTTGCACGATTCCAGAAGACCGAGGGGGAAAGGAAGTGGGGTCACGAGGCGCCGCCACACTAGGGCTGCGCGGCCCAGGCCCCGCGCGGCCCTTGTGTGTGGGGCCCTCGTGTGGCCCCCCGCGCGTTCTCTTCCGCCTACTTAAGTTCGTCGTTGGAAACCTCGCACGGAGAGCCACGATACGGAAACCTTCCAGAGACGCCGTCGCCGCCGCGAATCCCATCTCGGAGGATTCAGGAGATCGCCTCCAACACTGGCGGAGAGGGGAATCATCTCCCTGAGGACTCTTCATCGCCATGATCGCCTCTGGGAGTGATGAGAGAGTAGTTCACCCCTGACTATGGGTCCATAGCAGTAGTTAGATGGTCGTCTTAATTGTGCTTCATTGTTGATCTTGTGAGCTGCCCAACATGATCAAGATCATCTATCCGTAATACTATATGTTGTGTTTGTCGAGATCCGATATAGAGATTACTATGTTATGGTGATTATTTATTAATCTATTACCTATGTGTTGTTTATGATCTTGCATGCTCTCCGTTATTAGTAGAGGCTCGCTAAGTTTTTGCTCTTAACTCCAAGAGGGAGTATTTATGCTCGATAGTGGGTTCATGCCTCCATTACATCTGGGACAGTGATAGAAAGTTGTGATGTGCTGTTGCCACTGGGGATAAAACATTGATGCTATGTCTAAGGATGTAGTTGTTGATTACATTACGCACCATACTTAATGCAATTGTCTGTTGCTTACAACTTAATACTGAAAGGGGTTCGGATGATAACCTGAAGGTGGACTTTTTAGGCATAGATGCATGCTGGATAGCGGTCTATGTACTTTATCGTAATACCCTGATTAAATCTCACTATATTTATCATATCATGTATATGCATTGTTATGCCCTTTTCTATTTGTCAATTGCCCGACTGTAATTTGTTCACCCAACATGCTTTATCTTATGGGAGAGAGACACCTCTAGTGAACTCTGTGGACCCCGGTCCTATTCTTTACATAGCATACAATTTACTGCAATACTTGTTCTACTGTTTTCGGCAAACAATCATCTTCCACATAATACGGTTAATCCTTTGTTTTTAGCAAGCCGGTGAGATTGACAACCTCACTGTTTTGCTGGGGCAAAGTACTTTGCTGTGTTGTGTGTGTTCCACGTTGGCTGAACTTCAAGCGTTGCGCCGCATCATATTTCGCCACCATCAACCTTCAACGTGCTTCTTGGATCCTACTGGTTCGATTAAACCTTGGTTTCATACTTGAGGGAAACTTGCCACTGTGCGCATCATACCTTCCTCTGGGGTTCCCAACGGACGTGTACATCTACGCGCATCAAGCAAATTTCTGGCGCTGTTGATCAAGACACGCTGCAAGGTGAGTCTCCACTTCCCAATCTCTTTACTTCTTGTTTTTGTCTTTGTTTATTTATTTATTTACTACTTTGTTTGCTGGACCTAAACAAAACACAAAAAAATTAGTTGCTAGTTTTAGTTTATGTCTTGCTCTCTATATCAAAAACACAAAAAAATTAGTTACTTGCATTTAGTTTACTTTTGTTATCATGTCTAGCTCTGTACTTGTTACTTCTTCACCTGAGGAATTAGTTTTTACTTTTAAACATGGGGATGAGGAAAGTTTTAAAGATGCTTGGTCCAGGATTTTTACTTCTTATCGTAAAGCTGAACCTCAAATGACTCTAAGTTTGCTCCTTAGTAATTTTTATTTTGGTCTTATGATTCGCTATAGATATGCCTTGGACTGCAGTGGGAGGAGATTTCCTTCATTGCAATGGGGACAAGCTTTTAATGCCATAAAAAGTTGGTTGCATCACATGATTCAGCTAATAACTTTGATTCAGCCCTTATTAGCATTTATAATAGATTAAACACTCTTGAGACAAGGGCATCTTGCTTGAATGAAAATTATAGATATGTTCGTAACCGCCTTGATCAAGTTTTAGTGAACTCTGAACCTTCATTATGGGATCCTACTGTTAAAATGTTATCGGTGACCAAACTCTTCATGCCAATTGTGATATTATGTCTGAATTTTGCTTAGTGCCTAAGAGTATTCATGAATCTTTGCAACTTTGGGGATTCGTTGAAGGGGGAGAAGGAATAACTCTTATTGATAACTCTGTTATAATCCCTAAAGGAATAGCTGTGGGTGTGCATACAACCATTCTTGGTAGAACAATATCCATTGATTATCTTGTTATTGAATGTGCAGGAACAGGACAAATCACACTCGGAAAGATCCCTGCTGAAACTATTGGGAGCAGTCATAGATATGGGAGAAGGCACCCTAAAATTCACCTCTACACCTGGGGGTAGACATGTATTCCCTAAACCAAAGAGTAAGAAAAAGAACAAGAAAGGTAAGGAAAGGCCCAAGGTAATGTTGATGCCTCATCTCTTGATAATACTTGGTTTACACTTTTCGCGCCTAGCTGAAAGGCGTTAAAGAAAAGCGCTTGTGGGAGACAACCCATGTTTTTACTACAGCATTTTGTTTTATATTTGAGTCTTGGAAGTTGTTTACTACTGTAGCAACCTTCCTTATCATGTTTTTGTGCCAAGTAAAGTTTCTATGTTAAAGTTGATGTTATATTTGGGATCGCTGCGCAGAAACAGCATTGCTGTCTGTCACGAATTCTGGCATAAGTCTCTGTAGAAAATTCGAAAAAATCTGAAACATTACGAGCGTGATCCTCAGATATGTAAACAACTTTCATTAGTTTTGAGTTTTTCCATTTGAGCAAGTCTAGTGCCCCTTCCAGGTTCGTCTTTACGGACTGTTCTATTTTTGACAGATTCTGCCTTTTATTTCGCATTGCCGTATTTGCTATGTTGGATGAATTCTTTGATCCATTAATGTCCAATAGCTTTGTGCAATGTCCAGAGTGTTAAGAATGATTGTGTCACCTCTGAATATGTGAATTTTTAATTGTGCACTAACCCTCTAATGAGTTTGCTTGAAGTTTGGTGAAGGAAGTTTTCAAGGGTCAAGAGAGGAGTATGATATACTATGATCAAGAGGAGTGAAAGCCTAAGCTTGGGGATGCCCCGTGGTTCATCCCTGCATATTTTAAGAAGACTCAACGTTTAAGCTTGGGGATGCCCAAGGCATCCTTCTTCATCGACAACATCATCAGGTTCCTCCCCGAAACTATATTTTTATTCAGTCACATCTTATGTTCTTTACTTGGAGCGTCGGTTTGTTTTGTTTTTGTTTTTGTTTGAATAAAATGGATCCTAGCATTCACCGTATGGGAGAGAGACACTCTCCGCTGTTGGACAAATATGTCCTTAGGCTTTACTCATAATGTTCAAGGCGAAGGTTGAAACTTCTTCGTTAAATTGTTATATGGTTGGAATTGGGAAACGCTACATGTAGTAATTCTAAAATGTCTTGGATAATGTGATACTTGGCAATTGTTGTGCTCATTTTTAAGCTCTTGCATCATATACTTTGCACCCATTAATGAAGAAATACTAAAATTTGGTTTGCATATTTGGTCTCTCTAAGGTCTAGATAATTTCTAGTATTGAGTTTTGAACAACAAGGAAGACGGTGTAGAGTCTTATAATGTTTACAATATGTCTTTTATGTGAGTTTTGCTGCACCGGTTCATCCTTGAGTTTGCTTCAAATAACATTGCTAGCCTAAACCTTGTATCGAGAGGGAATACTTCTCATGCATCCAAAATCCTTGAGCCAACCACTATGCCATTTGTGTCCACTCCGCCTACCAAAGTAAATTCTCCGCCATTCCAAAGTAAATTGCTTGAGTGCTACCTTTAAAATTCCATCATTCACCTTTGCAATATAGCTCAGGGACAAAATAGCCTTAAAAACTATTGTGGTATTGAATATGTACTTATGCACTTTATCTCTTATTAAGTTGCTTGTTGTGCGATAACCATGCTTCGGGGGACGCCATCAACTATTCTTTGTTGAATATCATGTGAGTTGCTATGCATGTCCATCTTGTCTGAAGTAAGAGAGATCTACCACCTTAATGGTTGGAGCATGCATATTGTTAGAGAAGAACATTGGGCCGCTAACTAAAGCCATGAATCATGGTGGAAGTTTCAGCTTTTGGACATATATCCTCAATCTCATATGAGAACATTAACTGTTGTGACATGCTTATGCATTAAAGAGGAGTCCATTATCCGTTGTCCATGTTGTCCCGGTATGGATGTCTAAATTGAGAATAATCAAAAGCGAGAAATCCAAAATGCGAGCTTCTCCTTAGACCTTTGTACAGGCGGCATGGAGGTACCCCTTTGTGACACTTGGTTGAAACATGTGTATTGCGATGATCCGGTAGTCCAAGCTGATTAGGACAAGGTGCGGGCACTATTAGTATACTATGCATGAGGCTTGCAACTTGTAAGATATAATTTACACTCATATGCTTTATTACTACCGTTGACAAAATTGTTTCATGTTTTCAAAATAAAAGCTCTAGCACAAATATAGCAATCGATGCTTTCCTCTTTTGAAGGACCATTCTTTTACTTTTATTGTTGAGTCAGTTTACCTATCTCTCTCCACCTTAAGAAGCAAACACTTGTGTGAACTATGCATTGATTCCTACATACTTGCATATTGCACTTGTTATATTACTTTATATTGACACTATCCATGAGATATACATGTTATAAGTTGAAAGCAACCGCTGAAACTTAATCTTCCTTTGTGTTGCTTCAATACCTTTACTTTGATTTATTGCTTTATGAGTTAACTCTATGCAAGACTTATTGATGCTTGTCTTGAAGTACTATTCATGAAAAGTCTTTGCTTTATGATTCATTTGTTTACTCATGTCATTACCATTGTTTTGATCGCTGCATTCATTACATATGTTTACAATAGTATGATCAAGGTTATGATGGCATGTCACCCGTTATCCTTGTTATCGTTTACCTGCTCGGGACGCAGCAGAACTAAGCTTAGATGTTGATACGTCTCCGACGTATCGATAATTTCTTATGTTCCATGCTACATTATTGATGATATCTACATGTTTTATGCACATTATATGTCGTGTTTACGCATTTTCCTAGACTAACTCATTAACAAGATGCCGAAGAGCTGCTGTTTTCTGCTGTTTTTGGTTTCAGAATCCTAGTAAGGAAATATTCCTGAATTGGACAAATCAACCGTGGTCCTATTTTTGCACGAAGCTTCCTGTAGACCGGGGGAAGGAAGTGGCCCCGGCCGCGGCCTGGTGTGTGGGGCCCCTGTGGCCCCCCCGCGTTGCCCTTCCGCCTACTTAAAGTCTTCATCGCGAAACCCTCCGTACCGAGAGCCACGATACCGGAAAACCTTCCGAGACGCCGCCGCCGCTAATCCCATCTCGGGGATTCAGGAGATCGCCTCCGGCACCCTGCCGGAGAGGGAATCATCTCCTGGAGGACTCTTCATCGCCATGATCGCTCCGGAGTGATGAGTGAGTAGTTCACCCTCGGGACTATGGTCCATAACAGTAGCTAGATGGTCGTCTTCCTCATGTGCTTCATTGTTGATCTTGTGAGCTGCCTAACATGATCAAGATCATCTATCTCTAATACTATATGTTGTGTTTGTCGGGATCCGATGGATAGAGAATACTATGTTATGGTGATTATCAATCTATTACCTATGTGTTGTTTATGATCTTGCATGCTCTCCGTTATTAGTAGAGGCTCTGGCCAAGTTTTTGCTCTTAACTCCAAGAGGGAGTATTTATGCTCGGTAGTGGGTTCATGCCTCCATTAAATCTAGGACAATGATGAAAGTTCTAAGGTTGTGGATGCTGTTGCCACTAGGGATAAAACATTGATGCTATGTCTAAGGATGTAGTTGTTGATTATATTACGCACCATACTTAATGCAATTGTCTATTGCTTGCAACTTAATACTGAAGGGGTTCGGATGATAACCTGAAGGTGGACTTTAGGCATAGATGCATGCCGGATAGCGTCTATGTACTTTGTCGTAATGCCCCGATTAAATCTCACTATATTTATCATATCATGTATATGCATTGTTATGCCCTTTTCTATTTGTCAATTTCCGACCGTAATTTGTTCACCCAACATGCTTTTATCTTATGAGAGACACCTCTAGTGAACTGTGGGCCCCGGTCCTATTCTTTACATAGCATACAATCTACTGCAATACTTGTACTGTTTTCTTCGCAAACAATCATCTTCCACACAATACGGTTAATCCTTTTTTACAGCAAGCCGGTGAGATTGACAACCCACTGCTTCGTTGGGGCAAAGTACTTTGGTTGTGTTGTGCAGGTTCCACGTTGGCGCCGAATCCCCGGTGTTGCGCCGCATCATATTTCGCCACCATCAACCTTCAACGTGCTTCTTGACTCCTATCGGTCCGATTAAACCTTGGTTTCTTACCGAGGGAAACTTGCCACTATGCGCATCATACCTTCCTCTTGGGGTTCCCAACGGACGTGTACATCTACGCGCATCAGGCGTATCAGTCGGCGAGCCCAACGTGACCTGAAGTGGTTGGCGAGCCCAGCTAAGCACGAGGCGGGATGCGGCGGACACGAAGTAGGCGAGAAGACCCGGCGCGTGACGAAGACCATGCGCGACGAGGCGACCCACGAAGGGGGTGGCGTTGTGATGGCCTCGACATCGATGCACTGGGACGGCGACGGGGGGATCCTGGGCGGACGCGACAGCTCGGAGGGGCGGCGTAGCTGCCGGCGCGGGAGTTTTGGCACGGCGGGAGACCACCAGCGACGTACACGCCTCGGAAGGCGCGTCGGAGGCCGGTGACAAGGTATTAACTTGTCAATGCCTACGTATTGTAGACTAGGGCTTTGCTAGAAGTAGAGGGCAAATAGATCTCGAAGGTTTCAGCCGAAAAGTACTCGACGATTGCAAAACTAGGGTTATGTTGACAATAGATTCGATCCTTTCTTTGTCCCTTGACTCCCCCTTATATAGGAGGCGGAGCCGAGGGATTCCTAGTACACAAGTTACAGAGTCCGGGAGGGTTTCTCATCCGTCCCGTAAAATTACAAGTCTTTATACTTCCTAATACAACTCTATCTTTCCTTAATACTAACTGGGCTTCCGAACTTCATATCCTTCGACTTGTGGGCCTTCAGTAAACCCCGGGTACCATCTTCGGCAAGCCCATTGGGGATGCCTATGTCAACCGGTAGCATGGACCAAAGGCAGCGGCGCTGCGACCCGAAGGGGCGGCGCAGCGGCACCCCGATGCTCGATCGGTGGTAGGCGCGTGCTCGGGGACGTGCTTGGCGTAGACGTGTGCGGGTCGGCTGATCAGACCGACGGTGGCGCGATACGCGCCATGGCGTGGACGACACGCAGATCGGAGCCGATGGCGACGTTGTCGACGATGTCCCGGGCGATGACGGTGGAGATGAGCCGGCGATGGAGACCGCGCGAGCGAGACAGCCTGCTGCGTCGCACGTAGGGGCGCCCCATGTGCAGCACGTCCGGCTGTGCCGTGCGGTTGATGGCCGGTGCAGGTCGATGCCGTTGTCGGAGTAGAGGCGCAAGTGGACGACGACGATGGGCGACTCAATCCGATCTATGATCGGTAAAACCAAAAAGAAAACGCCGGTCGAGCGACCGGCGGGCAAAAAAGAAAACCGATCTAAAGATCGGAAAAAAAGACACGAGGGCAGCCGATCAACCGATCGGCGAACGAACCCTCATACGGGTTGCGCGGCCCCCGGAGTAGATCATGGAGATCGACCTCCCCGGGGGCGGCGCCAAAACTTTGCGGCGGCTAGGTCAAGGAGCGTGCCGCTCTGATACCATGTTGAAGGATAGAGAGAGAGATTGGCGGAATATGATGGATGTTGTATTGCGCCTCATGGACGAGTATATATAGACTACAAGATTTGAAAGCTAAGAAACCTCCTAGAGAGAATATGGAAACAATCCTAATACAATCCCGTGTAATCTATAACTACCAAATATACTCTAACATGGTCATTGTCCATCTTTTTAAAAGTATACTAGATAGGTGAAACTAGTTTACACTACAAGTCGTGTGACGTTTCCTACACCATTCAGTGCTTGAAGGTTGATTAAACCTATGTCTTGGCGGCGGGGGCCCTACGCCTTGCCAAGATCCCCTCCACCTGCCTCCTCCCTCCTCTCCGCCGCCATGGGGCGCCCCGGGCAAAGTCTTGCCGGCGCCCCCCCTCCTCGTCCCCATGTCCCCTTCGAACCGCTTTGGCGGCCGGCGTTGGCGGCGGCTGACCGGCAAGGAGGGCTTGGGCGTGGTGCTGCCGGGTACCACGGCGCCGCATCGGTGGTGCGGCGGACGGCATCGACTCTTCTTCAGGCGGATCTGCAGCGTTGGGGTGGGGTCTGGCCGGTGAGAACCGGGCTCCGATTCGGTCGGAGCCGACGATGGTGGCGTCCTCGGGCGTCATCACCTTGTTGAAGGCATCGTTGCTACAGATCCGACCTCAACCTCTTTATTCCAGGGGAAACCCCAGATCTGGATACAGATCAGATGATGGCGGCTCCTCTGGTGTCGTTTTCCCTCTTGAGAGCATCGTTCTGGAACAAGTGATACCTGGAGGAAGTCATCTAGCGGGGCGGTGTTCCATCTACTGCGCCGATGTTGGCAAGTCTCGGCGGCATGGTGCAGCGGAGCCTCGGAGACAGATGCAGCGTGATGGACGTGCGCAGGATGGTGGTGTCGTCTGGCATCGTGGTGGCGTTGGTGGCAGGCCTCGCAAGGTCATTGCATTGATCTCTTCTGAAGATGGGTATGCGGAAGACGGTGGCGGCGAGGACTTCTGGAGCGTGTATGATGGTACGCGCCGAGGGTCTGCCGGACCGGTTGTGCCACCTGCTCGCCATTGGGCGACTTGTCGAGGCTTTCGGTTTTTTGATGATGCGCGTTGGTGTGATGTCAGGGTGTTGGCTCTGTTCATTGACCCCCCCTGGTGGCTTCAGTTCGATTTTTGTAATTGTTCTTGTAAGATGTGAATAATCTAATAAAAAAATCCGTGTGCATCCGTTGGATGCAGAAGCTGGGTGATATTTCCCCATTTCAAAAAAAAATAGTAGAAACATCCAAATTGTCCTGAGCTAAATTTATTAAATGCATTTCTCGTTGCAGCAATCCTATTAGCCCAGCGGCGGCATAGAGGTGTAGCACAAGACTCCAAGTCCGGAGGCTTATGGGTGTGGCGAGCTCTGCCATCACTAGTGGAAAATGGGGCATCCATCTAAGCCATTGGTACCGGTTCCCTTACGAACCGGTGCCAATGGGGCAATCTGCACCGGTTCGGGGGCTCAGGCGGGCGAGGAGCTATGGCACCGGTTCGTGAGGGGCTTTCGTACCGGTTCGTGTTAGGAACCGGTACGAAAGGTCTTCGGCCATTTGTCGGACGCGTGGTGGGGGGCAGGACCTTTGGTACCGGTTTTTAACACGAACCGGTACCAAAGGGTGCCCCTATATCATCAAGTCGAGCCCGTCCCCTGGCCGGCTCTTCTCTTCATCTCATTTTTCTCTTCTTCCTCTCACACACAAAATTTTTGCACCTCTCACACTCCAACAAATCTCTATTTTTTCTCCACCATTTTAACAAGATTAAGGGCATTCATCTATCCAAGGGTTAGCAATATCATCATTTCTTCCGGCGTTCCTAATTTAGCACATCTCTTTGGTAGTTTTAACTCGTACTATTTTTCTAGTGCTAGCAAGGTGTTCGATGAAATGCCTAAGTTAGGGATTTTACTTTTTATAATCAATTTGAGCTGAAATTATGGTATATTTTGTAGGTTTTAATTAGTATCATCCCCGTCTTACCGCCGTCGATCGCCAGCGTCGTCCCCTAGTCGGCACCGTACAACCTCGGTGAGCCTCTTCTTTTTTATAAAAAAAACTTAGTTTTATCTGATGAAATTGAATATTAATTTAGTTGGTCACTCATATATCCACGATGTTGTGTAATTAATGATATTTGATATACATATAAAATGCAGATGAATCGACAATGGATGTACGGTGACCGGTGCCATCCCGACTTTATTAATGGCATGCATTATTTTCTCAACGTGGCTGAGGCAAACAGGCAGTCGAATGGTTTCATCTATTGTCCATGTAGTTCCTGTAAGAATATGACGGATTACTCTACCTCAAAGACCATTCACGTCCACCTGCTGCAGAATGGTTTCATGCCCGGCTATAATTGTTGGACCAAGCACGGAGAAAGAGGGATTATATTGGAAGACAACGAAGAAGAAGAGGATAGTGACAACTATCCTATGTTCACTGAAGACGGTGATAGTAGAATGGGGGAAGACGAAGCTGAAGAAGAGCCCATTTTTGATGAGCCGATTTTTTATGACCCCGATGACAATTTGGGTCGGGCCATTCTTGATGCGAAGATAAGCTGCGGAAGTGAAAAGGAGAGGTTGAAGTTGGAGAAAATGTTAGAGGATCACAAGACACTGTTGTACCCAAATTGAAGATGGCCACAAAAAGCTGGGTACCACGCTGGAATTGCTGCAATGGAAGGCAGAGAATGGTACTCGACAAGGGATTTGAAAAGTTGCTGAAAATAATAAAGAAGATGCTTCCAGGGGAGAACGTATTGCCCTCTAGTACGTACGAAGCAAAGAAGGTTGTCTGCCCTCTAGGATTAGAGGTGCAGAAGATACATGCATGCATCAATGACTACATCCTCTACCGCGTGGAGTACGAGAATTTGAATGCATGCCCGGTATGTAGTGCATTGAGGTATAAGATCAGGCGAGATGACCCTGGCGATGTTGAGGGCGAGTCCACCCCAGGAAGAGGGTTCCTGCGAAGGTGATGTGGTATGCTCCTATAATACCACGGTTGAAACGTTTGTTCCAAAACAAAGAGCATGCCAAGTTGTTGCGATGGCACAAAGAGGACCGTAAGAAAGATTTGATGCTGAGACACCCCGCTGATGGGTCGCAGTGGAGAAAAATCGACAGAGAGTTCAAGTCATTTTCAGATGACGCAAGGAACTTAAGATTTGGTCTAAGTACCGATGGCTTTAATCCTTTCGGTGAGCAGAGCTCCAGTCATAACCTGGCCGTGACTCTATGTATCTATAACCTTCCTCCTTGGTTGTGCATGAAGCGGAAGTTCATTATGATGCCAGTGCTCATCCAGGGCCCGAGGCAACCCGGCAACGACATTGATGTGTACATGAGGCCATTGGTTGAAGAACTTTTAGAGTTGTGGCGTGACGAAGGTGTACCTGTGTGGGATGAGCACGAACAAAAGGAATTTAACCTACGGGCGTTGTTGTTTGTAACCATCAATGATTGGCCTGCTCTTAGTAACATTTCAGGGCAGTCAAACAAGGGATACAACGCATGCACACACTGTTTAGGTGAGACTGACACTATATATTTAGGAAACAAGAATGTGTACCTAGGGCATCGTCGATTTCTTCCAAAACAACATCACGTAAGAAAGAGAGGAAAGCATTTTGGAGGTGAGGCAGATAACCGGACGAAGCCTACCCGCCCTACTGGGGAAGTTATATATGATATGGTCAAGGATTTAAAAGTGATCTTTGGAAAGGGTCCCGACGGACAATCTGTTCCGAATGTTGACGGACATGTACCCATGTGAAAGAAGAAGTCGATATTTTGGGAGCTACCCATCTGGAAATTCTTAGAGGTTCACTCGCAATCGAAGTGATGCACGTGACGAAAAATCTTTGCGTGAACCTGCTAAACTTCTTGGGCATGTATGGGAAGACAAAAGATACACCGGATGCACGGCAGGACCAGCAAAGTATCCACGAAGGAAGCAACCTGAATCCAGAGAAGTATCAAGGTCCTGCCAGCTACGCTCTTACCAAAGAAGAGAAGGAGATCTTTTTTGAAGTCCCGAGTAGCATCAAGGTCCCGTCTGGCTTCTCGTCGAATATAAAGGGAATAATAAACATGTCTGAGAAAAAGTTTCAAAACCTAAAGTCTCATGACTGCCACGTGATTATGACACAATTACTTTCGGTTGCATTGAGGGGGCTTCTGCCGGAAAATGTTCGAGTACCCATTGTGAAGCTATGTGCGTTCTCAATGCAATTTCTCAGAAGGTGATCAATCCACTTACTCTACAAAATTTACAGAAGGATGTGGTCCAATGTCTAGTCAGCTTCGAGTTGGTGTTCCCACCATCCTTCTTCAATATTATGACACATCTCCTAGTTCACTTGGTCGAAGAGATTGGCGTTCTCGGTCCTGTATTTCTACACAACATGTTCCCCTTTGAGAGATTCATGGGAGTCTTAAAGAAGTACGTTCATAACCGTGCTAGGCCAGAAGGAAGCATCTCCAAGGGCTATGGAACAGAGGAGGTCATTGAGTTTTGTGTTGACTTTATTCCTGACCTTAAGCCGATCGGTGTTCCAATCGCGCTATGAGGGGAGACTGAGTGGAAAAGGCACGCTAGGAAAGAAAGCAGAACGTGTATGGACGGACATTCTTTCACTCAAGCACACTACACAGTTCTACATAATTCCATCTTGGTGGCTCCGTACAAAGAGGAACACAAGGATATCTTACGCTCTAAATACCCGGAGGAACGTGAAGATTGGATTGATGGAGAACACATGAAGACTTTCGGCGGTTGGTTGCAAACACGTCTCATGAATGCCACTGATGACGAGCAGCTATACTTGTTGGCCAAGCAACCATCTTCGACTATATCGACTTTTCAAGGGTACGAGATTAATGGGAACACATTTTACACGTTCGCTCAAGATAAAAAGAGCACCAACCAAAACAGTGGTGTCCGCTTTGATGCAGCAGATGACAATGGGAAGAAGGTCACATATTATGGGTACATAGAGGAGATATGGGAACTTGAATATGGACCTAATTTCAAGGTCCCTTTGTTCCGGTGCAAATGGTTCAACCTGAAAGACGGGGTACAGGTAGACCCGCAGTACGGAATGACTACAGTGGATCTCAAGAATCTAGGGTACGACACCGAACCATTCGTCCTAGCCAGTGAAGTGGCTCAGGTTTTTTATGTGAAGGACATGTCTAGCAAACCGAAGAAAAGAAAAAGAAAGGCAAGAGGACACATCATACGATGAGCCAAAGCGGCACATAGTTCTTTCAGGAAAAACAAACATGTGGGAGTAGAGGACAAGACAGACATGTCAGAAGATTATAATAAGTTTGATGATATTCCACCCTTCAAGGTGAAAACTGACCCAAGCATCATCTTAAATAATGAAGATTGTCCATGGTTGCGTCGCAATCAGAAGAAAGGGAAACAGACGAAGAAAACTCGGAAAACTAGCTAGATAGGGATCATAACTTGTGTATCTCAATATGGAAATCACTTTTGTGTAATGATGTTAACAATGGAGCTTTCACGGGCTTGCAGGGAAATTTTTCCAAGGCGGAACTTCCGAATATGCCATATATAGGGCATGTGCACCAAGGGCATATTCGAGAAGTTCCGCCACGGGAGATTTACCTATCCTTTTAGAGGAGATGGAGTCTTTCACGGGCTTGCAGGGAAATTTTTCCGAGGCGGAACTTCCGAAGATGCCATAGGGCGTGTGCACCAAGGGCATCTTCGAGAAGTTCCGCCACGGGAGATTTCCCAACCCTTTCCTCCATCCATGGGGATGAAACTCTCCATCCATGTTGAGCTGCTTGCCATGGCGATGCTCCTTTTATAGGCACGGCGCCGCTTCTACTTTGTCTTCTTCCTCCGACAGGGTGTCGTGCGCTACATGCTTTATCTCATCGAGCAGGCGTCCTTATCATGCCGACAGCTTTAGTACCGGTTGCACCCACCAGCCGGTACTAAGGTTACCCACGCGTCCTTATCCCACCGACAGCTTTGTTACATGACAGAAAACCACCTTTAGTTGTTGCACCCACCAGCCGGTACTAAAGGTTACCCACGCGTCCTTATCCCACCGACACTTTGTTACATGACAGAAAACCACCTTTAGTACCGGTTGCACCCACCAGCCGGTACTAAAGGTTACCCACCGTCCTTATCCCACCGACAGCTTTGTTACATGACAGAAAACCACCTTTAGTACCGGTTGCACCCACCAGCCGGTACTAAAGGTTACCCACGCGCCCTTATCCCACCGACAGCTTTGTTACATGACAGAAAACCACCTTTAGTACCGGTTGCACCCACCAGCCGGTACTAAAGGTTTCCCGCCTATTTTCTTCCCGTGCTTTCCACCGGTTCCCGCCTCCGTCATCCCGCCATTTTTTCACTATATATATGTAGGCTTGGCCTCCATTTACATATCACATCTAGACTCATATCTGCAAACCTCATCATTCTCTCCCATGGCTTCCATCGTATCTCTAACCCCCCGGCGGAGGCGCTTTGCGCCGAACTACCCCTGCCCGCCGGGCTACCGCGTCCCGACCGCTGGTTGCTAAGCGTCGGAGGCGTACCGGTCCCTCCAGTCCCTCGTGGCGCGCAAGATGGCCATCACGAACCACTACTACTTCGAGCTCACGCCAGAGCAGCGGAGGAATCCCCAGTGGCATCTCGACTACAGCCCGACTTGGGAAAGCTTCTTCATCAATCGCCGTGAGAGGGCGCTTGCCAGGCACGAGGAGGGCGGCCCGCCTCCTTCGAACTTCAACGAGGCCGGCCGTCGGCTGTGGTGGCGCGGCCGGACTCTCCAGGGCGTCATGGCCTACCGTGGCCCCCGCCTCGCGCTACCCTCGTCCCCAGCCCACGCGTGCCCTCCCGCCGAGGTCCGACTACCGCGACCCCGATGCCGGGCCGACGATGATGACGGCGACTACGACGACTAAAGTGGCGAGTACTATAGGCTAGGCACGAGTATGACCGAATGACTCCAACAGTCAAATCTGGCCATGTATCTTAATTTTCAGTTGAGCTATGTACTTTTAATTAGAGTTCAATCGTAATAAAATTTTATTCCCGCCCTTTTTTTCTCGCTTTTCTACGCGGCGTCGTGGCGGGAAAGTTTCCCGCGCGACGTCGTGGCGGGAGTAAAGAAAAGAAATAGAAAAGAAACAGAAAAGCAAAGGAAAAGAAAAGAAAAAGGAAAGCAATAGAAAAAATAAATAGAAAAAAAAAAGAAAAACAATAGAAAAAATAAATAGAAAATAAAAGAAAAAGAAAAGCAATAGAAAATAATAAATAGAAAAGAAAAAAAGAAAAGCAATAGAAAATAATAAATAGAAAATAAAAGAAAAGAAAAGCAATAGAAAATAATAAATAGAAAAGAAATAGAAAAGAAAAGAAACAGAAAAAAAAAAATTAAAAGAAAAAGAAAAAAAAAGAAACAGCAAAATAAAAGAAAACAGTAAAAGAAAAAACAAAAACAATAGAAAAAATAAATAGAAAAGAAATAGAAAATAAAAGAAACAGAAACAGGAAAAGAAAAGAAAAGAAACAGAAAAGAAAAAGAAAAGAAAAAGAAACAACAAAAGGAACAGCAAAAGAAAAGAAAACAACAAAAACAAAAAGAAAAAAACTTTTTGTACTGACCGGGAACCAACCAGTGCCAAAGGCCCCTCCCCGTGTAATCACTTAGGCGCGCGAGAGGCAGAAACCACACGCGCTCGATCTTCTCCTCTTCGCGCCATCGTCCGCACGCGCCGTCGTCCGCCGCAGCCACGCGCGCGCCACCGTCGTCCGCAGCCACGCGCGCCGCCGTCGTCCGCTGCTCGTCTCGCAGTTGTCCTCCCTCGTCGCCCTTCCCCGCTCGCCGGCCGCAACCACGCGCAGAGTCGGCTCGGCGCCGGAGGCGCCGACGCCGCCCACGCCGCCTCGCCACCCGTGTTGTGCCACCTCACGGACAAGCGGTGCGCGATGCCGTGCCGCCTCGCAGACGCAGCACGTTCCGGAGTCGCAGACGCCTATGCCCCAAGGCTGGCGCCAACGCTTTGTCGCCACCGCGAGCGAGGAGTTCGTCGAAATGCCTGGCCGGGGCTGCCATGGCGCGGGTGCGGGCGTTGGCGGCGGGCTGGACACGACAAGCGGCGCGCGCGACGAGGCGACGGTCCGGGCAGGCGGCAGCAGTGTGACGGTGTCCGCATGCCGGTGTCGGCGCGTGTGTCGGTGTCGTCGGGACGGAACCCGTGGTGTTCGGCTGCAGCACCGCCCGCACGGTGCCCCTGGATGACGATTCTAGCGTCGGGTTCAGAAGGGGCGCCTACACCTTCGTGTCTGTGGCCGGTGGTGGCTTACCGTGTCCGTGTGCTGCGTGGCACTCGCGGGGCAGAAGGAACAAGTGGTGTCCGCCGGTGGAGGAGAGGGAGAGGGAGGTGTCTCGGTGGGAGCTGGAAATGGTGGAGAGGGATAGCGAATTAGCGAGGTAGGAGTAGTGCGGTGGCTCCGATTTATAGGCCATGGCAACACGGTCTCACGCCGCTTGAAGGAGAAGGGCACGACCTCGCCGGACGCGCGTCCATGGCCGCCCACCGGCTCACGCCGCTTGTAGAAGCCTAGTAGTATGGTTCAGTCGTGTGCGCGTGAGCGCGTGAGTAAAAAGGGAGAGCGATAGGAGGAGGGGAAACGCCGCTTGTAGAAGCCTAGTAGTATGGTTCAGTCGTGTGCGCGTGAGCGCGTGAGTAAAAAGGGAGAGCGATAGGAGGAGGGGAAACGCCGAGTCCGTGGCCATGGCCGAGTCCGTGGCGGTGCCGAGTCCGTGGAGGTGCCGCCGCGACATAGAGAGAAGTGCGAGAGGAGGAACGCCGAGTGTTAGGGTTAGGGTCCGTAGCGCCGAGTCCATGGCGGTGCCGCCGCGACATAGAGAGAAGAGCGAGAGGAGCGCCGAGTGTTAGGGTTAGGGTCGTAGCGGTGCTGAGTCCATGGCGGTGCCGCCGCGACATAGAGAGAAGAGCGAGAGTAGGAGCGCCGAGTGTTAGGTTTTTTGCTTTCTTCATTTCAGTTGTTATCCATCTAGCAATCTTTTATATGATCATGACATGATGAATGAAATATAATTGATTTCTTTGTTTTGTAGTGACATTGAGGTATGGCGGACGGCACCTTCGTCCGAGATGAGGAGGGGGAAGAAGCGGTGCAGAAATTGATATATGAGAGTGCCCGTGGGCCTGATGGAGACGACTATGAGTTTCCCGACTTTCTGAATGATTTCGGCGAGGGACTTGAGTCCGAACAAGTTAGAAGAGACAACAAAGTGTCCATAACAAACTCCGCCGAGGTGTATATTTATGTATCAAGTCTATGTTCATCACTAGATGCATTCATTTATTTGTATTGCACTTATTAACGAATAATTTTTCTATTAGCCTTCTGGATCATCGAGCAAGTCTGTTAAAACAAAACGAGGCCCGACGCGAGTTCTAAAGGGCGAGGGTAGGTTAGCCCTCACGGCATTTAAGGATAATGGTGAACCGGTGCATCCCAAAGATCACTGCACCAAATTTACAAGTCAAGCTGGAGTTCTTGTTAGGGACCATGTACCGATCAGCATTTGAGAGTGGCATAAGCCGAAGAAAGCGGAGAATGAAGCTAGTTATGTCAACGACGCGATGAAAAAGTTTCTTTGGGAAACTCTGCTGACACGCTTCAGCCTACCGGAAGACATGACGGAAGGCCAGAAGAATAAAGTCAAGGAATGGACTCTCAAGAAGATGGCCATACAATTCCAGACCTGGAAGAAAAATTTATGGGACAAATATAAGAATGAAGATCCAGTATTCGATGATAATCTAGTGAAGATAAAGGATCACTGGCAAGAATTTAAGAGGTATAAGCAATCGTCTACTTTTGTGTCCCGATCGGTCACAAATAAGAAAAATGCTGCAAAGAAGACAATTTGGCATCATATGGTGTCAGGTGGCTACAAGAATGCCATTCCGAGGTGGATAGCGTATGAAAATGAACTGATGGCTGCAGGAATCACTCCACAGACATGGGATTGGTCCGAACGGTCCAAGTTCTGGTTGTTCGCGCATGGAAGGAAAAGATTGAGCAAATCGTACCGAAGCTTGTAGCTGCAATTGAACAGGTTCGAAAGGGAGAGTACATTCCCGATAGAGAGAATGACGAGCTGACACTCGCTCTGGGGAATCCTGAACACGTTGGACGGGTACGAGCTCGCCCAGGTCTCACCATGAAGGAAGCGTTCCCGGAGTCCGCTGACACTTATAGAAGCCATTCGCGGAAGAAGAAGAAGAAGGACGCCGACACGTTAAAGTAATTGTTAAATAGGGTGTCGGCGCTTGAGAAAAATCAGAGGCCACCTGATCAGCCGATGTTCCTACAGGATCCTCAAGCCGATGCCGCCCCATCTCAGCGAAGAAGCAGTGTGGGTTCCACGCATCTTGACGGATGTGGAGGAAGCTACCCCGTGGATTATGTCACGGAGAAGACAGATTGCGAGCTCTATATGTTATTCAGGAACGCGTCCGTTAAGGTGGCGGTCGGTTATGTTTACCCAAGTGAAGAAGGAGCAACGCACCACCATATGCCCATTCCACCTGGCTGTGTTCGTGTCGGGGTGGATGAAGTTGTTCCGGCTTTTGAAACAGTGGAGCTTGATATTCCTAGAGGTGACGATGAGAAGACACTTGCCGATGTCAAGCACGGTTTTGCTCTATGGCCCAAGAAACACATCGTCCTTCGCAAAGGCCACCGACTCCTCATAGCAGTCCACATGAGCATCAAAGGCCTTCGACTCCTCCTCCTAGCAGTCCACATGAGCAGCAAAGTCCACACCTACCTGAGAGGGACCCCGCGTGAGTCCACCACCTCGAGATCCTCCGCGTAAGACAGCCCCGGTAAGCGGAACGGTACGCCGCCTAAGAAAAAGATCTAGAAAGGAGAAACCACGCCGCCTATTGAGAAGTTACCTTGGGAAAAACTCCCGAGGAAAACCAGAAGCCGTTGAGTCCCAGCTGAGGGCCTTTTTTGCTAAGAAAGAGCCAGAGATACCTTTTGAGAAGACACTAGATCCGGTGAAGGTTCGTCGTACAGTCGAGAATCTATATAACCCTGAACCATCGCCGCCATCTGACTATAGGCGTTCTATTGAAAGGTCGTACGACCATATGATGGAGGCGAAAAACCCCACTACCAGCACGGGTATCAAGGAGATAAAAGGGATACACCAAGTCTACCAGCTCGGACAACAACCTGTTAAATCGGCCCCCCCTCTGTTTTGACGAGAAGGCCGTTCAAAGTTCTCGACAAATCTCAACCGATTACGCCATGGCTAAGGTAGTATATCAATATGTTCAAGGGAAAGATTTGGTCGAGAATCTCAGCAAGCTACCAACAAGTATGCGTAACTTGCATACGTGGTACGGTGTTGCCGCAAAGGGAGGGATGGAGACTATCATGGTGCGAGTTAAGGAAGAGCACTACTTCCAAGAATACTCTGTGAGCGTTGACTTCTCCGAGCTTTTCCAGTTATACAATCTTCGGGCCCTCGATAAATCTATCATCAGTTGCTATTGTCTGTAAGTGATTTATTTATATAATTTGAGAAGTCTTTAGCTCAGCTCCTTGATTATCTGCAAATTATAATCTTTTGTGCGCTTTATGCAGATCGAAGATGCTCGAATGCAAAAAGGGATGAAATCACGGACATTGGGTTCATTGACCCGAACACAATGCATGTCAGGACCATAGAAGAACCCCTATATAACAAGGATATACCGGAGACTTTGCTAAGGTTTTTGAAGCGACAACGTGACAAAAAGACAATACTTTGGCCTTACAACTTCCAGTGAGTGTTACTCTCTTATACCACATTCTATTTTGCTCATCATATGTTAAAATATTAACTGATGACTTATATATATGACACTACATATTTAAACGTGTGCAGGTTTCACTTTATTCTTATCGTCATTAAAATGTACGAATGAGAAATTGAAGTATTTGACTCACTAACCAAACATCCTATACTATACAAGTCTTGTTTTCTTATGCTCAAAAGGTAATTCAAATTCTTATCGTTTTTTTGTTAGTTTCCTGATATCAACTGATTGATAACTCTTTTGTGCATTTTCTTTTGTCGGGCAGCGTATGGGAAACTTTCATCAAGGAAGATCAGTCCTTTCAATGGCCACCGAAGCTGACATGGCGTGCAAACAAAGTAAGTAGTACTACCTAGGTCCACACACCTTTATCATACTTCATTATTGTTTGACTGAATTATATTCTTGTACAGAAATGCGCAAAACAACCACCGGGGACTGATCTATGTGGATACTACGTTTGCGAGTACATCCACAGAATTGTCAGCGAGAGAGCGAATAATGAAAGAAATAAAGAGGTACCAAAACAATATTCACAAATTTATTTTCTTACCATAAGTTGTGCTGAGTTTCAGTAATAATTGTTTGATTTGTGATTTGATATAACACACATAGCTCATGTATTCATTTGTATCTTATTCTTTTACAGTTGAGAAGAAAGCGGGAGAAGATTACAATCGAGGAGCGCTTCAAAGCAATCGGCGAGGAATTGGCGGGATTTTTCCTTCGGGAAGTCATACACCATCCGGAGAGTACCACTATGCATAAAGATCTTCTCCAGCTCCTCGATTGCTTTGTGTGTATATATAGTTTGACTCGGAGTGTACCACTATGGTACATGTGTAATAGATCGATCTTCATGCATGTACTACTTACGGTGCATCGACTTGATTTGCATCGGAGAGTACTACTTATGCAATTACATGTGTGTTATATTATATGCACCAACTTGATATGCATCACCTTGACCTTCATGTACTACGTAACCCAAACGTGTTTCCGGCATCGACGCGATATGAACGCTCCGATACCCCTAAACCCCCGCAAAAACCATAACCTGAATTCTCCGAGAGATTCATGCATATTTCCCGCACGGTAGCCAACCTTTGGTACCGGTTTCTAATACAAACCGGTACCAAAGCTCCATCGCCGTGCGCTCTCCTGGGCGCCCACGTGGAGGCCCATCTATACCGGTTCATAAGGGACCGGTACGAAAGAGTGGGGGCCATTTGCACCGGATGTTTTATACCGGTTGCGAAACCGGTGTAAATGGTCCTCTGAAACCGGTATAGATGAGCCTTTTTCTACTAGTGCATGGCGTCCATGGTGAGGAAGCAGGTGACGGACGCGCGCAGGTGAGTGGCACGGGAGGGGACGGAGGAGGAGCTTGGAGGGATTCACATTCAATTTCATTTTGTGATTTGTTTTTGAAATAGTCATATATCTTGGGAGAAGTTACAGTGATATAAGTACTACTCGTTTCTTATTGGTTTGCACCTGTTTAGCAGAGAAGTTGAGTGTGCGAATCAATAGCACATGACTCTCTTTCTTCCAAACATGGCCAGGTTTGCTTATTCTTCTCCATCCCTGCGCTTGCACGTACGTGCCCGACATGAACAAAACACAGGGACGGACAGCCCGTGCTGTCCCCCAGGTCGCGGCTAAATTAACACAAGCCACTCGTGATAGTGGCAGAGCCAGCTTGCATTGCACATGCACTCGCGTGGCTAATTCGATCCCGCTTGGATTTGTCCGACCAAACCTGCCTCGACTTGTTCGTCCGAGTGATCCTTATTCGATGTGTTTGTTTCGCTCCGGGCAGAGGTACAGGGCCCTCACGTGCGTGCGATCTGTATATATAATTGCATCTGTTGTGTTCATGCAGCGATCGATCTGTCTAGACTCTAGTCATCGTCGTTGTTTTCTGCTTAGAACAATTTTTACCTACTATACAATGAACTGTGGTGCATATACATAGTCGACGAGATGACCTCTGTTCATCTTTGTTCATCTACTGCGTTTGTTGCATGGCTTGTTACTGTATAAGTAAATTTGACAGCCACGTTATCCTTCGATGGGTAAGCAAGCCGCTGGAAGAAAAGACACGCACACAAGTTTTTTCGGCTAAAATTTGTTGAACTTTTCAGGTGTTGGGGGTTCTGGTTTAAATTTCCAATCAAGGTATACACAAGTTTGTTGTTACATATATTTTCAAATAGAGAACATTCTACTGTTTCTATTGCCTGATACTCATGATCTTACTAGCTAGCACATGGGATGGTGAGCTAGCCAGCTAGGTTTCAAGCCTCACCTCTCTCTTAATTGCAAAATCATGGGCGTTCCTCCTCCCATTGGTCTATTTTTGTTGTGATCTTGTGACAATGTAAACCCTACATAAAAAAATCTTGTGACAATTTATAGCACCATTGTGATGGCTTCTATCCCAATGCAACTACGATTATCGATGATGAAAAGATAGATCCGCTTGTTACGACAGCATGGCCAAACTACTTGAATTAATATGTCAAATATCATTAAATTTTATGAATTTATGTCAATTTTGGCTCAACATGTGTGGCCAGGGCACACGGCAAAGGTCTGCCGCACGGCGAAGGCTGCGCCACGTGTCCCGGACGAGCGCTCAAGACGGCGCCGTCATAAATAGGGCCTACCAGAACAGGAGACGTGGACGTGGCTCATGTCTGTGCCGTGTTTCGCCGAGGACTACGTCGACGATGCGAACCTCCCCGCCATCCTCGCCGCACTGGAGGACAAGCCGGGCTCATCGCACGGCCACTCCGACGACGATGCGGAACTCGCCGCCCTCGTCAATCTCGTCGAGGAGACGACCCGCTACCAAGCCGAGAAGGCGGAGGAGTGGCGGCATATCGCGAAGGATCAGCCATACGAGGACCTCGCTAGCGACGACGAGTGAAGCCCGCGCCGCCGCCTCCGCAACATCGCCCTCATTTTGAATGATTAGTGTCAAATTGCAATATGTTCCGTGTCTTCGATGATTTTTTTAGTGAAGCCCGCGCCACCGCAGCCTGCGGGCCAACGAAGAGCACATGGTTTGGCGGTGGAGGAAGACGACGAGGCTCCGCAGGGTTCCGCCGAGGTGGAGAATCCTGTTGGCGGCGGCGGTTGCAAGAAGAGGAACCGACCTCATGGTTGTGGCCGCCCTTCTTCATCCAGGTCGGCAGCTTCATCTCCGACGGCGGGCTACGGATAGCGACCTGGCGAGACAAGTGGTGTGGCCGTCGGGCACACGTCCAGCTTAAGTAGGCGTGGCCACGAGCATCGATGCCGACGCCATCGGGCCAACATCAATGCACGCGCAAAAGCTTAAGAGCATGTGGCATCAATGCACGCGGGCAGAAGCTTAGGCGATGGCAGTGGTCAGCGGTGGCTTTGATGGCGTGGCTGCTGCCACTAGCCTCTGCCATCGGGTCGCTTTCAGGTGGGCACGCGGCACGCGTGGCCGGACGCGCGTTGTCCATGCATTGTCCGACCCGACGCAGCGGTTTCCCAAATTTAGGACGTGAATGCGTCACGGCGGATGTGTAGGTCCGTTTGTGTCACTCCGATGATAGCGTGCGTGAGTTGTCCGCCAGTCCGCGCGGATTGATATGGACAGCCCAAGACTATTTAGGTCGGTCTGCTAAATATGCCCTTACTTGATAAATAGGCCTAGCAGAACAGGAGACTTGTCCGGTCCCATTGCCAATTCCCAGCCCATTCCAGCCCAAACCCACGTTCTAATTGCATCGCCAAGGAAGGTCACAGCCACGTAGGATCGGACGAGTATCGTACACAAATTATCGTATGTATAGCTGCTCTCGGGAGAGAAACAGGAACGGCTCGTCGGCCGATGGTGCCCGTGGCTGCAGAGCAGGCACCAGAATCGCGGTGAAAGAAGTGGATTTGGGATTTGCAATGAGATTCAGTTTGCTATGTGTCGCTCTGGGAAGGTGGTCCAGCGCTTTGACCTATACGACCCGGTCGTATAGGATTTTCTTCCGCTAGCCAGCAAGTTGCGCCAGAATGCTCTAGTGCCATATCGTTTATACTTCCCTAGTGAATAAGTTGGCCGGCAGCGACGTTGTCTGAACGCAATGTTCGCCTTGTTGGTTTGGGAAAAGTTAATAAATCAAACAGAGTAAAAGTCATCTTAAGTCACAACTACTCACTTCGTTTCATATTGCTTTAGTATAGCTTTTTTTTTTCGAGGTGGACGGGGGGAAAAGACCCCACCGGGTATAGCTTTGTACTACATCAACAACTTGATATTTAACATGAAACGGATGGAGTAAGTGATAAAAAAAAATTGGGCAAAAAACGTGCATGATGTAAACTTCGTAAAATAATGCGAATAGGAGGTAAAAAATAAATGTTCCCTTAAAAAACTAGATGTAAAAAAACAATATTGTTAAGTAGCGCTGTATGGCCTTAATTTAGTCTCGATCACTGACTTTAGTTTGGTATCCGTACGATTAGGAAGCTCAAGGGAAGGAGAGGGACAGCTTAAGCTAGCTAGACCGCGTCCACCCACAAAATCGAATAATTCTTGCCTGCGGGTCGCATCAATCTTTGATTTAGGCCCTTAATCATCCAAGTAGCACTCTAGTGATCGATCTCGCATGTCTCCTTTTTGTGACACACAGCATATATATTTCTACACCAACAATCAGATCCGTCTTTCAACTTTAGCTGTTTCCATTTGATTAATTCTTTCCTAATATCACGCCAACATTTGATAAGGTAATTGATTAGATGCAGCTGTAGATCGAGCTTCCTTGCGTCAGCTTGGTTTTTATTTTCTTTCTCCCCCTGGCCCTTACAACAAACTATCTTATATAGTTTTTTGAAACAAACAAGCAGAGCATATGACGCGCATACACTACCCCTATTTAATGTACAGAGGTTGAGACTAAGACGAGATTGGATTCGAAATTGACGAAGCCACCACAGATGCCTTGTCGACGGGAACGTCGCCTCCCACTGAATGAATATTCCGCCTTTATGAGACACACAGATGTCAAACCTGGGATTTGAACTCTGGTGGGCTGGGAATACAACCATCCTCCTAACCACCCAACCTCAGGTTGGTTCTCACTATCTTATATAGTTCCTCCTTAGTAATAAATATTTTGTTCAGAGCAGCTGTTGGGGACATTGAGAAATATGCTAATGTGTTGGAGGTTGAGATTAAGGCGAGGATAATTTGAAGGTTCGATCGAAAAGTAATGGAGAGAAGCCTCCTCGTGGTCGTCGGATCGTTGTCAGGGCTCACCTGCTCTTTGCTCGTTCGATCTCATAGACTTTGTTATAACAAGCAAAAGTAACTGAAATAAAAGGCCGCTGGTTCATGTTTCACTGTCTGTACGGCCTCATACGGAACTAAAGTACGAAAAGGCATCGGCTGCACTTTTGTAGTTTGGATTAATCAGGTCGGAACTAATCCATCACATGTGTTTCCAAACCACGCAAAATGTCTCCCACAAGCAACTTGACCGGACATGACATTGGCAATTTGGCCCAGCGGGGCCATTACGAGAACAATTTGTCTATGTATACAACATGTTTTAATTTTTGCAAGAAAACCCAGATCTATTACAAAAGTTCAGAAGAAGTTCAAAGCTTTCCAAACACAATTAAACTTACATCGAGGTTCTTGTATCATCTAACGACCATTACCGCTGCCAGAGCTGGTGTGGCGATGTTGATGACAGTCAGAAAGTCTTAGTTCATCTGCTTTAAAAACTAGCGCCCTAGAGGCTAGAGCCGAAATTGATCCATTGAATCCTTGAGTTGATCTAAATCTTTTGACACGAGAAGAAGTTCTACGTGTGGAACCCTAGGTTGCCGCTCTTTTTTTCTTAGGAGGGGTGGCAAAGATTGTTGATCCGTCTTATGCAATATGTATCATTGATAATGGTGATATGTTTCTTTCTATGCCACAATATGATAGTACATGGAACTACAAAATTTAATGACATGTAGAACCTGTACACATCTTTGTATTGAGATTCCAACTAAGTAAATATGATGACACTAGGATATTGCTATATAATATTTGTGCATATTGCATTCATGATACTATTTTATGATACTCTCCACATTATGCCCGACCTTAGAACACAATAACATGTACGCTCCACTTGTACATATTTACCGCTATTACATGGCTCTCAACATAAGAACAGGCGGATGTATGTACATACTTAGGTCACAACAATGGAACCACATTGGTTGCATGTCGATCTGTCGAGAGACACGGTTAACCATATGAAAGATGGAGTTGGCGCGAGTCACCTCACACAAAAAGGACAACAATATTGCGCCGGACCTCGCTCTAGTATTTGAGAACAAATCATTCATGTTTTTCTCTATTTTGGGTGTAACCTTGACTTTTGATTTCTCTTCTGTCGTAGCATGTATTTTCTTCCTCACTTCCTCTCGATTGCCGCCAACTTCATTTCCAACAACCACCGCCTCTTCCTCTCCATGCTTGTTTCGACCAGATTCATACAGCCAATGACGTCAAGCCAAGACACCTTTTATAGTATAGGGTTTGGACTGAACAAGTGACCATAAATTTGCATTTGAAAAAAGTGCATATATACTTGTTGGTAAAGAAATGAGTGTATCTGCAAGAAGGTTAAATGGATCTTGGCTCGTGATATAGAACAGGGTTCTATATTCAACAACTACGTGCTTGTGAAAGCAGCGTGTGAACTGGTCTGAACTCTAAGTAGTGGTACTAACTAGTAGAGCAAAATGTGGTTGGTCACAACTTGTTGCTCAAGTTAATAATCTATGGTGCACATGGTCAAGAACTTGCAACATTTTAAAATACATTTCTCGTAGCAGCCGCCCGCCTGGCCTCAGACATAATTAGAAGTTGTCTTCTATCTACCTTAGGATAGATGGCTGATCGTGCAGACAGTCACATACACATCCATGTGAATTTGACTTAGCCAAGCAAAACAATGGTTCCTTCCAAATCCCAATGGTAAGACTAGTGTTGGTAAATTTTCACATATGTACAAAAACTTGGCGGGAAACACGACAACAATGTTAAGACCATTTCTCCATGCCACACAACGAGTAGAATAAATTAAAATGGTGGTGGTCCATGAGATTAGTTAACCTAGACAATGCTTGTCCCTCTCCCGTTTGGATTTAATAAACTACTCCAAGTAGCCCAAGTATTTTTCAGATGTGTGTATGTGCGTTCATAAGGGTAAGTGTATATACGTATGTGTGAGTGAGTGTCTTTGTTTTACTATGTTTCACAAAAAAAAGGTAATCCCGCTTGGCTGGGAACCACACTAAACTTAGATTAGCACTCCAATTATCAACAACACTTGCAATGAAATGAGTGCAATCAACCAATTGTTTTGTTAAGAGATGATCCTAGTAGTAGTTGTTGTCATTGTCAATGCATGGTTTTATATGGAGTATATGCTCACGATATGCTACATGAAATAGTACACCCTTTGTTCCGAATTATAACATGTTTTAGATATTTTAGTATGTATTACATACATACATACACACATACATACATACACACATACATATATACACACACACATACACACACACACATACATACACACACACACATACATACACACACACACACATACACACACACACACACACACACACACACACATACACACATACATACATACATACATACATACATACATACATACATACATACATACATACATACATACATACATACATACATACATACATACATACATACATACATACATACATACATACATACATACATACATACTGGAATGAGTGAATAGGCACACTGAAATATGTCCATATACATGCCATACGGAAAACAAACAAGGTCAAGGTGCCGACGGCCAGGCTCTGTGTCGACGACATCTTGTCAGGGCCATCGGCACAATGCTTAAACAGCGCAGGGGCAACCTATGTCGACGTCCATCGTCAGCATAGCAAAAGGCCGTCGGCATAGGCCAGGTCTGGCCATCGGCACAGAAAAGCCATCGGCATAGAATGAGGTGTGTGGCCCTGGGGTCTCCGCCGTGACGGCGAGGCGCAACGGCATTATGTTGGCGGTACAAGTTTTTTTTCTATTTAGCCCTATGTCGACGGCTTTGCCGTCAACACAACTTTTTTTTGCATTTTTCAGCCTTATACTGATGGCTTTGCCATCGGGCAGAGTTTTTTCTTTTGTTTCTCCACGCACCCCTCCCCTCCTCTAGGGAATCGCCTTTTTTGTTTTTTGAAAAAATATAAGAAAATGTTAGGAATTTCAAAAAATAAAATCCTTTGAGATGATTATGTATTATGTGTCTTAGTTGTTGGGAAAATTAACAAACATGAATTTTGATATATTATGCAAAATAACATCATGTTTCGGTAAAACTATTTTTCTGGTTGCATACAACCTCCGATAAAAACGTTTTTTATATAAAAATGTATCTACAGAAAAAGTTACATATGATTGTATATTCTTAAAAATCTAAAACAAAATAAGAGTTTTTTCAGGTTTTAGATTTTGATGAAAAAAGTTATTTTATTTTTTCAAGATTTATTATTAAAAATAGTAATGTATTAATTGCTCTTTAGTTAAATAATTGTTTGGAATTCAAATAATAAGGGAGTGTGATGGCATATCCCAAGGGTTAATAGGATCAAAGAATAACTAGTCTGTCGAAAGCTCATCTAGAAGAAACGAAAAAGTTAGTGGGAACACTTTGAGGACAGGTGACCAAGTGAAAAGTTTAACTATTAATAAGTAATTCGATAATATTGAGCATGCTTTGAGATTAAATTATCAAACAATTCAAAAAATACCTCAAAAAAGTTTAAATAATGAAAATTGATGCACTTGTGGCTGTGCCGGCGGCATATGACCTTCCTAGGCTAAGGGTACGTGCGAAATGTCTCAGTCATCGGTCCGTTGCTTGGAAGCACTGAACCGTCTCAAAACTGTACGTGCACCTGCAAATAATTGGGATCCATCTGCCGTACCAATTGTCCAATTATATGCGCCCGGGTACTCTCGAAAAGATACCATCTGCCGTGATGGAGTATTCCTTCCCCTGTGATAAATCACCACAAAACGGTCTTCTACTTCGTGAGCAGCGCACTTGTGTATGTGATGTTGATGTCTGCATCTTGACAAAAGTAGGCTCGCTTTGTCGATTAAAAAAATGCTCCATCGATGGCAAACATGTTAATCTTCTCCACGGTCGAGATCACTTTTGCATTCCATCTCACATACCGTACATACATAATATTTGTTTAGTAGATTCACTGTAAAATATATTTTCATAATATTTGTTTTCATTTTTTTAGAGGTGGTGATTGGGCTCAATGTATATGCATATGAACCTATTATGAAAAATGCATGAAAAGCAAAATTAAAAAATGTCAAGAAAATAAGAAATAAAATCTCCCGTGTATATCTGGACATACTATGTTCGCACATAAGTTGTCCAAGAATTTTTTTATGTGGCCTATGTAAAACAAATTACCCCACAAATAAACACGTTGGAACATCAATTTTTTGTTTTGCACAGGAAGAAAATGTTCGCACAAAGAATGTCCGATCCACCGAACAGATAAAAAATATATAAAATCAGTCTTTTTTTTAGCTAATATATAAAATCAGTCGATCCCTGTAGGTGGAAAAGGAAAACTTGATTTAGACACTATACTCAGCAGGCCCATCTCCGTCACACAGCCAACGTATATTTGAGGTAGAAGATTCAGGCCTCTTTCTCCTTACATGTGTGCTAGATTAGAAACTAGTAGTAATACTCAAGGAAACATGCGACGTAAGTAGGCCTAGAAAAGCATTTTCAATTTTCTAAGGGGGGGTCGTGGCCCTGTTTCGCCTCCAAGGCGCTCCGCCTATGCATACATTGTATCGGTACTTTATCATGAAAATAATGCACCGGTAGTCCCCCCACGGAACGACTTTTTATCATCATCCCAGAAAAGCGGGAGAATGTTATCAGCATTTCGAATTATGCCACAACATATGGACACGTATAACATTTACCCACTCCATGCCACTGATAGGAGGCATAGCCCACCCAGGGTAAGAAACTAAGAACATGTTTAGCAGGTCCGCTAAAACGGCTAAGCCACTAAGATAACCTCCATTTAATTTTTTTCAGGTTAACAAATTGACCCAAGCAGATCATGCATATTATTGGGCAAAGCTGTAAAAAAGGCGCATCCCGGCAAGAAGACCCCAACCGCAACAAATCTCTAGTTTGAATTGGCGAGCTCATATTGAGTTCCCCCGTTGTGCCAAAAGCTTGGAGCTACTGAAATTTCAGCGCACAACCTTCCTTTCGTCTTAGCCACACCTCCCGCCCTCGATTTGATCCGCCCCTAGCTAGCCACTCCTCATAGTCGAGTTTCTATTCTAGCGTCCTCCGCTCCATTTTCACTCAGGTTGTTCCCTTCCGTCGTGACTTGTCTAATGCCACGAGATGCCCCGTAGCACTTAGACCCCCCCCCCATCGTGATGTTCTTGACGCACTACCTTTTTGTAGAAATTGTGTGCGCTCACGGCTTGAGTCGAGTGAGGGGAGGCTTGCCTCACCCTATTCGGACGCTCTTCAGTGAAGAAGTAGCCACTGTTGCTGACTGCGGTCGCTCGTCGAGGGAGAAGCTGCTGCCGTCGTCGATTAGGGATCACTCATCATGGGTCAACCACCATCGCCGCTGATTTGGGTTCGCAATATCTTATTCAACGACTGCCCTCTCCAGCCCGAATGTAATTTAGGTAAGTTGTTCCTATTTTTAGTTTAGGTTGCATACACATATTATTTTAACATACACGCGCACTTTATAGATGAGTATGTCCATGAGATCGTATGGGCAATTATTTTTTAGGACTCGTTATAGCCGGATGATTTGTACATAGGATACCTGATTCACAAGTACGATGTCAAGAATCTCATCTTGATTCTCGCCGTAAAGGAACCCGAGGACGGGAAGAAAGGAAAGCGTAAAGACTCGACGGTTGGTCATCTTTACATTTCTCATAACCGAGATCTCGGCCATGACATGCCCATGACAGATTACTTGGAAAGAAATACACAACATGGTCATCGAGAATGAGAGGGATGTGGACATGGGTTTTTTTTCTATGACAATATTGGTACCGGATGGGCATTCCCTTTGTACGTCGGTGGATTTTTGTACGTCGTAATTCGTAGTTGGCTACAAAAATAAATTAGCCACCGGATGGGCATTCCCTTTGTCGACAAACAAATGTACATTTAGCCTTGTATTAAGTCAAACTTCATTATCTTTGATCAACTCTCTAGAAAAAAGTAGCAAGTATTTGTGACCGCTAAATTAACATCACTAGACTAAACTTAACATGTAGTTAAATAATATAGTAATTTTTTGTCACATATATTACTATTTTCAGAAAAATGTTGATCAATTTTGAAAATGGCTGACTTTAAAAAAAGGTAAATGTACAATTATTCATGGAGGTAGGGAGTATATGAAATATAGTGTTCCAACTTATACATATTTATTTATGTGTGATTTGGACCTTTCTTGACGTTCAGGATTATTGGTATATTGTTTAGTTAGTTGAATTTAAACTATTTTTGCAATTTGTATCATGATGTTGAAACATTATTACGTTCAATTTTACATTATAGTTATTAATATTTAATGATCTAAAATGCTAGTGATAATTATGGGATTAAATTCAAGAATTGTTTTGCAGTGTCGTGCATACTCGGACGAAACTCATCCCGGAGCTTGCACCGTAAAGGTACGAGTTTCCGACATCTGTTCTGAGAACACAGTATTGGGCGACCCGCTTTGGTCTGGTTAAGGCCATCTGCAATGAAAGACCACATACAAGTATTTCGTATTTATTAGGGTTCGCGAAATGCCATGTTATTTGTAGTTGTGATATAGCTAACACGTATAATAGTTGGCTATAAGAATGAAATATTTTATTAACATATGGCACATCTTTCACTCTCACAAAGTGCCTAGGAGCATTCGCAAGAGCTGGCTATTGTATATATAAGAGCACCTCCCATCTCTCCCCCTTTCTCTTCCTCTAAATCATCTAAAATATATTATTTAATGTTTTATAGTCAGCTGACTGGATTCTATTGTACTTGCTCTAACGGTGACCTATAAACGGATAACTATATATTTTGTGGTCTTTTTTTATCAAATTTGGGCCATTTGCAGTGAGACAGATAACTCGTACGCATCAGGGCGCCCGAACTAATCAGTGCATGCCACTGATTGGTCACTACAGATAGGGCATGGTCCATACAAAATTATTTTGAACTTATCCGATTTTAGATTTGTATTACTACATCAATCTATTCCATTCATTTTTTCTGTCACTTCATCAAAATATTTTAAAGCGTGAAGTTAGTACCTATGTTTCTCCCACTCCGAGTAGCATAAGGGCGCATCTCCAACGGCCCGACCCAAACAAGCCTAGCGGTCCGATACATAGTGATCGGGTCATCCACGGAGACGCAAACGCGACGCATATTTACATCTTGGATGCATCTCAGCGAATGTTGTGCGGTCGCGTCGCGTGACCGCTCACTTTTCTCACGGACCCGCCTGGTAGCGACCTAGAGGCATATTTCGACGCATCGCTTCCGCTGCCGACGCTTAGGCAGTCTTCGCTTCCATGTCTGCGCCGCAACCTTCGCCATCAATGACATCGCTTTCTCTTCTGCACGCACACTGGCGGGCGGCGGGTGGACTTCTGTGCCAGCATCAATGCCATCGTGTCTCGTGCGCACCCTCAGTCTCTAAAAGGCGATTGGCATAGTCCCTGCCATCGCCCACACCACCGACACCTCCGCTCCCACCCTCTCCTTCATGCACTGCCGCATCCATGGGGAAGAAGAAGCACAACTTCGGCGGCGGCGTGAAGAAGGAGAAACGGTTGAATAGGGTGCCACTTCCCGTCATCCGTCGATATGGCGCGGGTGCTGCACGCAAAGTGGGTGACGTGCAACCGATGGGGGCACGTCCACCTGCTTGGCGACGGCTAGCGGCTCAGCTGTCGCCGGGTACCTGTCCCGCTGGCGCCACATTGCAGGCCGGAGAGGAGCGTCGAGATCGGGCGCAGGTGTGCCGCTGGGCCTTAGCGACGATCCCACCTTCACCATGGAGTCCAATCAATGACACACTTGGCCCAGACCGAGGAGGATCCGAGGATAAAGGCAGGCTTCCTCGGCGACCGTGACTTCCTGTTTGAGCGCCCTGCCGCATTGTCGTGGAACACTACAATTGTCGACTTCTCCTGCGCCTCCACACGACGATCGCCTCCACACGACGATGATTCATTTTGTTAACGTAAACGAACGCGTGGTCGATTTTGACCATTTCAGCCAACGCAAACAAACTGCGTGCGATTACTTTAACGTTTCATATGGGTCGGCCCGTTTGAGAAACACAGGCGTAGCATTGACTGTGGCTACACAGCAACCTCGGTGACCGCGATAGTATGGTGCCGTAGCTAGTGTGTTAGACTGTATATATGTAGCGTTGTATATGTCTTGTATTGTATCTCTTGGTACCCATATATATATGAGATAGCCACACCCGTATTGGGTGTCGAGCAGTTCCCAAACCCTTTGTTTTACATGGTATCAGATTAGGTTACGATGGCTTCCGCTGCCTCCGCCGCCGCCGTGCCGCCGATCGCATCGGCTCCCGCCGCCGTCGCCGCTGCGCCGGCTCCTGCTATCGCCGTGGCCGCCCCGGCTGCCGCTCCTGCCTCGCCCTTCCTCGCCTCCCGGCCGCTCGCCATGTGGTGGCCAACTCCCGGCGTCGCACCTCCGGGTGCCCTAGCTGGGTCGGCCTCCTCATCCGCCGCCGCCGGCCCCGGTGCTGAGGGTGATCCGTCGCCGCCGATCGCCCACGGTGGCCTGCCTTCCTCGACCACCGCGCCTTTGCCGACGTATGGTGGCCCTCTACCGCCGCCGGCCTACGGAGCCCAGTACGCGCCGATCTACGGCGCCTCTTCGTCGCACTATGGGGCTACGTCGCCACCGTCGGGTTGGCTGGCGCCACCTCACGGTGCGCTGCCCTCGCAGCAGTACGCTGCGCCGCCCCTGCCGACCTACGCGGCGCATCAGCAGCCGCCCTATGGGGCCGCCTCTACAACGCCCTACGGGGCCCCTGCTGCCCCGATCGTCCCCTACGGCGCCTATCCTGGGGCGATCACCGCCCCTGTGTCATCCATGGAGGTGGCACCGCAGGCGCCGTTCTACGCGCCGCCATCACCGGCTCAGATGGATCCTGCGGCGCCGTCGCCGTTTTACTTCTCGCACCTTCTCCCGCTGAAGCTAACGCCGGATAATTATTTGTCGTGGCGCGCGCAGGTGCTCCCGCTCCTTCGGAGTCGCTACTTGGAGGGGTACGTCGATGGCTCGCTTCCATGTCCACCACAGTATCACCCGGCGCATCATACATGGGTGGCCCAAGATCAGGCCATCATTTCTGCCATCCAGTCGTCGCTCACGCCGAGCGTCTCGTCACTGGTTCTTTTCGCCTCTACGTCGCGGGATGCATGGACGGCACTTCACAGCAGCTTCGCCTCCCAGTCACAGGCGCGTGCCCATGCTATTCGCACCGAGCTGGGTGAGACCAAGCTCCATGACAGCAGCATCACGGACTACTTCAACAAGATGGCCGGCCTCGCCGACACACTCGCCTCCATTGGACAGCCGCTTCGCTCCGAGGACTTCACCACCTATGTTCTGAATGGACTTGATGATGACTATGATAATCTCATTGAGAACATCAGTGGCCGTGATGATCCATTGCCGCACCGTGAGCTTTACTCGCGCCTCCTCGGTCGTGAACAGCGCGTCAAGGTGAAACACGCCTCTCCGAGCTTCTCCGCCGCCAATGCCGCTGCTCGCGGCAAGCCACAGAAGCCGCCAACTGCCGGGGGCAAGCCGGCGCCCGGGCCCCTGCAGCCTCAGCGGTCCGCCGCACCGCCTGTCACGGGTGGTAATCGCCCGCGGGCCTGCTGCTCCTCATGTGGCGCCCAACGTGTCAGCTATGTGGCCTCGACAACCACATCGCCTCTCGCTGTCACCGGCGCTTCAAGCAAGACTTCCTCGGCGTCGGCAACAATGGCAAGGGCAACGACAAGCAGGCTGCTGCTGCTGTGACGGGTGATACGTCTCCGACGTATCGATAATTTCTTATGTTCCATGCTACTTTATTGATGATACCTACATGTTTTATGCACATTATATATCATATTTATGCATTTTCTGAACTAACCTATTAACAAGATGCCGAAGAGCCAGTTGCTGTTTTCTTTTTGGTTTCAGAAATCCTAGTAAGGAAATATTCTCGGAATTGGACGAAATCTTCGCCAGGGTCCTATTTTGCACGGAGCTTCCAGAAGACCGAAGAGATAACGAAGAGGGGCGACGAGGCGCCACCATAGGGCCGCGCGCCAGAGGGGGGCCCGCGCCGCCATGGTGTGGGCCCTCGTCAGCCCCTGACCTACCCTTCCGCCTACTTAAAGCCTCCGTCGCGAAACCCCCGGTACCGAGAGCCACGATACGAAAACCTTCCAGAGACGCGCCGCCGCGAATCCCATCTCGGGGATTCAGGAGATCGCCTCCGGCACCCTGCCGGAGAGGGGATTCATCTCCCGGAGGATTCTTCATCGCCATGATCGCCTCCGGAGTGATGAGTGAGTAGTTCACCCCTGGACTATGGGTCCATAGCAGTAGCTAGATGGTCGTCTTCTCCTAATTGTGCTTCATTGTTGGATCTTGTGAGCTGCCTAACATGATCAAGATCATCTATCTGTAATACTATATGTTGTGTTTGTCGGGATCCGATGGATAGAGAATACTATGTTATGGTGATTATCAATCTATTGTTTATGTGTTGTTTATGATCTTGCATGCTCTCCGTTATTGGTAGAGGCTCTGGCCAAGTTTGTACTCTTAACTCCAAGAGGGAGTATTTATGCTCGATAGTGGGTTCATGCCTTCATTGACACCTGGGACAGTGACAGAAAGTTCTAAGGTTGTGATGTGCTGTTGCCACTAGGGATAAAACATTGATTCTATGTCTAAGGATGTAGTTGTCGATTACATTACGCACCATACTTAATGCAATTGTCTATTGCTTTGCAACTTAATACTGAATGGGGTTCGGATGATAACCTGAAGGTGGACTTTTTAGGCATAGATGCATTGGATGGCGGTCTATGTACTTTGTCGTAATGCCCAATTAAATCTCACTATATTTATCATATCATGTATATGCATTGTTATGCCTTTCTCTATTTGTCAATTGCCCGACTGTAATTTGTTCACCCAACATGCTTTTATCTTATGGGAGAGACACCTCTAGTGAACTGTGGACCCCGGTCCTATTCTTTACATAGCATACAATCTACTGCAATTGTGTTTTACTGTTTTCTTGCAAACAATCATCTTCCACTCGATACGTTTAATCCTTTGTTACAGCAAGCCGGTGAGATTGACAACCTCACTGTTTCGTTGGGGCAAAGTACTTTTGTTGTGTTCCACGTTGGCGCCGGAATCCCTGTTGTTGCGCCGCATCACATTTCGCCACCATCAACCTTCAACGTGCTTCTTGGCTCCTCCTGGTTCGATTCAACCTTGGTTTCTTTCTGAGGGAAAACTTGCCACCGTGCGCATCATACCTTCCTCTTGGGGTTCCCAACGGACGTGTACATCTACGCGCATCAAGCCTGTTTGGCGCCGTCGGGGAGATCAAGACACGCGCAAGGGAGTCTCCACTTCTCAATCTCTTTACTTTGTTTTTGTCTTGCTTTATTTTATTTACTACTTTGTTTGCTGCACCTAAACAAAACACAAAAAAATTAGTTGCTAGTTTTACTTTATTTACTGTCTTGCTCTCTATATCAAAAACACACAAAAAAATTAGTTACTTGCATTTACTTTATCTAGTTTGTTTTATTTACTGTTGCTAAAATGAATACCCCTGAAAATACTAAGTTGTGTGACTTCACAAATGCAAATAATAATGATTTCCTATGCACACCTATTGCTCCACCTGCTACTACAGCAGAATTCTTTGAAATTAAACCTGCTTTACTAAATCTTGTCATGAGAGATCAATTTTCTGGTGTTAGTTCTGATGATGCTGCCCATCTCAATAATTTTGTTGAACTTTGTGAAATGCAAAAGTATAAGGATGTAGATGGTGATATTATTAAATTGAAAGTGTTTCCTTTCTCATTAAGAGGAAGAGCTAAAGATTGGTTGCTATCTTTGCCTAAGAATATTATTGATTCATGGACTAAATGCAAGGATGCTTTTATTGGTAGATATTATCCTCCCGCTAAAATTATATCTTTGAGAAGTAGCATAATGAATTTTAAGCAATTAGATACTGAACATGTTGCTCAAGCATGGGAGAGAATGAAAACTTTGGTAAAGAATTGCCCAACCCATGGACTGACTACTTGTATGATCATCCAAACCTTCTATGCAGGACTAAATTTTTCTTCGCGGAATTTATTGGATTCAGCTGCTGGAGGTACCTTTATGTCCATCACATTGGGGGCGGCTACAAAACTTCTTGATGATATGATGATAAATTACTCTGAATGGCACACGGAAAGAGCTCCACAAGGTAAGAAGGTAAATTCTGTTGAAGAAACCTCTTCCTTGAATGATAAGATTGATGTGATTATGTCTATGCTTGTGAATGGTAGATCTAATGTTGATCCAAATAATGTTCCTTTAGCTTCATTGGTTGCTCAAGAAGAAAATGTTGATGTGAATTTCATTAAAAACAATAATTTCAACAACAATGCTTATAGGAACAACTCTGGTAATAACTATAGGCCATATCCTTCTGCGAATGGTAATGGTTATGGTAATTCTTATGGAATTCTTAGAACAATAATAGGAGTGTACCCCTGGTCTTGAAACCATGCTTAAAGAATTTATTAGTACACAAACTGCTTTTAACAAATCTGTTGAGGAAAAGCTTGATAAAATTGATACTATTGCTTCTAGAGTTGATAGACTTGCCTCTGATGTTAATCTTTTAAAATTGAAAGTTATGCCTAATAATGATATTGATAATAATATTACTACTACAGCAAATGCCATCCAAGTTAGAATTAATGAGAATATAAGATTAATGGCTGAATTGCGTGCTAGGTGGGATAGAGAAGAAAATGAAAAACTAGCTAAAGAGAATAATGTAGCTAAAGTTTGGACTATTACCACCACTAGTAATGCTAATTCTTCACATGTTGCTGCACCTCCTACTATCAATGGTAAAATAATTGGTGTTGGCAATGTTTCTACTCCTAGTGCAAAGCGTACAAAATTGCCTGAAATTGCTAAAACTGCTGAAACTGCTTGTGATAAAACTGCTGAAATTTTTTCCAACCTTGGGAACAATGATCCAATTGCTGTAGCTCATAATGATTTAGATTTTGATGATTGCCACATCTCTGAAGTTATAAAGTTCTTACAAAAACTTGCTAAAAGTCCTAATGCTAGTGCTATAAATTTAGCCTTTACAAAACATATTACAAATGCTCTCATAAAAGCTAGAGAAGAGAAACTAAAACTTGAAACTTCTATTGCTAGAAAGTTAGAAGATGGTTGGGAGCCCATCATTAAAATGAAATTCAATGACTTTGAATGTAATGCTTTATGTGATCTTGGTGCAAGTATTTCTGTTATGCCTAAAAAGATTTATGATATGCTTGACTTGCCACCATTGAAGAATTGTTATTTGGATGTTAATCTTGCCGATAATGTTAAAAAGAAACCTTGGGGGAGGATTGATAATGTGCGCATTACGGTTAAAAATAACCTTGTCCCCGTTGATTTTGTTGTCTTGGATATCGAATGCAATGCATCTTGTCCTATTGTGTTGGGAAGACCTTTTCTTCGAACTGTTGGTGCTGTTATTAATATGAGGGAAGGTAACATTAAATATCAATTTCCTCTCAAGAAAGGTATGGAACACTTCCCTAGAAAGAGAATGAAGTTTCCTTTGATTCTATTATTAGAACAAGTTATGATGTTGATGCTTCATCTCTTGATGTTACTTGATTTGCACTTTCTGCGCCTAGCTGAAAGGCGTTAAAGAAAAGCGCTTATGGGAGACAACCCATGTTTTTACTACAGCAATTTTTTGTTTTGTTGATTCTTGGAAGTTGTTTACTACTGTAGCAACCTCTCCTTATCATGTTTTTGTGCTAAGTAAAGTTTCTATGTCAAAGTTGATGTTATATTTGGGATCGCTGCGCAGAAACAGCATTGCTGTCTGTCACGAATCTGGGCACAGGCCTCTGTAGAAAAATCGAAAAAATCTGCCAATTTACGAGCGTGATCCTCAGATATGTACGAAACTTTCATTAGTTTTGAGTTTTTCCATTTGAGTAAGTCTGGTGCCAGCTTTAAATTCGTCTTTACGGACTGTTCTGTTTTTGACAGATTCTGCCTTTTATTTCGCATTGCCTCTTTTGCTATGTTGGATTCATTTCTTTGATCCATTAATGTCCAGTAGCTTTATGCAATGTCCAGAAGTGTAAAGAATGATTGTGCCACCTCTGAACATGTGAATTATTAATTGTGCACTAACCCTCTAATGAGTTTGCTTGAAGTTTGGTGAAGGAAGTTTTCAAGGGTCAAGAGAGGAGAATGATATATTATGATCAAGAGGAGTGAAAGTTCTAAGCTTGGGGATGCCCCCGTGGTTCACCCCTGCATATTTTAAGAAGACTCAAGCGTCTAAGCTTGGGGATGCCCAAGGCATCCCCTTCATCGACAACATCATCAGGTTCCTCCCCTGAAACTATATTTTTATTCAATCACATCTTGTGTTCTTTACTTGGAGCGTCGGTTTGTTTTTGTTTTTGTTTTTGTTTGAATAAAATGGATCCTAGCATTCACTTTGTGGGAGAGAGACACGCTCCGCTGTTGCATATGGACAAATATGTCCTTAGGCTTTACTCATAATGTTCAAGGCGAAGTTTCTTCTTCGTTAAATTGTTATATGGTTGGAATTGGAAAATGCTACATGTAGTAATTCTAAAATGTCTTGGATAATGTGATACTTGGCAATTGTTGTGCTCATGTTTAAGCTCTTGCATCATATGCTTTGCACCCATTAATGAAGAAATACATAGAGCTTGCTAAAATTTGATTTGCATATTTGGTCTCTCTAAGGTCTAGATAATATCTAGTATTGAGTTTTGAACAACAAGGAAGACGGTGTAGAGTCTTATAATGTTTACAATATGTCTTTTATGTGAGTTTTGCTGCACCTGTTCATCCTTGAGTTTGCTTCAAATAACCTTGCTAGCCTAAACCTTGTATCGAGAGGGAATACTTCTCATGCATCCAAAATCCTTGAGCCAACTACTATGCCATTTGTGTCCACCATACCTACCTACTACATGGTATTTCTCCGCCATTCCAAAGTAAATTGCTTGAGTGCTACCTTTAAAATTCCATCATTCAACTTTGCAATATATAGCTCATGGGACAAAATAGCCTTAAAAACTATCGTAGTATTGAATATGTACTTATGTACTTTATATTTTATTAAGTTGCTTGTTGTGCGATAACCATGCTTCTGGGGAACGCCATCAACTATTGTTGAATATCATGTGAGTTGCTATGCATGTCCGTCTTGTCTGAAGGATCTATCATTTTAGTGGTTGGAGCATGCAAAATTGTTAGAGAAGAACATTGGGCCGCTAACTAAAGCCATGAATCATGGTTGAAGTTTCAGTTTTGGACATATATCCTCAATCTCATATGAGAATAATAATCATTGCTACATGCTTATGCATTTAAGAGGAGTCCATTATCTGTTGTCCATGTTGTCCCGGTATGGATGTCTAAGTTGAGAATAATCAAAAGCGAAATCCAAAATGCGAGCATTCTCCTTAGACCTTTGTACAGGCGGCATGGAGGTACCCCTTTGTGACACTTGGTTGAAACATGGCATGCAAAGATCCGGTAGTCCAAGCTAAGTAGGACGAGGTGCGGACACTATTAGTATACTATGCATGAGGCTTGCAACTTGTAAGATATAATTTACATAACTCATATGCTTTATTACTACCGTTGACAAATTGTTTCATGTTTTCAAAATAAAAGCTCTAGCACAAATACAGCAATCAATGCTTTCCTCTTTGAAGGACCTTTCTTTTACTTTTATTGTTGAGTCAGTTTACCTATCTCCTTCCACCTTAAGAAGCAAACACTTGTGTGAACTGTGCATTGATTCCTACATACTTGCATATTGCACTTGTTATATTACTTTATGTTGACAATATCCATGAGATATACATGTTATAAGTTGAAAGCAACCGCTGAAACTTAATCTTCCTTTGTGTTGCTTCAACACCTTTACTTTGAATTATTGCTTTATGAGTTAACTCTTATGCAAGACTTATTGATGCTTGTCTTGAAGTACTATTCATGAAAAGTCTTTGCTATATGATTCACTTGTTTACTCATGTCATTACCTTTGTTTTGATCTGCATTCATTACATATGTTTACAAATAGTATGATCAAGATTATGATGGCATGTCACTTCAGAAATTATCTTTGTTATCGTTTTACCTGCTCGGGACGAGCAGAACTAAGCTTGGGGATGATACGTCTCCACGTATCGATAATTTCTTATGTTCCATGCTACTTTATTGATGATACCTACATGTTTTATGCACATTATATGTCATATTTATGCATTTTCTGGAACTAACCTATTAACAAGATGCCGAAGAGCCAGTTGCTGTTTTCTGTTGTTTTTGGTTTCAGAAATCCTAGTAAGAAAATATTCTCGGAATTGGACGAAATCTTCACCCAGGGTCCTATTTTTGCACGGAGCTTCCGAAACCGAAGAGATAACGAAGAGGGCGACGAGGCGCCGCCACCATAGGGCCGCGCGGCCAGAGGGGGCCCGCGCCCTATGGTGTGGGCCCTCATCAGCCCCCTGACCTACCCTTCCGCCTACTTAAAGCCTCCGTCGCGAAACCCCCATTACCGAGAGCCACGATACGAAAACCTGGAGACGCCGCCGCGAATCCCATCTCGGGGGATTCAGGAGATCGCCTCCGCACCCTGCCGGAGGGGATTCATCTCGCGGAGGACTCTTCATCGCCATGATCGCCTCCGGAGTGATGAGTGAGTAGTTCACCCCTGGACTATGGGTCCATAGCAGTAGCTAGATGGTCGTCTTCTCCTAATTGTGATTCATTGTTGGATCTTGTGAGCTGCCTAACATGATCAAGATCATCTATCTGTAATACTATATGTTGTGTTTGTCGGGATCCGATGGATAGAGAATACTATGTTATGGTGATTATCAATCTATTGTTTATGTGTTGTTTATGATCTTGCATGCTCTCCGTTATTAGTAGAGGCTCTGGCCAAGTTTGTACTCTTAACTCCAAGAGGGAGTATTTATGCTCGATAGTGGGTTCATGCCTTCATTGACACCTGGGACAGTGACAGAAAGTTCTAAGGTTGTGATGTGTTGTTGCCACTATGGATAAAACATTGATTCTATGTCTAAGGATGTAGTTGTCGATTACATTACGCACCATACTTAATGCAATTGTCTGTTGCTTTGCAACTTAATACTGAATGGGGTTCGGATGATAACCTGAAGGTGGACTTTTTAGGCATAGATGCAGTTGGATGGCGGTCTATGTACTTTGTCGTAATGCCCAATTAAATCTCACTATATTTATCATATCATGTATATGCATTGTTATGCCTTTCTCTATTTGTCAATTGCCCGACTGTAATTTGTTCACCCAACATGCTTTTATCTTATGGGAGAGACACCTCTAGTGAACTGTGGACCCCGGTCCTATTCTTTACATAGCATACAATCTGCAATTGTGTTTTACTGTTTTCTTGCAAACAATCATCTTCCACTCGATACATTTAATCCTTTGTTACAGCAAGCCGGTGAGATTGACAACCTCACTGTTTCGTTGGGGCAAAGTACTTTCGTTTTGTTGTGCAGATTCCACGTTGGCGCCGGATCCCTGTTGTTGCGCCGCATCACATTTCGCCACCATCAACCTTCAACGTGCTTCTTGCTCCTCCTGGTTCGATTCAACCTTGGTTTCTTTCTGAGGGAAAACTTGCCACTGTGCGCATCATACCTTCCTCTTGGGGTTCCCAACGGACGTGTACATCTACGCGCATCAACGGGTCAGGAGCACGGATATACTCCTTCCTATCCCATTGACTCGTCCTGGTACATGGACACAGGAGCTACAAATCACCTGACAAGTGAGATGGGCAAGCTCTCCACTCAGGAGCCATATCGCGGTCATGATCAGGTTCGCACCGCCAATGGAGCAGGTATGCGCATCTCACATGTTGGTCAGGCTTCTCTTCTTGCACATAATTCTCGTCACCTGCATCTTCGTAATGTCCTTCGTGTTCCTTCTGCCACACGTAGTCTGTTATCTATTCCTCAACTTACTCGTGATAATAATGTCCTTGCTGAATTTCATCGTTTTCATTTTTTCATCAAGGACCGGGACACGAGAGCCGTTCTGCTTAGAGGTCGTCTTCGCCATGGCCTATATGCGCTTGATGCGCCCCCTACGCCGCATGCCCCCCAGGTGTTCAGTGGTGTGCGTGTGTCCTCTACACACTGGCATGCACGCCTCGGTCATCCTGCTGCCCCCATAGTTCGTCATGTTCTGCATCGTCATGAACTTCCAGTTGTGTCCAATAAAAGTGTAGAAACAATCTGTGATGCCTGTCAGCAAGGCAAGAGTCATCATCTTTCGTTTTCAGAGTCGAGTCGTGTGGTTAAACATCCTCTTGAGCTTGTGTTTTCTGATGTATGGGGCCATGCCCAGACATCTGTTAGTGGCCATAATTACTATGTCAGTTTTATTGATGCTTACAGTCGATTCACCTGGCTTTATCTTATTAAGCGTAAATCTGATGTGTTTGATGTGTTTATCCAGTTCCAAGCACATGTTGAGCGTCTCCTTAAGCATAAAATTCTTCATGTTCAGTCCGACTGGGGGGGTGAATATCACAACCTCAACTCGTTCTTTAATAAGCTTGGAATCTCGCACCGTGTGTCTTGTCCTCATACACATCAACAGAATGGCACCGCTGAACGGAAACATCGCCATCTTGTAGAAACTGGCCTTACTTTACTAGCTCATGCCTCTGTTCCGTTTCGGTTTTGGAGTGACGCTTTTTCCACCGCCTGTTTCTTAATAAATAGGCTTCCAACACGACTCTTACACATGAAAACTCCCCTTGAACTCTTGCTCAATGAACTCCCAGATTATACGTTTCTCAAAGTTTTTGGGTGTGCATGCTGGCCTCATCTCCGTCCCTATAACAAGCGCAAGCTAGAGTTTCGGTCTAAAAAGTGCGTCTTTCTTGGGTATAGTTCCCTTCACAAAGGGTACAAGTGCCTACATGTTCCCACCAATCGTGTTTACATATCTCGTGATGTAGTGTTTGATGAGAACGTGTTTCCCTTTTCCGCACTCCCGACCAACTCTTCTACACCCACCCCGCCTGTGCATTCCAGTATACCATTGCCTGATCAATTTGTAGATGCTGCATATACTCCTGCGTTGCTTCCTAACCATGCTGCAGGTATCGGACGCGGCGTTCACCTTGAGCTGTTGGACGATCAGGCACCGGACGTGGATCAAGCTCAGGACGTCGATCCCCTGCATGCCCCATGCATGCCGGGTCGCGCCCGTCTGCCCGCTGCTGCGGCGGCTCCCTCCGTGACGCCGCCCGCGTCGCCCGTCTCGCCCGGCCCAGCCGCTGATGCGGCAGCTCCCCCCGTGACGCCGCCTGCGGCGCCAGCTTCCCCCGTGACGCCGCCTGCGTCGCCTGCCTCGCCCGGCCCAGCACCGGCGCCGCTGGACGTCCCCGCCTCGGCCCCGCTTGGGCCGCCTCTCCTTGGCCCATCATCGCCTGGCTCCCCGTCGCTGCTGCCTGCGTCGAGCTCGTCATCACCGGTACCGCCAGCTCCTGTAGCTCGTGGACCTCGCACGCGCAGTCAGACTGGGGTCTTTCGGCCTAAGGAACGCACGGATGGGACTATTGCATGGATTGCTGCTTGTGTTGCTGATGCTACTGCTGATCCCACTGCTGAGCCTCGTCATTTTCAGGCTGCTCTAGGTATTCCTCACTGGCGCGCTGCGATGGAACAGGAATTTCAGGCTCTACTGAAGAATGATACTTGGCGTCTTGTTCCTCCTGTGTCTGGAGTTAATGTTATTGATTCCAAGTGGGTCTTCAAAGTAAAGAAGCATGCTGACGGTTCCATTGAACGCTACAAGGCACGTTTGGTTGCTAAGGGATTCAGACAGAGGTATGGTCTTGATTATGAAGATACGTTCAGTCCAGTTGTCAAGCCCACTACCATTCGCCTGCTGCTTTCTTTGGCTGTTACTCGAGGTTGGTTCCTTCGTCAGCTTGATGTGCAGAATGCGTTTCTGCATGGCATTCTCGAGGAGGAGGTTTATATGCGTCAGCCTCCAGGCTTTGTTGATCCTGCCCGTCCTCAGCACCTCTGTCGCCTTGTTAAGGCCTTGTATGGACTCAAGCAGGCTCCTCGTGCGTGGCATGCACGACTTGGCTCAGTTCTTCGAGCTCATGGGTTTGTTCCGTCCACTGCTGACACCTCATTGTTCCTTCTTCAGCGTCCTGAGGTTACGATGTACCTGCTGGTTTATGTTGATGATATCATACTTATCAGCTCTTCTGATGCTGTTGCTGATCGCCTTGTGTCTGCCCTCAGTGGTGATTTTGCTGTTAAGGACTTGGGTGCTCTGCACTATTTTCTTGGTCTGGAGGTCTCAAGGTCTTCTGCTGGGCTGACTCTTACACAGCAGAAGTATGCTCTGGACTTGCTGCGCCGTGCTGGTATGTTGAAGTGTAAACATGCTACCACTCCTATGTCTGCCACTGATCGCATGTCTGCTCTTGATGGAGACACTCTTTCGCCTGATGATGCCACTGAGTACCGCAGTCTCGTTGGAGGTCTGCAATATCTTACTATCACCAGGCCAGATGTTTCCTATGCAGTCAACCGTGTGTGTCAGTATCTTCATGCACCCAGGACGTCTCATTGGTCAGCTGTGAAGCGCATCTTGCGCTATATCTGTTTCACTGCCTCGTATGGTTTGCTTCTCCAGCCGGCTCCATCTTGTGCGCTTTCAGCCTTCTCGGATGCGGATTGGGCTGGTAATCCAGATGACAGGCGATCCACGGGGGGCTATGCAGTATTCTTTGGTCCTAACTTGATCGCCTGGAATGCTCGCAAGCAGGCTACAGTATCTCGCAGCAGTACTGAAGCTGAATACAAGGCAGTTGCCAATGCTACAGCTGAGCTCATATGGCTACAGTCCTTATTGAGAGAGTTGAGAGTCTCTCAACATCAGTCTCCAGTCCTTTGGTGTGATAACATCGGTGCTACATACCTCTCATCCAATCCGGTATTTCATGCCCGAACGAAACACATTGAAGTGGATTATCATTTTGTCGGGGAACGCGTTGCAAAGAAGCTACTCCGTATCAAGTTCATCTCCTCCAAGGATCAACTTGCTGACATCTTCACGAAGCCTCTTCCACAGCCACAGTTTGTAGGTTGTAGGCGCAATCTTAACTTGATTTGTACTTCAGGCCACAGTTAAGATTGAGGGAGGGTGTTAGACTGTATATATGTAGCGTTGTATATGTCTTATATTGTACCTCTTGGTACCCATATATATATAAGATAGCCACACCCGTATTGGGTGTCGAGCAGTTCCCAAACCCTTTGTTTTACATAGTGCTCTCCTGGCCATCGCCCATAAAAAGGACACCAGCTACAGCCAGCTAGCAAATCTCCTTCCGCATGCTTTGATGGACATCTTTGGTATTGGTGATGTGCGACGTTTCGACTCTACTTTCGTCTGGACCATTGCAGGGTCTACGACGACTCGTGCAAAGAGAGAGCGAAACACTGATCATTGCTGCCCTTTTTTCTTCTCCTCCAAGTCTCTACCTACCTTTAGATGATCAGTCTCGCTATCAGTCTTTTCGAAAGAATTCTCCTGTTAACAATTTGAAACTTGTTTGCCTGGTCGACCGGGGACAAGTCAAGTGCGTCGTGCACGACCCATCATACGTGGATCGCATGATCATCATAACAACCCGGAATTTACATGGCGTCAATGCGTGATTCAAATATTCCGAGGACGACAACTCTTTCGTTCCTGATCCCTAGATTCAACAGCGAGCACACCCTGAGTTTGAGCTCGGTAAAGCTTATTCGACATCTACAGCTCAACTCCTCGCCTCGTGTGCATATTTCAGATAGACTGTCGGGAGAGCCACCCACGGGACATCAACTGGATCACACCTCTATCGAGGCCCCTGAAGACTGCAGATGTGGCAATTTCGAGTCTGTATTATCGAACGATGAACGAACGTTGTATATGGTTCCATTTGTGATCTTCAGCATCTTCTTGAGGAGTTTAGTTCATCTTCTTGTTGTGTTGTGCAGCTAGGCAATTGTCTTTCTAGCTTGCTCTACTGTTAAGAGCCATAATGTTAATATATCTACTTTGTCCAAACAAAAATCAACATCAAAAAAAATATTCCTAGGATATTATTTGCCTTTCATTCTTTCTACATCAAGCCAGTCTGTTTACCTACCAAGAAATGTAGGCATTACTTGGAAGAAAAGCAAAACTAATGGTGGTGCATAGGGATTTGCAGAATTCTGATTGATTTGTTGTGGTATTTCTCTGGCCGTGGGGTGATTGTAGACAAGTCAAACATGCAAAGTACGCATGGACCATGACTCCCTATCTGTGTCCTTGTCTTCTGGTTTGAATTGGATAGTCGGGTTGCATTTGAATGTAGCGGCTGCAACGCTGAACGACCACCGTGAAATGGAAAATTAAAGATTAAGAGCTATTGGAAATATAGAACCCTAGAATATTGTGTATTGTATTCCATGACCATTGGGGGTATATATAGCAAGGAAAAAATAGCGCGCTATAACAACATAGCGTGGGTCTAAAATACGCTATTAGCATGCTATAGCGTGCTATTAACGTGAATAGCGCTATAGCGCCGAAATAGCGTAGCGTTGGCTCTTCAGATATGCTATAGCGTGCTATTAGCGTTGGAATAGCGCGCTATTTTTTTCCATGATATATAGAGGTACAAGGGGGAGATAGACTTGGAGTACAAGATGATCTAAAGTCTAATCTCAGCCGTACATGTATTCTAACATCCCCCCTCAGTCGTAGCGGGAGTGAAGCGAACGCTTGCGACTGGAGAAGTCCTGCGCTCCCGTCGCTTCTCCTTCTTGTCATCATCGGCGTCCCCTTCTGGTTCCTTCACTTCCCTCCCGCAGTCACAGTTGTGGACGCAAGTGACGACGCGGATGCTGTTGACTGGAGTTTTTTTTAAGTTGTCGTAGACGTTTTCTTGATGTCGATGTCGCGGTAACCGATCATGATATACACGTACTCTAACATTCCCCCTCAGTCGTAGTGGTCGATGTCGTAGTCGTCATGTGGTGTAGCCCTATTCACCGAAGGCGCAAAAAATTGCGCATTTTTTATCGTAGGTTTTTGTGTCGTAGCGCGGCGGCGGCGGGGTTTTGTGTCATTGTGCGGCGGCGGCAGCGGTTCTGCGGCGGCGGCAGCGGTTCTGCGGCGGCGGCGGGTATTTTTTTGTGTCGTAGCGCGGCGGCGGCAGCGGTTCTGCGGCGGCGGCAGGTTTTTGTCGTAGTCCGGCGACGGCAGCGGTTCTGCGGCGACGGCGGGTCTGTGTCGTAGTGCGGCGGCGGCAGCGGTTCTGCGGCGGCGGTGGGTCTGTGTCGTAGCGCGGCGGCGGCAGCGGTTCTTCGGCGGCGGCGGTGTTTTGTGTCGTAGGCGACGACGGCAGTGTTGACGAGGATGTCGACGGAGACCATGTTGATGTAGACCTTGGCGATGTAGTTGGTGATGTGAAATTCGACTTAGATCTTGGTGTAGTCGCAGAGCTTGACGTAGTTGTTTGAGTCGATGATGTCGGTGCTGATCGGCGTTGGCGTAGATCTTGGTGTAGGTTCGGAAGTTCACCCTCCTGCGATCCATGTCCTCGGCGCGGGCGCGGGCTCTCGTGTAGTCGGCAAGATGCATGTAGTCGTCATGGACGGAGATCCAACCAGCGCTGCATAGCATGAGCCATCCGTATACACGCACAAAGTACAGCGCACGCACATGTGGATCGGCCTATGCTTGCACTTGATTTGTTCTGGCGCATGGCGACTCTCCTGGAGAGTCCTGGTGCAGCAGCTGCTGCACGCGATGTTGTCGATGGAGCCGTCCGCCGGAGCAATGCTCGATATGGAGATGCAGGTATTGGATTTAGGGCATCTCCAACCGACCGGGCGAAAGCGGACGGCCGCGTCCGTTTTGCGTGGCGAGCGGACGCGGACAGCGGCCGCGTCCGCGTGTCCATTTGGGTCGCACGCGGCGACCCAAAGAGACGCCACGTGGTTCGTCTTCCTTGCGCGCTGCGCCATGGCCACCAGCCACGCCGGTAAAGCGCGGGAAAGTTCCCGCACCAAGTTCCGCGCGTCATTGGCGCGCGCTCGCGCCTGGTTTCCCGCCAGGCCGCCGGCTATAAAGACGGCGGCGGTCTCACACCGCATCACTTTCCTCTCCACTCCACCTCTCCCGGCGCCATGCCTCGCACCTGCGCCCGTGGGCCAAGCTCTCCCTCGCCGCCGGGCCGGGTTCCGCGGACGGAGGAGGAGGAGCGCGGACTGCGATGGGTGGCGAAGAGGCTCGCGCGGCTGCGGCGGCAGCAAGAAGGGCCGGCGACGCGGAGATGGCGGAGGCGGCGCGGAGGGCTGGCACGAGACCGCGGACGGCTGGTACGAGGCCGCGGAGGAGGGTGCGGCCGCCGCGAGAGCCCGTCCAAGAGGAGGACCTCGCGCCGGCGAACATCAACGCCGCCATCGAGGAGCGCCTCGCCGACCTCACGCGCGTGACGAAGGAGAACGAGGCCACCTGCGGGCCGGCCGCCGCCATTTAGGCGACCCTCGGCCGAGAAGGCAGCTGCTCGCTATGCGAGCAGCCCGTCACCTCATCCGATGCCCTCGCCCGACAAGGAGGAGGCCCGGGCCCGCCCGCGTCGGGTGGAGGCGCGCACCGCGTGGACGCGCCTGCCGGAGAGCTGGAGCTATGCGGGAAGCGGATGATTCCGCCGCAGGAGGCGGAGCGCGAGCGCGCCGAGGTGCGTGACGGCGGAGGAGGAGGATGAAGGCCTCCGCCGATGCCGCCCCGCCGCGCCCGCGCCCAGCCGCCACCCGGCCCGTAGTGGAGTGGAATCCTCACGCGTACAGGCCGCCCGCGTCGAGTGAAATCCACGGCCCCGACGAGGCGAGCCGGCGAGTCGCCGGCTACGCCGCCGGCCCCGTACGTATTTAGGATAGAATAGGATCTAAAAAAAATGTAATGAATTCTCTTTAATGAAAAATATTATTTATGCCTATGACACGCGGGCCAGGGGCGGACATGGGGCGGACGCGAGCGACCAGCCTTTCACGTCCGCGGCCACGCAAACCTGGCCAAGATTTGGACCGGGTTTGCGTCCATCCGGCGGCATCCGTTTTAGGGATGGGTCCGCGCGCTGGGCCGGGTTTTTGTCCGTTTGGACCCATCCGGACGCGCGGACGCGGGATGGGTCGCCCGGTTGGAGATGTCCTTAGGGCTTTATTTTGGCTAAACTCGATCTAATCTATGGAATTGGAAAATTCGAAATTTGGATCTAACCTATTCTAAAAGAAACAACCGATCTAATCTTTGATTTTGACCGGGTGCCGCGCCCCCGAGGAGAGATCTCCCCGGGGGGCGGCGCGTGCAGAAGCGCTGGGAGAACCTAGGATCGGCGCCGTGAGGCTAACCGCTCTGATAACCCTAGAATATTGTGTATTGTATTCCATGACCATTGGGGGTATATATAGAGGTAAAGGGGGAGATAGACTTGGAGTATAAGATGATCTAAATCTAGTCTAATCTCAGCCGTACATGGATTCTAACAAGAGCATCTCTACCTAATCCCTCTTTAAAAAAATTGGAGACATGGCAGCAATGTTAATTACGACCAGTACTTCCTATCCTAGTAGAAGCAGTGACACAAGAACTTGGTAAAACGATGCTGGTCCCTGGGATGAACTAATTTAACAAACCTTGTCGCCTCTCCCCTTTGGATGAGTAAACTACTCCAAGTAGCCCGGTATAATTAAATTGAGCAATGGTAGGAGTCATAGATTTAGCTGACCTGGTCTCGAATCATATGGATCCAAGCAATAAAGCCTCTGAGAACTTTCGCGGAAGCACCGCGCCCAGGTATGCATATTCTCATTTCTAGAATAGTCACGCCTGATTGGGAACAGCATTAGACTAGGATTACCACTGAAGTATAGTTAATCAAGAATCCATTCCAATGAATAAACGTATTTACTTACTCAAAACTCAACATAATCTAAGTTTGAACAATGCATGTTATAGACTAAATATACCAGATCAATATTATTAGGTTTGCAGTAAAATATATTTTGATAACATATTTATTTCATGTTGTAGTTGTTTATATTTTCCTTTTTATATTTAACTGAACATATTAAGTTTTAAGTTTTGACTAAATTTATAAGGCTTATCCATCAGCCGAGGTATTACATATTAGTTGTTGTCATTTCTTTCGCCGGTTGCCCTTGAGCTGTTTCAGCAGGTAATGTTGTTTGATGATCGATGCGACTGTTAGTTCTGGAGCATATGCTCCCAAGATGCTTAATAAATTATTAATACTAGAGTATTACTAGTTACTAGTTATAGAATAGAAGAATTAGCAGAAGGAAAGATACGTTGTCGAAAGAAAACAAAAGCAGCATGAAAGATACAAAGCATGCACGGCACGTATGTGTGTAGATTACAGTGGCTACGTGGTGGTTGAGTGGAGCCAAAGCGAGGTATATGTACGAGATGTCTCAATCATCCTCCGTTGCTTGCTTGCAAGCAGTCGATCCATCGATACCCAAACTATCCGTTTGTGAATGCAAGGTATTGGAAGAATGAGTATTTCTTTCCCACCCGGCTTTTGTTGATACATCCACTAAACTAACTTCCATGGTGAGTGTTTATCTCACCAAATGTAAAAAAAAAACATTATGGATGCTTTGCCCCCACAAAGAATCAGAATATGTTCGTCTACTTCGTAAAAGCATCTCTAGAAGATTTTGTATAATCCAATCCTTAAAAACTCGTATATAGGGCACCTTAAATTGTTTTTACGGTGTAAAACTAACCCGCACATAACAGAAACTATAAATAGATTGTCGGCGCCCACACCGCCCATCCCCGCCCAGCGCCCGCCGCCGCAACAATCCTTAGGGTCTAGCCAGCTAGCACCACACTGGCGGAGCTACTCAGGGGCCGAACCGGGCCGTGGCCCGCCCAACATTTGTCCAAAAACATCTATATCTAAGCAAGATGGATGGCCTGGTTCATTAAAGGTAGCAGATCAACGTAGCTAACTAAGGATGTGTTCGTTTTTGGGACAAGGTGGAATGCAATGGAATGGTTTCATTCCATCCCATCCCATCCCATTTCATCCATCCTCATGTTCGGTTGATCTGAGAAAGCATATAATGGAATCAAATGTAATTAATCTAAATATGCAAATAATTAGCCTAATTTAGAGGGATTAGCAATAATTGGCCTAATTTAGGCTTCATCTCCACCATGGCCTGGATGAGGGGGACCTCGCCGGCCGCCGCGCCGCTGGCTCCCGCCGTCCTGGCCGCGAGCACGGAGGGCCGCCCTTCTCCTCCCCGTCCGCGCCTGCCCTGGTCCGTCGGCGTTGCTCGCCTGCGCTGCTCCGTCCGCGGCCGCGCTGCTCCATCCGTCGGCGTTGCTCCGTCCACCGCCGGCGTTGCTCCGTCCGCCGCGCTGCTCCGTCCACCGGCGTTGCTCGCCTGGCGCGGCCGCGCTGCTCCGTCCGCCTCGGGCCGGTCGAGGGGAGAGAGGGGAGGCCGCCTCCGCGCCATGCTCGTCCGCGGCCGCCCTGCTCCGTCCACCTCCGCGCCATGCTCGTCCGCCGTCTGCCTCGTTCCGGTCGAGAGAGAGGGGAGGTCGAGGGGAGAGAGATAAGCGGGGAAGACGCGATTAGCCGATGACAGAGCCCATTCCACTTCGTTCACCGAATTGGCCGGACGGGCTCGTTCCGGATCTACACGGAATATTCGCTTTTGAGGAACGCGTTGGTTCCGTTCCATCCCAGAACCGAACGCGGGAATCGCCCTGAGGAACGACTTGATTCCATTCCGTTCCATCCGGTTCTGAAACCGAACAGACCATAACAAACAAGCTGGCAATCACTCAGGCGCACCGAGAGCTTCTAGGTACTCAGCTGAAAGCCCACGTTGCTTGGACTGCTTGTTCTTTTTCTCTGATAAAATTATTGTCGTTCGTATCTAACCTACGTAGCTAGTTTTCTTAGTCAATTCTGTGAAAAGAAAAGCTAGCGTTTAGTAAATTTAGGAGATCATTTATCTTGGCTAGAAAGATTTTTTTTCTTATTTCAAATTCTTAGTTAGTTATTTGATGTCTGGAAATTTACTTTACATTCCCTAAAAATACATTGTACATTGTAAAAAAATCAAAAAAATATTTGCGCCTGCACTCCACATTCTTTGTGCTCGCACAAAATTTCATGAAAAAACAATATTTGTTGGTCCGTCTAAAAACAAAAAAAAATTCTTATGAAGGTTTTATTTTAGCACCGAAAATTGTCTTTTCTACATAGCCACGAAAAGTAGGTTTCTTCTGAAACGACTTTGTGTGCACCTTAATGCGGAGATATACGCACATTTTTTTTGAAATTTTTGACATTTCAAAATGAGTTTGAAACACATAGCATACATGTATACAAGAGCGAGATCTCGCTGCGTCCTATGTTTCACTCTATTTTCGCCAAACCTTTGCTTATCAATAAAATAATTCTATGCTATCTTTTAGTTGGCCCGCCCAGCCATTTCTTTCAAGCTTCACCACTGTAGCACCGGCTGGTGGAATCGATCGCGTGCGTTGCTCGTTGGAATCAATTATGCCATCTGCACTCACATGCGCTGCTTGTGACACCCTTCCCTTGTCCCGGTTGTTCGCCCGCCCCGCGTCGGAATCCACTAGAACATGGGGGCTCGCCTGAATCGGTATGTACCAGGGCGACATAGGTTCTGGTTGAATTCCTCCACATCGCCTCTGATTCCTACCTCCGGAGCTCTGCTGCTAGAAGAAACACCACCAGTAAGGCCCGAGAGTCCCACCTCCCGAAAAGAAGTCGCATGCCATCGTATATCCGAAACCAAACCCTACATCTAGTCCTAGGACACTTACTATGTACATATTGAACACCGACGCCTCTCCTTAGCCCCCTCAGGTACGGTAGGTGTCGCTAGCTCGGGGCGCTGAGGCCGACTCTCAAAAGGGGAAGAACGGGAGGAGCTTTGGAGAGATGAGAGGTCAAATGTCTGTGTACCGTGCATGTTTAATCTGTTGGATTCACATTGTTCACTGTTATAAGATTCATGTTGCACTGAATTATTAAGTTTATCGTATTTCAAAAATCTTGGTCGAATTAATTTGCGATAAAACATGTACTATATAGGATAGTGCACACGAGGTCCAGTAGTTTTGCTGCTCCCAAGAGAGCGGTCACAATGGATCTCATTCTCATCTTGCCGTCCCTAGTGCTCTTCTGGCCATGCCAGAAAAGGACACCAGCTAGCCACTATCCTTGCAAGGCATCGATGGTCATCTCTGCTCAGCTGGGCTGATGTGTGACGTTTCGATAGAGTAGACTCTGCTTTCGTCTGGACCTCTGCAGGGTCGTCGAAGACTTGTGCAAAATGGGAGGAAAAGGAGAGAGACTGCTCATTACTGCGTGTGTGTGTGTGACAGAGATAGATTGCGGAATGGTTTCAATGTCTAGCTACTCTTTCTCTCTCTCTCTACCTATCTACTCTATCTCGACATCAATCTTTTTCTGGACTCCCTTGTGGAGAATTTGAAAGCAGAGAGAAGTTTCAAATGGTTTTTAACCAGTGGAAATGCACGATTATTTGTTTGCCTGGTCGACCGGGGACAAGTCGAGTGGACTGGATGATCAACGTAGGAGTTTACATGGCCGAGTTCAAATACTCCCACGTCATGGTCCAACGTCCACCCTGCCTTCCGTTCTTTCTCCATCAGCCAATCTGTTTCGGTACCAAGAAAATCTGGCCATTATTTGGAATCAAAGCAAATCAATGGCGCTTCATAATCGTTGGAAAAGGACCTGAAGAATCGCGATTGGTTTGTTGGGGTATTTCGAAGTCCATGAGGTGGTTGTAGACAAGTCAAACATGCAAATATGTATGGACCATGGCTGATGGCTCCCTATATCATTCTAACTTGTATTCTTCCTTCTGTACTCCCTCCATCCCTAATTCTTTTTTTTTTGTCGCCAAGACCAAGCAAAGGTGATTAACGACAAATATGGTCTTCGAATCAAGAACTGAGCAAGCTTCCATCCACTTAATCAGTTTAGTGAATATGTGACAACAGTTACAAAGCAAAGGTCAAGAGACTTTCTCTGTTCATTTCTGTATTGTTTGAAGCAAGTGGGACATTATCATTCATGGAAATATACATGATGCTCCTATTATTTAGGGAAAACAGCCGCCTAGATTATACTATCAACCAACGATGTGTCGATTGCCTATGGTTCGAAGCAGGATGCAGTTGCATTGAAAACTTCAGATTTATTTGAAAAATAATCCAGCTTGACCTTGCTAAATACAACATGTCACTCCAGCTAATTTACTACCAGGTGACATTAACGTTGCAATTTTTCGGTGCCCAAACTAGTTTGGGCTTCAATCATTGGTGCCCTTACGCTGTGGAGCTGGTTCCCAAACCAAAAATTTCAGGCATCGGATCAACTAGAGGCATCGATGCCCAACTCTTTCAACCAATAAAATATTACTATCTGTCAACTTTCAAGGGTAAACATCTCCTCTCTCTTTCTCACTACATAGCAGCATGCGTACTTGTTTATGAAATGGGTCCCATTATTTTACATCAGGTTGGATCCCTACATTGTGAGGCCGGTGCCACAAAATTCTTTCAGAGCATTGCTGCAGACGTGGCTTCCTTTTCAGACTTTGGGCACCGATCACATTGTGGAGGGCCAGGCTGAATTTCCTGTCAAAATCCAGACAGCACGTCATGCTAAGGCCCTTAACCAATGCAGTCTTCAAATCGAGGAATCGAGCTTCATCCATTTAGTTTACCGAAAATGTGACAACGAACATCACACATCAGTCAGAAATATAGTTTTGTTCCTCCATCACAAGATTTTGAAGTGAATAATTATCTAACAAAATCTAAATATTTATGATTGATTACTGGTCAAATATAGCCAAGACCGAGCAAAATCTGAGACATCTTTTTTCCCGGCATGGAGGTTGTGAAAAGAACTGAAGGTAGTATTTCCCGCAAAAATTCAAACAACACATTATGCTAAGGCTGCTAGTTAATCAATGTATTAGTATTCAAATCAAGCAATCAAGTTTCATCCATCCGGTTTATAGAAAATACGACAGCAAGCATCACACATACGTCAACAAAAGTTTTCCTCCTCGCAATGAAAAAAATTCTTGTCGATATTTTCTTTGTCATTTTGAACAGGTGAGATTATCATTATTTTTTAAGGACAAACAGCCCTCAGTTAATTATGCTAGTACACTGATAATTCTATAAAAATCTCTACAATAATTGATGATTTTTGCCAAGGAATAATTGATGTTTCATTTGTCTATAGTTCAAGGCAGGTAACATTCCCGTTGAAACCTACCAAAAGTGTTTCTTAAAAACAAACCAGTCTTACTTTGATACATACACCATATATGTAATCTAGTTGTGTTATTTACTCTACGACAGCTGAGTATATGAGATTTAGTCGGCTCTTTTATATCTACCTGTCACCATCAAACAAGAACAACTGGCCTGTGTATCTGCAAAAAAAATGAAAGGAACAAATCAACTGCAAATCCAAATGGCCAACTATATATGCGGTGCATGCAAATGCATTGCCAAAAGTTATTCTTTGGACCTCTGTCCATAAATAGATGTCTTAGATTTATCAAATTTTGGATGTATATAGACACTATTTAGTGTATAGATTCATCCAAATTTAAACAAATATAAGACATCTATTTATGGACGGTGGGAGTAGAATATAATTGAGGGTGCTGGTTTTCTGTGCACCCTCGAACGACACCATGGCCTACTAATAGTTTTTATTTTTTTCTTTCTTATAAACCATCACACAACCTAAAAAAAAAACATCACACATAGGGCAACAACATTGTTTTTCTTTTCTCGTCACAAGATTTTTTTTGTCGATTGTTCTCTTAAAAATAAACTGCTCCCACTTGGTCAAGTTACACTAGCACACAAGAATGCTAAAAAAATCTATAAGAATTAATGTTTCCATTATCTATAGTTTAAAATTTTGTTGAACTTTCTTAGTTGTCTAAACCATATGAAATTGTTGTTATTATTTAAGAACAAATTGTTCTCCACTTATATAATTAAATTAGCACAACAATGAAACCGATCACAAGTATTTTGAAAAAAAAAAAGAGTTCTCTCTTAAAAAGCAAATACTTCTAACACATATATGCACTATAATTATGCTATTATCGTCATGAAAATAGAGTTTTCATCATATATAAGATTTAGCTTTGTCCAGGTGGTTAACATTTTTTTTTCAAATCAAGCAATCGAGCTTCATCCATTCAGTTTTTTTTTAAATATGGCAACAATCATCATGATCTACACATTGTAGCAGCTAGCTACGATGTTGGAGTATTAGGGCATGCCCAATGCACTGCCCTAGAGCTACTGCCTCACACCTTTAACTAGGTTCGGGTGGTCCAAAGTAGGTTCGGATGAGGAGGCAGTGTCAACACCCGGATTTTTAAATCCGGATGCCTATTATATCATTCATCGCAATCCCAGGAATATTGTTGTTGCGAGATATAATAGCTAAGTATCACAGTCATCATTTATTACAACTCATAAAGTCTTATAACTTGAATCACATGATCCATATTACACAAATAGTTGATCTATTGATCAACGAACAAACACAAGTTCAATGCGGAAGCGTAAAGCTAAAGGGACTCTGTAGTCCACAGGCCAACGCTTGACGTCAGAAAGCTCCTAGTTATCATAGGCATCCTGCTGGTCATCCTCGCGGTAGTTCTGTTCATCATCGTACTCTGGCCATTTGAATAGCCAGGGACAAAGCCGTAAGTACTTCAAGTACTTGCAAACTAATACCAATGTAAAAATGCTAGCTCTTGGAGTTAAACTCTATTTTTACTTGCATAAGCCATATTTTAGTTTATAAGTAGTGGAGCATGTACTAGCTACTCAAGTGGGAACATTAGTGTCATTCCCACACAATGGTTGTCATTCTACCAAGTCACCAAGTCACCATTCATTATTCACTATAGTTTCAAAAAGACTGACACGGGAGATTGTATGGCCTTTCCAATTGTCCGTAACCGTGGACACGGCTATTCGAATAGATTGACACTCTGCAGAGGTTGCACACTTGTGCCACAACATTTGATTTCATCCGTCGGAATAACTCCGAGTCACCGTAACACAGTACGCGGATCATCAACCCTAACCTTTCGCTTACAAACCCTAGTATGAGCACCTCTCCCCATGAGCTTGGCCTCCCGGTGAAAACCAACTGTTAACCCGGGAACTGCACGGGGCTTGGCCGTACAATTTCACCTCAATTCACATCTTTCTCAACAACGGAGGCAGCCTCGGCATAACCCCTATGATGTGTGTTCAGAGGGAACCCATACTAAGATGTATAAACTTCAAGTTAAGCCCTACCCATAATCAGGTATTGTGGGGGTACTTGTATTTGGAAAGGTATCGCATTCAAGCCAATATCAGGGTTTTGTCAAAAATCACCATCTTCTCTTGGTCATATTCACTTCAAAACTTTCAATGAGATTTTTATCAAAAATCACTATCTTCTCTTGGTCACATTCAACTTCAAAACTTTCAATGGAATGCCTCACCATTCCAAGGTTTCAATTTCATCAAGTCACATGTTCCCATCTAGAGTAGTCAAAGTTTTAGTATTTTAGCACTAGCACTAATCATGAGGGGTGCTACATTGCTTGCCATCTATAGGACTAGCTTTGCTACTCTAATAGTTTGGTTCAACTATACCATTTGAATAACTCTTTGAAAAACACAACAAGTAAGACTTGTAGGGTATACAAATAGGATAAGCTTGTATAAAGATAGATAAGAATCATGGTGCCTTGCCCAAGGTGGGCTTTGCACTTTGCAAGAGTATTATCTTGCCTTGGTAGTTCTCAAGGTTCTCTTCTTCCTCTTCTTGGTAGAATTCTCCTTCCTCTTGGTAATTTCCGGTGCTAGCGTCTAATTTAAATACAAAGTATAATCACTAAACAAACTCAAAGTCTATGCTAAGCACATCATTATCTCACACAAACTATGCTAAGCACACTCATAAAAATAGTTAGGTGCATTGGTTTTCTTTGTTGAAGAAAGTAATTTCCTCTCATTACATGTGTAATTAATAATCTCCATTTGGTTCTTGAGAAAATAATTTCCTCTCATTGAAATCTTCTTAAGATTTAACTTCTCAAATAATCATATATGAATTCATATTGACCTAAGTCAAACATTCATTATCATTATTTGAGAAAATGATTTAAATGAGATAAATCACCTCATACTATTTTAGAATTCCTCAAATGATTTAAATCTCCAAATATTCATATAGGAGTGTTTGAACCAGGGTGCAAACATCTCATGAACTCATTTGGGACAAGATTTAAATGAAGGGAAATCCTCCATATGATTTACATAATATTTTTGGGACAATTTCACTTACTAAACTAGCCATATTGTCCATTTATTAATCTAGGGCATGATCATGCAAAGTGACCACACCATTTTATTGCATAATCAATTAGTGTAAGTCAATTGTGAGCTATAAGAGTTGGAATTATTCAAATATCTATTTTGGTTGATTTTTAATAATTATTCTAAGCAGAAAAGTACTGCCTTGTTTATTTTTCCATTTTAATTCTATAATAGATCTAGGGTTCAAACCAGTGGCATTGTGTAGATAATTTCCTAAGCTTTCTAAATATATAAAGTTTGTTAAATTTGGCCAAGCCAAACAGATTCTATGAATTTTCAAAGTTGGGCAGTATTGAATTCAAACTAAATTTATTAAACGAGATTTGAATTAAATAGGCCGGCGGAAAACTAACTGGGCCCAAAGATTTAAAACGGCCCAAGGCCAGCCCACCACGCATCTGTATACGTGCGGGCCGCGACAGTGGGCTCCACCCGTCAGACGTTAAAAGATGACGTATGGGCTCACCAGAGACGTTGGATTAGGATGGGATCGAACGGCGCGAAGTCGTCGTCTCCGGCGAGAAGAACTCACCGGCGAAGCAGCAGTAGGGTCGGAGGGCGCGTCGGAGCTCCGGCGGCGGCGGCGATGTTCCGTTCGGGTTGTCGAGACGAGAAGCAGCCTGTAGCAGTGCGTCGTCGGGCGGCTCCAATCGACGGCGGCGACCTCCTGGCGGCTCGATCCTCCAATTGGGCTTGCTCCGCGTCAATCGAGGTGGCTACCGAGTGCTGGGCGAAGCGGTGAGTGGTGGTCATGGTGGTGTGCTCGGATGTCGAGGGAGGCCTCCTTTTATAGGCGCGTGAGGTGCCGTGGGTGCGGCGAAGGTCGACAATGGCGCGGCCGTTACGGGGGTCTAGAGGGCTAGGCGACGACGGGTCGTGTTCACGACGTCACCGCGGTCCTCAACGGCGTGGTCAATGGCGGCGTACGGTGGTCGGGCGCTTGCTCGTACTGGCGCGGCCGTGGCGGGCGCGTTCGTCCTCTCCGGCGACGGTAGGGGCTAGGGGATGACGCGAGCGTGTCCGGCGAGCCGCGTGGCGCGACGAGTACCAGGGCGAGCGGGCTTGGTCGGGGTACGGCGAACGCCGCGTGGCCGTGGCGTGCGTGTCCGTGCGCCAGTGACGTCGCCCATGCCGTTCGCGGCGTACCTGGGCGCGCGTCGGCCGGGGCTTGTCGGCGTCCTCGCGATCGATGGTGGATATGGGCGATCTCCTGGGATCCTTGGCAATGCGTTGGACACGGTGGTGAGGCCGATCGTGGAGAGAAGAGAGGGGAGGTGCGTCGAGGTGCGACATGGCCGGCATGGCCATGTCCACGCCATGCCTGGCCCTCCCTTGGTGTTTCTTTGGCATGGGCTCGGTGTAGGGTTGTTCCCTGGTCAAGGCTAGGGCTGGTGGTGGTCAAGATTTGGTCTGATTTGATCAAATTCAAAAATGTGATGATCTTGTTTTTAATTAAAAGTCCCTACTTTGCTTGATCCTAGCTCTTGATCCAAGATGAATTTGGTATGGTCCCCTTTACAAAAGTTGTTCATTTTGTTGTGTACTTGGATGACATGCAAAGAGTTGGATGTGTTTAGTTTAGAAATTTTGAAATAGAGGGGCTCAAAGTGATGACCAGATTGTAATTGTCAAAAATGACCATTTTCTTATGTGAGCATATTTTAATTCTTGGCTTTGATTTAATTGGGGTTTCTTTGATTCTCAAAGTTGTAATAACTATTTAATAACATATTACCACTAATGGTGAAGACCAATTGGGTCTAGGGTCAAAGTTTATAAAAATATCATATGTCATATGTTAGGGTTTTTAGGGTTTTATTCTTATTTGATTTCTTTCTCTTTTTCATTTATTTGTTTGGTGATCATCATTGGATCACTCTAGAGTTGTGGAGTTTATCACATACATAAAATAACACTCATCATGGCATAGCACTCAAAATGCACAAGTCCTATGCAGGGCACTATATGAAATTTGAAAAGTTTTTGTTAGTTCTCAAATTTGGATAATTGGACTTGTTCTTCTTCCTTTATTTGAAATTTGAGGTGTTACAAACCTTCCCTTACAAAAGATCTCGTCCCGAGATCTAAAACAGTCTAGAGATTAAAGAGATCTGGGTACTCCTTCTTCATATCTTCTTCTCGTTCCCAAGTGGCTTCATCTTCGGTATGGTTGCTCCATTGTATCTTCAGAAACTTGATGCTTCGGGTGCGGGTGGTTCTGTATGCCTCTTCCAAGATGCGAATCGGCACTTCGCGGTAGGTAAGGTCGTGATTGATATCCACCGAACGGTGGTCGATGTTCTTGAATACCTCGGTCTTCTCTGGGACTTCTAAGCACTTCCGGAGGAGTGAGATGTGGAACACGTTGTGCACAGCTGCCATTTCTTCCGGTAGTTCTAGTTGATAGGAGACTTCTCCTCGCGGCTGAGAACTTTGAAGGGTCCGACATCCGGGGTGCAAGCTTCCCTTTGAGTTGGAAACGCTGCATTCCCTTCAAGGGTGACACTTTGAGATAGACAAAATCTCCGACCTCAAAGGTTCTCTCCTCTCTTGCTGAGCGTAGCTCTTCTGGCGGGACGAGCGGTCTTGAGGTACTCTCGCATCTTGTGCACCTTCTCTGCTTCTCGAAGCACATCAGGTCCAAAGACTTCGCTCTCTCCGACTTCGGACCAATTCAGGGGGGTACGGCATTTCCTTCCGTACAGGGCTTCGAAAGGGCCATCGCAGACTGGCTTGGTAGGTTGTTGTAAGAGAATTCTGCGTAAGGGACAGTCCTCCCGCTTGGATCCATATTCTAGGACTTGCTCTCGATGTCCTCTAATATCTGGTTGACTCTCTCGGTTCCATCGATCTGGGGTGATAGGCGGTGCTGAAATTCAGACGGGTTCCTAGTCCTTCATGCACCTTCGCCAAATCTTGAGGTGAATTGTGAACCTCTATCGACACTATTGACTTTGGGGTTCCGCAATGCGACTATTCTAGAGATGTACGCTCCGCTAACTTTGGGCCTTGGTAGGTTGTCTTGACGGCGATGAAGTGGGCTACCTTGGTCAATCTATCAACAACTACCCAGATGGAATCATTTTGCTGGATTTGGGCAACCCGGTGATAAAGTCCATCCCTACTGATCCCACTTCCATTCTGAATTTGTAGTGGCTGCGGCAGATCCCTGCGTCGCGATGTTCGCTTGACTCGTTGTGAGATATCGCACTTGGCGATGTAGCTTCCAATCTCCCTCTTCATTCCATGCCACCAGAACTGTTCCTTCAAATCCTGATACATCTTAGTACCTCCGGGGTGGCTAGAGTATAAGGTGTCATGGGCTTCCTTCAGAATAACATGCTTCAACTCCGAGTCTGACGGTACACAGGCGTCCGTTGTACCAAAGGACTCCTTCTTCATCAAGGGTGAATCCCGGTGCTTTCCCTGGAGCTATCTGCTTCTTGATTCCGTCAATGCTGGCATTGCCCTTCTGGGCTTCCTTGATCTGACCAACCAGGGTGGGTTGTAGCTCTATACTAGCCAGAAATCTTTTACTGACTAACTCCATTCTAAACTGCTCAAACTCCTGGTATAGGCTGAGTTGTTCTTCGGCGATCATTGAGTTTAGCTGACATGGTGTTATCACCATAATGTGACCAGGCCGGAGGACCAAGCCAGAAGTGGGCCGCGATCAAGACAGATGTGAAGATTATACATAGAAGAGATGTGTGAATCGGCCTTTTATACCAAATTGGGTTAAAATGCCCATGTATCTGTAATGCATTAGATCGCGTGGTAGCCTAGAAGTTAGAACTTATCTCGTGCACGGTTTAGTGCACGACCACATTAGAAAGTCCCTGGACTATAAATATGTACCTAGGGTTTATGGAATAAACAACAACCAACGTTCAACACAAACCAATCTCGCGCACGCCAACTCCTTCGTTCGAGGGTTCCTCAGGTAAGCATCATGCTGCTAGATCGCATCTCGCGATCTAGGCAAAGACTGCCTAGTTGTTCATGCGTTGCTCGTCCTGAGGCCTTTTTGCAGCAACGTAGTTATCGTGACGCGTTAGGGTTAGCATCGTTCTTAGCATCATATGCTCGCGTAGTGCAACCCTTGCGCGTCTAGCCGTCCTTGTGCCTCATCATGGGTGCGGGGGCGCCCGCTTGATCTTTGTTTAGTAGATCTGATCCGTTATGGTGATCCTTGATTCATCAAGGATTAGTTTAATATCTTGCAATAGTTAGGCCTTACAAAGGGTTGGAGGATCCAACGGCATGCGGTGTAGTTTGCTGCCCCTAGACGGGACGTTAGGATCAACCTAGTGTTGGTTTTTAGGCCTTCTAGGGCTGACTTACGTTTACCGTGCGTGAGCGCGAGGCCCAATCGTGAGTAGGATGATCCGATTATGCGGTGAAAACCTAGATCGTCGTGGATCTCATACGCTTTATATTGATCAAGCAGGACCACCATATATTCGGCCACCTTGGACGAATCATGGGTGAATCGGCTCCCTGAGCCGATTCACAGGGCAACCTGAGAGCCGATCGAGGCTCGTATTTAACGTGTACGTGTGTGCCTGCGAGAAACTAGCGAGGCATCATCCACACCTTCGACCGAGGTATAGGTCAGGTGGCACGCCTTGCGACCCGGCATCGGCGCGCGACCGGGAGGCTTTGCGGGCCGTCGCTCGAGGGATGGGGCCAGCCGCCCTAGTCATTCCCGCTCTACCGTGTTGGCCAGTCGCTGCCCGCCGGTGGGTTTCTGACGCCCACACATTCTGGCACGCCCGGTGGGACAAATCTTCAACGTCAATCTTCAGCGACAACCATCTCACCATCCACATCAGAGATGGCGAAAAACACCCCGGTCGAGTACGAGGATCGGAATGGCAAAGTCAAGGCCCTCCTCGAAACCGACCTAATCGGCTCTTCCCACTACACCCGCTCCCCTGGCATCGGCACCAACGTGGTGGAGCTGGGGTACCACCCCGGTGAGGGTAGTGATGACAGCGGCTGCTCCCACAGCAAGGGTGAGGAAGGAGCCGATCCCGGCGGTCGGACCATACCACGCGCACCACCAGCTCTCCCAGTATTCGGCGTCGACCTCTCAGGTGACGGGAAGCTAGGATTCGGGTTCACATCGGCGACGAGCTAGAGGAAGTCGACATTGGCCCCGGGGATAAGCCGCGGCCAACTTTTATCAGCAGAAGTTAGACCCGCAGCTCAGGGGTCAGATGATTGCTCTCTTGAAAGAGTACCCAGATTGCTTCGCATGGGACTACACTGAGATGCAGGCTGGACAGGAGCATCATCGAGCATCGGCTCCCCCTGAAGAAAGGATTCCGGCCCTTCCACAACGAGCACGACAAATGAAGGCCGAAATCCTAGAAGAGGTCAAGAAAGAGATCGAGAAGATGTTGGCTGCCGTTTATCAGACCATGCAGGTACGCGGAATGGATATCCAATATCGTTCCAGTGGAAAAGAAGGACGGCCGGTGGCGGGTGGCTATCGATTTCCGCGACCTTAACAGAGCTACGCCAAAAGATGAATACCCGATGCCTGTGGCGGAGACGTTGATCAATGCAGCTGCTGGTCATAAGGTTTTAAGCTTCATGGATGGCAACGCCGGCTATAACCAGATCTTCATGGCCCAGAAGACATTCACAAGACTGCATTCGAGTACCAGGAGCAGTAGGCTTATTTGAATACGTGGTCATGACCTTTGGATTGAAGAATGCCGGCGCAACATACCAAAGAGCCATGAATTACATATTCCACGATCTGATCGGCAAGCTGGTGGAGATCTACATCGATGATGTGGTAGTCAAATCTGTGTCCATGGAGGGACACTTGGAAGATTTACGACACGTACTAGACCGAACTCGAAAGTTCGGACTGAGAATGAACCCAAAGAAGTGTGCCTTTGGGGTGACGGCCGGCCAGTTTTTAGGATTTTTGGTCCATGAGCGAGGAATTGAGATCGGCCTGAAGAGTCAGGAGGCGGTGCGTACCATGCAGCCGCCCACCTCGAAGAAGGAACTACAACGTCTTATCGGCAAGATCAACTTCGTTCGCCGATTCATCTCTAACCTGTCAGGACGGATCGAGCCGTTTATGGGTTTAGTAAAAACCAAGTCCGATGACGAATTTCACTGGGGGGAACAGCAGCAGGCGTTCGATGACATCAAACGGTATCTGACGACACCGCCCGTGCTGGTGCCGCCCAACAAGACAGGCCGTTCTACATTTACCATCGGTAGCCGACACATCCATCGCCTCGGTGGTGGTGCAACTACGAGGCGTTGAGAGGGTCGTCTTCTACCTCAGCGAAGGATGTTGGATGGAGACAAGATACCAGGAGAGAAAGCGTGCCTCTGTCTGGTCTTCACCTGTACCGCACCATATCCTTTTGTGGAAGATCTTCGTCATATGCAAGTCCGACGTTGTCAAGCACATGCTGTCGGCCCCCGTGTTGAAGGGCGATTGGGTAAATGGATGCTTGCATTGTCAGAGTTCGACCTGCGGTATCAGCTGCGAAAGCAGTCAAAGGACAAGCGTTAGCCGATCTCATAGCCGAGCGAATCAATACCAATATAGCAGCACTATCCGTGCGTGCGTGGGCTATGTTCTTCGATGGATCGGCTTGCGACGGTGGTTGCGGCATCGGCACGTGCTCGTATCGCCCGGGGCGGAGTACTCCTTCTCTATCAGGTTGTCGACCCCCTGCACCAACAATGGCGGAGTATGAAGCGTACGAAAGGGGATGGAGTTGCTACTAGAAGCTGGAGCAGACGGTGGAGCTTTTTGGAGACTCCAAGTTGGTGATTAACCAGCTCACGGATGAATATAAGTGCGAAAGTGAATCGCTTTTCCCATACTGGATGGAATGCCGTGAGCTAGTGACACAGTTTAGATACATCAACTTCAATTGGGTCCCGAGATCCCAGAATACCGAGCCAACAATCTCGCGCAAATGGTGTCAGGCTACATAGAGACCCTGAAGGGTCAGAAGTCCAGGTCCAATTCCTGGAACAAGATGATTGGAGAGCCGAAATCTTCAAATATTTAAAAGATTCGGCTCGGGGGGCACCTAAGCGGATAAGATACAAAGCCATGAAGTATGTCCTCATAGGAGACGACATGTTCTACAGGACGTTGGAAGGGTTACTACTCAAGTGCCTAGGACCAACTGAGTCTAATCGGCTCTTACATGAGGTGCATGAAGGCGCTTGCGGGACTCATCAGTCGGCTCACAAGATGAAGTGGCTGATCGGACGCTCGGGGTTCTATTGGCCCACCATGCTTGAGGATTGCTTCAATTACTATAAGGGGTGCCAGGCATGCCAGATGTTCGGGAAGATTCAGATGGTACCAGCATCGGCAATGAATCCGATCGTCAAACCTTGGCCATTCCGAGGATGGGGCATGGACATGATCGGGAAAATCCATCCGGCTTCGAGCAAGAAGCACGAATTTATCTTGGCCATCACAGATTACTTCACCAAGTGGGTGGAGGCCGTCCCTATGAAGAAGGTAAAATCAGAAGATGTGATCAAGTTCGTGAAAGAACACGTGATTCATAGGTTCGGGATTCCCCAAACTATCACGACCGATGGAGGCTCGGTCTTTGTGTCTAAAGAGTTCAGGGGATTTTGCGATGACATGGGGATTAAGCTGATTCGATCATCTCCGTATTATGCCCAGGCGAACGGGCAAGCTGAGGCGTCTAATCAGAGTTTGATCAAGCTGATCAAGAGAAAGATTGAAGAAAACCCGAGGGATTGGCATGAGAAGTTATCAGAGGCGTTATGGGCCTACCGCATGTCATGCCATGGAGCTATAAAAACTTCGCCGTACCAGCTTGTTTATGGGCAAGAGGCCGTATTACCTTGGGAGATTACAGCTGGGTCTAGACGTGTCACGTTTCAGGACGACCTGACGGCAGACGAATATGCAACTTTGATGAGTGACACCATTGAGGACGCAACAGAGCTGAGGCTTTGGTCGTTGGAAAAGATCAAGGAAAACAAGGCCCGGGTAGCTCGAGCCTACAATAAGAAGGTTAGGCCAAAGGAGTTTCAGGTTGGTGACCTGGTATGGGAAGCTGTGTTGCCGTTAGGAACCAGGGACAAGGCATATGGCAAGTGGTCTCCTAATTGGCACGGTCCGTATAAAGTCGTCCAGGCCTTGAAAGGTAATGCGTACATGTTGGAAGAATTGGACGGACAGAAGTTCCCAGTGGCCGTAAATGGACAACACCTCAAGAAATATTTCCCAAGCATGTGGGATGATAGGCACTAAAATAGGGAGGCCGATTAGAGTCGGCCAGCAAAAGGGGACGATCCAAAGTGTGGGGGCCGATACAATCGGTCGTAAAAAAAACAAAAGCCGATGTTGCCGCCATCGACTCTAGAACAATTATGGTGTTCAGTTTGGCCTCACGAGTGCCCTGGAACACGTCCTTGCTGGTGTCCTCGCCTTGACTAAGGCTCGGGGGGCAGTTAATCTAATGGATGCTCGGTATTTTCAAGAGCCGATTGGAGTCGCTCGGATTTAGCCGATGAACAATTATCGGCTATGGAATTGCAAAAGTCCATGGTCAGGGAAAAAATGATAATCCGGATCGTTTGCTATCGGCCCTGGTGTGGCGAGCAGGAAGATGGAGATTGAATTAATGAAAGAAGGATTGAACGGACAATTCTTGTTAATTCAAAGATACGGCTTTACAAGAAGAGCCGAGGGCTCCCAAAAGAGGGATCTAGTGCCTAGTGCACTACTATTCCTACTCTACCAGTCGTCGCCGTCTTCATCATCGCCGTCATCGTCGGCGCTGCCTCTCCTCGCCATCGCTGTCCCAGCTGTCGGCTGGAGCTTCCTCTTCCTCCTCGTCATCATCATCATCCTCGCTGTCCGCCCAGGTGCGGAGGCGCTTCGTTGGAGGATATCCCGCGGAGGAGGAATCATCTTCCTCCTCCTCATCCTCCTCTTCCTCGTCGTCCTCGTCGTCCTCGCTGTCCGCCCACATGCGGGAGCGCTTCTTCAGAGGGAGCTTGGTGGAGGGAGGGACTTCAGTCCCTTCCGCTCTTTCTCCTTTCTTCTCCTTGTCGGATGGAATGGGATTTGCCCCGGGACGGGGATTGTCCCCTTTCTTGTTCTTCGGCGCCGATTGGATGGAGAGGCTGGAAGCGGAGGAGGGGGAAGACATTGCCACGGAAGAGGGTTTTTTGGTGTTAACCGCTAGAACGGAGGAAGGGGATGAAGAGGACTGGTCAGTTGGCGTGATTAAATAATGAGGAGCCTAGTGGAGTTTCAATGCCATTGCAGTTTCCGAGGAAGTGGTGCTGAAGCTGTCAAATCTCACGGAGGAGTGGGGAAGACAAGGCGTCATGATGACGGTTGCTGCAGCAGTTCTGCCACGACATGACCTGACGAAAGGAGGCATAATGATTTTGGAAATGTCATTTCCAAAACCAGGGGGGCATGTGTTATCACCATAATGTGACCAGGCCGGAGGACCAAGCCAGAAGTGGGCCGCGATCAAGACAGATGTGAAGATTATACATAGAAGAGATGTGTGAATCGGCCTTTTATACCAAATTGGGTTAAAATGCCCATGTATCTGTAATGCATTAGATCGCGTGGTAGCCTAGAAGTTAGAACTTATCTCGTGCACGGTTTAGTGCACGACCACATTAGAAAGTCCCCTGGACTATAAATATGTACCTAGGGTTTATGGAATAAACAACAACCAACGTTCAACACAAACCAATCTCGGCGCATCGCCAACTCCTTCGTCTCGAGGGTTCCTCCTAAGCATCATGCTGCCTAGATCGCATCTCGCGATCTAGGCAGCACAAGCCTGCCTAGTTGTTCATGCGTTGCTCGTGCGAAGCGTTTTTGATGGCGAGCAACGTAGTTATCGAGACGCGTTAGGGTTAGCATCGTTCTTAGCATCATATGCTCGCGTAGTGCAACCCTTGCGCGTCTAGCCGTCCTTGTGCCTCATCATGGGTGCAGGGGCGGCACCCCGCTTGATCTTTGTTTAGTAGATCTGATCCGTTATGGTCGATCCTTGATTCATCAAGGATTAGTTTAATATCTGCAATAGTTAGGCCTTACAAAGGGTTGGAGGATCCAGCGGCATGCGGGGTGTAGTTTGCTGCCCCTAGACAGGACGTTCCGAGGATCAACCTAGTGTTGGTTTTAGGCCTTGTCTAGGGCTGGCTTACGTTTACCGTGCGTGAGCGCGAGGCCCAATCGTGAGTAGGATGATCCGATTATGCGGTGAAAACCCTAGATCGTCGTGGATCTCATACGCTTTATATTGATCAAGCAGGACCACCATATTCGGCCACCTTGGACGAATCATGGGTGAATCGGCTCCCCGAGGCGATTCACAGACAACTGAGAGCCGATCGAGGCTCGTATTTAACGTGTACGTGTGTGCCGGAAACTAAGCGAGGCATCATCCACACCTTCGACCGGTATAGGTCGGGTGGCACGCCCTGCGACCCGGCATCGGCGCGCGACCGGGAGGCTTTGCGGGCCGTCGCTCGAGGGTGGGCCAGCCGCAGCCCTAGTCATTCCCGGCTCTACCGTGTTGGCCAGTCGCTGCCCGCCGGTGGGTTTCTGACGCCAACACATGGTAGTCTACTCAGCGCATCCGCTACCACATTGGCCTTGCCGGGGTGGTAGTGGATCTCCATATCATAGTCCTTGATCAACTCCAACCATCTCCGTTGCCTCATATTCAGCTCCTTCGGGTGAAGATATACTTCAGGCTCTTGTGATCGAATAGATCTCGCAGCGATTACCCATGAGGTAATGACGCCACACCTTCAGGCTAAAACTACGGCTGCGAGTTCAAGGTCATGAGTTGGATAGTTCTGCTCATGCTTTCAGTTGCCGGGACAGATAAGATATCACCTTTCCTTCTGCATCAACACACATCCAAGACCAATCTTAGATGCATCGCAATAAACGTCAAAGGGTTTGGTGATATCCGGCATAATCAGGATTGGGGTGTGGTCAGTCTAAGCTTGAGTTGTTGAAAACTCTCTTCACATTTGTCCGTCCATTCGAACTTCTTGTCCTTCTTCAACAATTGGGTCATTGGTCGAGCGATGCTCGAAAAGCCTTCTACAAATCTGCGGTAATATCCGGCTAATCCAAGAAAAGCGCGGACCTCGGTCTGGGTGGTTGGGGCTTTCCATTCTGCAACAGTCTTGATTTTGGCGGGTCTACAACAATTCCTCCTGCAGACAAGATATGTCCCAGGAATCCTACTTCCTTCAGCCAAAATTCACATTTGCTGAACTTAGCATACAACTTATGCTCTCTAAGGGTCTCCAGGACAGCTTCTAGGTGTTGCTCATGTTCTTCCTCGGACTTGGAGTAGATTAGGATGTCATCGATGAAAACGACAACAAACTTATCCAGAAAGTTCATGAAGATCTTATTCATGAGATTCATGAAATAAGCGAGGGCATTGGTCAATCCAAATGACATGACATTGTACTCGTACAATCCATATCTGTGGTGAAGGCAGTTTTGGGAATGTCGATGCACGAATCTTCATTGGTGATATCCGATTCGAGGTCAATCTTCGGAAATACTACGGCACGGTCGCTGGTCAAACGGTCTTCTATCTTAGGCAAGGGGTATTTGTTCTTGATGGTGACATCGTTAAGCTTACGGTAATATACACGACTGGCACCATCCTTCTTATCCACAAACAACACTGGGATCTCCATGGTGACGCACTTGGTCGAATCAGACCTTTGGCTAAGGTTCATCCAGTTGCTTCTTCACTCCACAAGCTCTGCTGGGTTCATGCTATAGGCTCTCCAGCTATAGGTCCGGTTCCAGAATTAACTCGATGATGAACTCGATATCCCGATCTGGGGCATACCGGGTAAACCTTCGGAAACACATCAGTATCGACAAGCGACCCGATCTGATCCAAAGTTGGCTTGGTTAAACTCTGGTTGCAGGTAAATTTTCTGGGTAGCAGTTCAGAGACATGTTCTACTATAATACCAGTGCTACTGGTCATGGTGATGGCTTTCCTTGCACAGTCAATCATTCCATGATGCTTGGCCATCCAATCCATACCTAGCACTACCTCCAAACCCTTGGTTCCCAGAATTATCAGATTGGCATAGAATTCTACTTCATGTATTTTGATGGGTACATTTTTACAGAATTTTCTGGCTTTAGTGGTTGATCCGGGGATTTGAACTATCATAACATGTTTCAACCTGATAGGTTGAATTTTACTTGTTGATGCAAAGTCTTCAGTGACAAAAGAATGCGATGCTCCGGAATCAAACAACACTCTGGCAGGTTGAATTGACAGGAAACATACCCAAGACAACGTCCGGTGCTTCCTGGGCTTCTTCTGCCTCCATGTGAAAGAGACGGCCGTTGCGGTTATTGGGGTTGTTGGGGGCGAACTTCTTTCCGGTAGAGACGCGGCGTTGCTGCTGAGCAGGTGCGGGGGTGTTGCCGGCGAGCTTGGCAAGCCTCTTGGGGCACTCGTTGGAGTAGTGTCCCACTACACCGCACTCATAACAAGTGATAGTGGACTTGTCCTTGTTGGCGACCGGAATGGCGTTGCTTCCAGTCCTTGGAGCGGTGTTGGTGTTGCTGTTATTGGTGTTGGGGGCTCTCATTGGCGCGCGGTTGAGGTTGTTGGTGTTGTTCTGGTAGTTGTGGTTGTTGTTGTGGTGGCCTCCCGGCCTGGGGTTTCCTCTCCGGTTCTGAATCCGGGCGTGAAGTCTGCATCTGGGGCTTAGTGTTTGGGGCAAAACCTCCGCTTGGTGGGGCGATACTTGGGAGTATGGCTGGGCCCACTCTGGTGCATCATGCGGCGTTTGCGGTTTTCATTGGCTTGGTTCAACTTGCCCTCCATCTGGATGGCGGAGTCAACAAGGGCTTCAAGGTCTGCAAAGGGAATGTTGACTAGGACCGTCTGCATCTCATCATGCAGTCCATTCAGGAATCTCTCTTGCCTCTTCTCGTGTCGGTCTCATCGGGGCGTACCTTGACAGTGTAAGGAACCTGTCGTATTCTACCACCGTCATCCTTCCTTGCTTCAGTTCGCGGAATTCATCCCGCATCTTCTTGATGAGACCGGGGGCACATGGTACTTGCTAAACTTGAGCTTGAAATCCGCCCAAGTCATGACTTGACCTCCGTTCATGGCACGGGTGCTGGTCCACCAGGCTCGGGCTGGTCCGGCAAGGTAGTGGGTTGCAAACAGACCTTCTCATTGGCTTCGACTCCGGCGACTTCCAAGTTGTTCTCCATAGTCTGAAGCCAGTCGTCGGCGTCGAGGGGTTCTTCGGTCTTGCTAAACACCGGAGGATTGGTGTTCTGGAATTTCTTGAGTTTGGATCCGGAGTGATCATGATTCCCATGGCCTTGGTGAGCAAGGTTTTGCAGTGCTGCTATGTTGGCTTGGCGTTCAGCTCTTTCCGTCTCCCTGTCTTGAGAGTTTGCAGCAGTTGCATCATGGCATCGTTGTTGTTGCGATTGGGAGGGGCCATCTGAATATATAGAAGATTATAAGATAAGAGGGAAATTGTCTAAGGTTTATTTTAGGTGAGTTAAAAACTTGTAATAACTTGAATGCTTTTGATGACAAACACACATTCATTCATTTCACACCACACCTTACAAACTAACATTCCACACTTCCATGGTTTTAAGAACCATTTCTCAGACTACGATACAAGGGATAGGAAACACACTCATACCCAGGGTTTTAAGAACCCTTCATGCTACGATACACGGGACGGGATACAACTCACACCTACATACGTGATCAAGTGTGGCTACCCTCATCCTCAATGTCGATGGGAACGACATCATCAGGTCCTGGCTCTAGAAACGCGTAGTCCTCCTCCTCAGTGAACTCGTCCTCCTCGAAGTCGTCGTCGTCACTCAGGAAGGCGTCTCCTCCTCGAAGGTCAGCACCGGCCTCGTCTTCCTCTATCTCCATCAGCTGCTCCTCCTGAGCCTTGACGGTGGCCTCAAGTGATGCGATCTGTGCGCGAAGGCGTGTAATGGTGACATCCTTCTTCGCGCACTTCAGGCGAAGCTTGTTGCGGTCCCTGGACAGCTGCTTGATGGCATCGCCATGCGTGATCAGTGCGAGGTGAGTCTGGTTCGCGTACGCACGGGAGTTGTCTAACTCCTTCGAGTGTGGTACAGCATGTAATCCAGATGCTCAGCGTGGTGCCTCAGCTGTGGGTGACTGCAGCTCCATGGGCACACCCATAGCATCACGCCTCACGAGGTGTGCATAGCGGGACGCCAGTATGCGCACCACGTTCTGTCCACAGAGGCGTGCAAGTGCCTCCTGAAGGCCACGTGCAAGACCATTGAGCCAGTTGCTCTCGCGGAAGGAGAAGAGGATCCTCTCCGAGGTGGGAGGCTCCAGCTTGCCCCTCAAGTCGGCGGTGATGATCCACTGCAACTCGCCTCCGACCTGGTCGTTCACCTGGATCCCGTGGAACTCCGGGTGAGGACGTCCAAGGAAGTCAGAGAGCGCGTTGAGGTCGTGCTCAAAGATCAAGTCTCCACCATTCCCGAGCTGGTAGAACTTGGTGTTGAGGGGTTCATTCGGCTCCATCTGAAAGTGAAATGGAGGAGTAAATTAGTGAGCGATTAAGTGTGGCAAACTTTTAAGTATTTTTAAACAAGAAAGAGCATGATATAACCAAGTTTTGGAAAAAGCCTCAAAGACAAGAGTATGGTAAGTTTTCACAAATATTTGCTTCATTTTGATTTTAAAGTTAAGTTTTTATGAACGCCCATTCTAACTAAGGTTTTCTAAGGTCAAACAATGGCTCTGATACCAAGTTGTCAACACCCGGATTTTTAAGTCCGGATGCCTATTATATCATTCATCGCAATCCCAGGAATATTGTTGTTGCGAGATATAATAGCTAAGTATCACAATCATCATTTATTACAACTCATAAAGTCTTACAACTTGAATCACATGATCCATATTACACAAATAGTTGATCTATTGATCAACGAACAAACACAAGTTCAATGCGGAAGCGTAAAGATAAAGGGACTCTGTAGTCCACAGGCCAACGCTTGACGTAGAAAGCTCCTAGTTATCATAGGCGTCCTGCTGGTCATCCTCGCGTAGTTCTGTTCATCATCGTACTCGGCCATTTGAATAGCCAGGGGACAAAGCCGTAAGTACTTCAAGTACTTGCAAACTAATACCAATGTAAAAATGCTAGCTCTTGGAGTTAAACTCTATTTTTACTTGCATAAGCCATATTTTAGTTTATAAGTAGTGGAGCATGTACTAGCTACTCAAGTGGGAACATTAGTGTCATTCCCACAAAATGGTTGTCATTCTACCAAGTCACCAAGTCACCATTCATTATTCACTATAGTTTCAAAAAGACTGACACGGGAGATTGTATGGCCTTTCCAATTGTCCGTAACCGTGGACACGGCTATTCGAATAGATTGACACTCTGCAGAGGTTGCACACTTGTGCCACAACATTTGATTTCATCCGTCGGAATAACTCCGAGTCACCGTAACACAGGACGCGGATCATCAACCCTAACCTTTCGCTTACAAACCCTAGTATGAGCACCTCTCCCCATGAGCTTGGCCTCCCGGTGAAACCAACTGTTAACCCGGGAACTGCACAGGGCTTGGCCGTACAATTTCACCTCAATTCACATCTTTCTCAACAACGGAGGCAGCCTCGGCATAACCCCTATGATGTGTGTTCGGAGGGAACCCATACTAAGATGTATAAACTTCAGTTAAGCCCTACCCATAATCAGGTATTGTGGGGGTACTTGTATTTGGAAAGGTATCGCATTCAAGCCAATATCAGGGTTTTGTCAAAAATCACCATCTTCTCTTGGTCATATTCACTTCAAAACTTTCAATGAGATTTTTATCAAAAATCACTATCTTCTCTTGGTCACATTCAACTTCAAAACTTTCAATGGAATGCCTCACCATTCCAAGGTTTCAATTTCATCAAGTCACATGTTCCCATCTAGAGTAGTCAAAGTTTTAGTATTTTAGCACTAGCACTAATCATGAGGGGTGCTACATTGCTTGCCATCTATAGGACTAGCTTTGCTACTCTAATAGTTTGGTTCAACTATACCATTTGAATAACTCTTTGAAAAACACAACAAGTAAGACTTGTAGGGTATACAAATAGGATAAGCTTGTATAAAGATAGATAAGAATCATGGTGCCTTGCCCAAGGTGGGCTTTGCACTTTGCAAGAGTATTATCTTGCCTTGGTAGTTCTCAAGGTTCTCTTCTTCCTCTTCTTGGTAGAATTCTCCTTCCTCTTGGTAATTTCCGGTGCTAGCGTCTAATTTAAATACAAAGTATAATCACTAAACAAACTCAAAGTCTATGCTAAGCACATCATTATCTCACACAAACTATGCTAAGCACACTCATAAAAATAGTTAGGTGCATTGGTTTTCTTTGTTGAAGAAAGTAATTTCCTCTCATTACATGTGTAATTAATAATCTCCATTTGGTTCTTGAGAAAATAATTTCCTCTCATTGAAATCTTCTTAAGATTTAACTTCTCAAATAATCATATATGAATTCATATTGACCTAAGTCAAACATTCATTATCATTATTTGAGAAAATGATTTAAATGAGATAAATCACCTCATACTATTTTAGAATTCCTCAAATGATTTAAATCTCCAAATATTCATATAGGAGTGTTTGAACCAGGGTGCAAACATCTCATGAACTCATTTGGGACAAGATTTAAATGAAGGGAAATCCTCCATATGATTTACATAATATTTTTGGGACAATTTCACTTACTAAACTAGCCATATTGTCCATTTATTAATCTAGGGCATGATCATGCAAAGTGACCACACCATTTTATTGCATAATCAATTAGCGTAAGTCAATTGTGAGCTATAAGACTTGGAATTATTCAAATATCTATTTTGGTAGATTTTTAATAATTATTCTAAGGCAGAAAAGTCCCTGCCTTGTTTATTTTTCCATTTTAATTCTATAATAGATCTAGGGTTCAAACCAGTGGCATTGTGTAGATAATTTCCTAAGCTTTCTAAATATATAAAGTTTGTTAAATTTGTCCAAGCCAAACAGATTCTATGAATTTTCAAAGTTGGGGCCAGTATTGAATTCAAACTAAATTTATTAAACGAGATTTGAATTAAATAGGCCGCGGGAAAACTAACTGGGCCAAAGATTTAAACGGCCCAAGGCCAGCCCACCACGCATCTCGTGTGGGCGGCCTGACGAGTGGGCTCCACCCGTCGGCGACGTTAAAACGCCGAAGCGGTATGGGCTCACCAGAGACGTTGGATTAGGATGGGATCGAACGGCGCAGAGCCGTCGTCGTCTCCGGCGAGAAGAACTCACCGGCGCGGAAGCGATGGTCGGAGGGCGCGTCGGAGCTCCGGCGCGGCGGCGATGTTCCGTTCGAGGTTGTCGAGGACGAGGAAGCAGCAGCGGCGTCGTCGGGGTGGCTCCAATCGACGGCGGCGACCTCCGGTGGCGGCTCCGATCCTCCAATTGGGCTTGCTCCGGCGTCAATCGAGGTGGCTACTGGTGCTGGGCGAAGCGGTGGTGAGTGGTGGTCATGGTGGTGTGCTTAGAATGTCGAGGGGAGGCCTCCTTTTATAGGCGCGTGAGGTGCCGTGGGTGCTGCGGCGACAATGGCGCGGCCGTTACGGGGGTCTAGGGGCTAGGCGACGACGGGGTCGTGTTCACGACGTCCCGCGGTCCTCGGAGCGTCAACGGCGCGGTCAATGGCGGCGTACGGTGGTCGGGCGCTTGCTCGTACTGCGCGGCCGTGGCGGGCGCGTTCGTCCTCTCCGGCGACGGTAGGGGCTAGGGGGTGACGCGAGCGTGTCCGGCGAGCTCCGCGTGGCGCGTCGAGTACCAGGGCGAGCGGGCTTGGTCGGGGTACGGCGAACGCCGCGTGGCCGTGGCGTGCGTGTCCGTGCGCCAGTGACGTCGCCCATGCCGTTCGCGGCGTACCTGGGCGTACCTGGGCGCGCGTCGGCCGGGCTTGTCGGCGTCCTCGCGATCGATGGTGGATATGGGCGATCTCCTGGGATCCTTGGCAACGCGTTGGACACGGTGGTGAGGCCGATCGTGGAGAGAAGAGAGGGGAGGTGCGTCGAGGTGCGACATGGCCGGCATGGCCATGTCCACGCCATGCCTGGCCCTCCCTTGGTGTTTCTTTGGCATGGGCTCGGTGTAGGGTTGTTCCCTGGTCAAGGCTAGGGCTGGTGGTGGTCAAGATTTGGTCTGATTTGATCAAATTCAAAAATGTGATGATCTTGTTTTTAATTAAAAGTCCCTACTTTGCTTGATCCTAGCTCTTGATCCAAGATGAATTTGGTATGGTCCCCTTTACAAAAGTTGTTCATTTTGTTGTGTACTTGGATGACATGCAAAGAGTTGGATGTGTTTAGTTTAGAAATTTTGAAATAGAGGGGCTCAAAGTGATGACCAGATTGTAATTGTCAAAAATGACCATTTTCTTATGTGAGCATATTTTAATTCTTGGCTTTGATTTAATTGGGGTTTCTTTGATTCTCAAAGTTGTAATAACTATTTAATAACATATTACCACTAATGGTGAAGACCAATTGGGTCTAGGGTCAAAGTTTATAAAAATATCATATGTCATACGTTAGGGTTTTTAGGGTTTTATTCTTATTTGATTTCTTTCTCTTTTTCATTTATTTGTTTGGTGATCATCATTGGATCACTCTAGAGTTGTGGAGTTTATCACATACATAAAATAACACTCATCATGGCATAGCACTCAAAATGCACAAGTCCTATGCAGGGCACTATATGAAATTTGAAAAGTTTTTGTTAGTTCTCAAATTTAGATAATTGGACTTGTTCTTCTTCCTTTATTTGAAATTTGAGGTGTTACAGGCAGCCTCTTCATCAGGAGGCAGCCTCTTCAGCCATAAATATGAAAATGTGAGAGAGAAAAAGAAAAACCAAATCAGCTTTTGAGAGAAAGATGTATTAATGGGACCATAACATGGCATGCATATGTCAAAAGTTTTATCCAATCCTAGTTGGACAGCTGCCTCCATTGCTCATGCCCTTATCTCTCTCCTCTCTGTTCAAACTTTTTGAGGGTTTAGATCTTCATAACCTTGATTGAGCAATATGAGTAAAAATTAAACAAAAATAATTATCTTACCGATGATTCTTTTTGCGAACATATGTTACTATGAATTAGTTGTCAAATGTAGATAAAAATTGGACGTCTTATATATTTTTGGAATGGGGGGTATAAAGAAATCGAGGACATTATTTTCCTGGAAAAAAAAAGAATAGAACGTGATGCTAAGGATGTAAAAATGAATGTAGTTTTTGAATCGAGCCATTGAGACTCATCCATTTATTTAGTTTAAAGTAAATATGATGTCAACCATCAGGCAACGGTCAACAACATAGTTTCTTCCCTTGATAGCAAGAAAACAAGTTTGGTTTTCTCATTGATATTTTCTTTGCCGTTTCAAGCAGGTGGCAATAACATAATTATTTAAGAACAAGCTGCTCTCACTAAGTTATTTGCGGTGGCACGCTGATGACGCTACAAAAATCTCTACAATAATTGATGATTTTTTTTTTGTAAAGGAATAATTGATGTTTCTATTGTCTATAGTTTTAAGCCAGGTAACATTCCCGTCGAGACCTACCAAAAGCATTTTATTAGAAACAAACATGTCTGACTTTGCTACACACACTATATATATGCACTCTAATTATGCTAATAACTCTATGCCAGCTGAGTATATATACTACGAAATTTAGCTGGCTCTTTTATACCAACCTCGCTCAACATCATCAAAACATAAACAAGAACAACTGTCCTCCTGCATCTCCAAAATCGAACGAGCCAAAGCAAATGCCAGCTGAAAATGCCAATGCGCAATGTCCAATGATATATGGGTGCCTGCATGCAAAACTATTATTTGGAAGAAATAGAATTCGGGGTGCTGCCTTTCCGTGTACCCTCCAACGGCACCCTGCCCTACTGGAGTACTACCCCTACACGACTTTGGTATGTTTGTACTGGTCGGTGGGGCCCACAATCCAGGAATTCTACTGGTCTGTGGGCCCACGGGCACAGGGCCAGAGGGACAGGTCGAGGCAAAAAGCGAGCGCATTCTGGGGTCAAATTCGGTGACGTGGCAGGATGCGTCACGGCATGGGACGAAGCTTCCAGGAAGGAAGTAGTAGAAGTAGGAGTAGATAATTAACGAATCCAAAACCCCCGCTGACAAATGCTTCGGCCGCCAGGGCATATTCGCTACCCCCCACGCAACTGATTCGTCAATCACCCTAGAATATAGATTACTGCACTAGCCGCAGGGTTTTAGTAGAGAAATCAGCTAAAATCCGTGACTTGTATCACTTCCAACAATGAACAATGTTTTTTTTTAACAGGGATAGGGTCAGAAGACCCTAGATGCTGCTGGTATTATCAGAGCGGCGAGTACATTTTACGTAGAAGCCCCTACAGAACAGGGGGATTCTGGATAAGGATTGATTTTTTTGCAGAAAAGACCCTAGAAAGATTAGTCAAAAAGCAATCAGGTCCTTCCAACTGAGCGCCGCATCTGATGGAGGTCTCCGTCGACTTCCTCCGCCACAAAACTTACACCGGCGCCGGGGACGAACCACTTGGTTCGGCGTCGTGGCTGGAGGAGTTGGTCTTCCCATCGGTCAGGGCGGTGGAAACCGCCGGCATCGGTCCTCCGCTGAAGGGCTCCTAGGACGAGAGCACGGAGGCTCCCAGGAGCAGCATCATCATCCCATCTACACCGCCCATCACCCAATGAATTAAAGCCGCCTCCCAACTTTCCCTCGCCGCCACGGCCGGCCGAGAGTAGAGAGGCATCAGCAACATCAGGGAGAGGGCGACGAGGACAACGCTTATTGAGGGGATTCGCCACCGGGACACCATCCAGCCCCTTCCACCTTGGAAGCAGGAGCATGGCCTCCATGAGCGCCATCCCTGGCCGCGCCAAAGCACCAGGAGGGGGAAGTGATGGCGTGTAACTCACACGTTCGTTGGGAACCCCAAGAGGAAGGTATGATGCGCACAGTAGCAAGTTTTCCCTCGAAAGAAACCAAGGTTTAATCGAACCAGGAGGAGCCAAGAAGCACGTTGAAGGTTGATGGTGGCGAAATGTGATGCGGCGCAACAACAGGGATTCCGGCGCCAACGTGGAACTGCACAACACAACAAGTACTTTGCCCCAACGAACAGTGAGGTTGTCAATCTCACCGGCTTGATGTAACAAAGGATTAAACGTATTGTGTGGAAGATGATTGTTTGCAAGAAAACAATAAAACAAGTATTGTAGATTGTATACTATGTAAAGAATAGGACCGGGTCCACGGTTAGAGGTGTCTCTCCCATAAGATAAAAGCATGTTGGGTGAACAAATTACAGTCGGGCAATTGACAAATAGAAGGGCATAACAATGCATATACATGATATGATAAATATAGTGAGATTTAATCCGGCATTACGACAAAATACATAGACCGCCATCCAACGCATCTATGCCTAAAAAGTCCACCTTCAGGTTATCATCCGAACCCCATTCAGTATTAAGTTGCAAAGCAAGACAATTGCATTAAGTATGGTGCGTAATGTAATCGACAACTACATCCTTAGACATAGAATCAATGTTTTATCCCTAGTGGCAACAAGACATCACAACCTTAGAACTTTCTGTCTGTCCCAGTGTCAATGAAGGCATGAACCCACTATCGAGCATAAATACTCCCTCTTGGAGTTAAGAGCAAAAACTTGGCCGAGCCTCTACTAATAACGGAGAGCATGCAAGATCATAAACAACACATAAACAATAGATTGATAATCACCATAACATAGTATTCTCTATCCATCGGATCCCGACAAACACAACATATAGTATTACAGATAGATGATCTTGATCATGTTAGGCAGCTCACAAGATCCAACAATGAAGCACAATTAGGAGAAGACGGCCATCTAGCTGCTATGGACCCATAGTCCAGGGTGAACTACTCACTCATCACTCCGGAGGCGACCATGGCGGTGTAGAGTCCTCCGGGAGATGAATCCCCTCTCCGGCGGTGCGGCGATCTCTGAATCCCGAGATGGGATTCGCGACGGCGTCTCGGAAGGTTTTCCGTATCGTGGCTCTCGGTCGGGGGTTTCGCGACGGAGGCTATAAGTAGGCGAAAGGGTAGGTCGGGGGCTCACGAGGGGCCCACCATAGGGCTGCGCGGCCGGGGCCGGCCGCGCCGCCTGTGGTCTGGCCACTCGTGGCCCCACTTCGTTATCTGGTCTTCGGCTTCGTGCAAAAATAGGACCCGGGCGGTGATTTCGTCCAATTCCGAGAATATTTCCTTACTAGGATTTCGAAACCAAAAACAGCAGAAAACAACAACTGGCTCTTCGGCATCTTGTTAATAGGTTAGTTCCAAAATGCGTAAATACGACATATAATGTGCATAAAACATGTAGGTATCATCAATAAAGTAGCATGGAACATAAGAAATTATCGATACGTTGGAGACGTATCAGCATCCCCACTTAGTTGCTCGTCCCGAGCAGGTAAAACAATAACAAAGATAATTTCTGAAGTGACATGCCATCATAATCTTGATCATACTATTTGTAAACATATGTAATGAATGCAGCGATCAAAACAATGGTAATGACATGAGTAAACAAGTGAATCATAAAGCAAAGACTTTTCATGAATAGTACTTCAAGACAAGCATCAATAAGTCTTGCATAAGAGTTAACTCATAAAGCAATAAATCAAAGTAAAGGTGTTGAAGCAACACAAAGGAAGATTAAGTTTCAGCGGTTGCTTTCAACTTATAACATGTATATCTCATGGATATTGTCAACATAAAGTAATATAACAAGTGCAATATGCAAGTATGTAGGAATCAATGCATAGTTCACACAAGTGTTTGCTTCTTAAGGTGGAGGGAGATAGGTAAACTGACTCAACAATAAAAGTAAAAGAAAGGTCCTTCAAAGAGGAAAGCATCGATTGCTGTATTTGTGCTAGAGCTTTTATTTTGAAAACATGAAACAATTTTGTCAACGGTAGTAATAAAGCATATGAGTTATGTAAATTATATCTTACAAGTTGCAAGCCTCATGCATAGTGTACTAATAGTGCCCGCACCTTGTCCTACTTAGCTTGGACTACCGGATCTTCGCAATGCCATGTTTCAACCAAGTGTCACAAGGGGTACCTCCATGCCGGTACAAAGGTCTAAGGAGAAATATCGCATTTTGGATTTCTCGCTTTTGATTATTCTCAACTTAGACATCCATACGGGACAACATGGACAACAGATAATGGACTCCTCTTAAATGCATAAGCATGTAGCAACAATTATTATTCTCATATGAGATTGAGGATATATGTCCAAAACTGAAACTTCAACCATGATTCATGGCTTTAGTTAGCGGCCCAATGTTCTTCTCTAACAATTTGCATGCTCCAATAATTAAGGTGATAGATCATTCAGACAAGACGGACATGCATAGCAACTCACATGATATTCAACAATAGTTGATGGCGTTCCCAAGCATGGTTATCGCACAACAAGCAACTTAATAAAAGATAAAGTGCATAAGTACATATTCGATACTACGATAGTTTTTAAGGCTATTTTGTCCCATGAGCTATATATTGCAAAGGTGAATGATGGAATTTTAAAGGTAGCACTCAAGCAATTTACTTTGGAATGGCGGAGAAATACCATGTAGTAGGTAGGTATGGTGGACACAAATGGCATAGTGGTTGGCTCAATGATTTTGGATGCATGAGAAGTATTCCCTCTTGATACAAGGTTTAGGCTAGCAAGGTTATTTGAAGCAAACTCAAGGATGAACCGGTGCAGCAAAACTCACATAAAAGACATATTGTAAACATTATAAGACTCTACACCGTCTTCCTTGTTGTTCAAAACTCAATACTAGATATTATCTAGACCTTAGAGAGACCAAATATGCAAACCAAATTTAGCAAGCTCTATGTATTTCTTCATTAATGGGTGCAAAGCATATGATGCAAGAGCTTAAACATGAGCACAACAATTGCCAAGTATCACATTATCCAAGACATTTTAGAATTACTACATGTAGCATTTTCCAATTCCAATCATATAACAATTTAACGAAGAAGAAACTTCGCCTTGAACATTATGAGTAAAGCCTAAGGACATATTTGTCCATATGCAACAGCGGAGCGTGTCTCTCTCCCACAAAGTGAATGCTAGGATCCATTTTATTCAAACAAAAACAAAAACAAAAATAAACCGACGCTCCAAGTAAAGAACACAAGATGTGATTGAATAAAAATATAGTTTCGGGGAGGAACCGATGATGTTGTCGATGAAGAAGGGATGCCTTGGGCATCCCCAAGCTTAGACGCTTGAGTCTTCTTAGAATATGCAGGGGTGAACCACGGGGCATCCCCAAGCTTAGAGCTTTCACTCCTCTTGATCATAGTATATCATACTCCTCTCTTGACCCTTGAAAACTTCCTTCACACCAAACTTCAAGCAAACTCATTAGAGGGTTAGTGCACAATTGATAATTCACACATTCAGAGGTGACACAAACATTCTTTTCACTTCTGGACATTGCATAAAGCTACTGGACATTAATGGATCAAAGAAATTCATCCAACATAGCAAAAGAGGCAATGTGAAATAAAAGGCAGAATCTGTCAAAAACAGAACAGTCCGTAAAGACGAATTTTAAAATGGCACCAGACTTGCTCAAATGGAAAAACTCAAAACTAATGAAAGTTGCGTACATATCTGAGGATCACGCTCGTAAATTGGCAGATTTTTTCAAATTTCTACAGAGACTTGTGCCCAGATTCGTGACAGACAGCAATGCTGTTTCGCAGCGATCCCAAATATAACATCAACTTTAGCATAGAAACTTTACTTGGCACAAAAACATGATAAGAAGATGTTGCTACAGTAGTAAACAACTTCCAAGACTCAAATATAAAACAAAGTGTAGTAAAACACATGGGTTATCTCCCAAGAAGTTCTTTCTTTATAGCCATTAAGATGGGCTCAGCAGTTTTAATGATAATGCTCTCATAAGGATGAGAGTTGAAGCAAAAGAGAGCATCAAGAAGAAAATTCAAAATACATTTAAGCCTAACCCACTTCCTATGAAAAGGAATCTTGTACACAAATATATTCATGAAGAACAAAGTGGCAAGCATAGATAAGCAACACAAGCGCAATTTCAAGATTTTCAACATAAAGAGGGGAAACTTAATATTATTAAGATGCATATAACCATGTTTCCCTCTCTCATAATAACTTTCAGTAGCATCATGAACAAATTCAACAATATAACTATCACATAAAACATTCTTGTCATGAGCCGCATGCATAAAATTATTACTCTCCACATAAGCATAATCAATTTTATTAGTTGTAGTGGGAGCAAATTCAACAAAGTAGCTATCATTATTATTCTCATCACCATAATCATCATATATAGGAGGCATATTGTAATCATAATTAATTTTCTCCTCCATGTTTGGGGGACTAAAAATATCACAACCAGCTTCCCCAAGCTTAAATTCTTCCATAGCTTTAGCAATAATAGTGTTCAAAGAGTTCATGCTAATAACATTGCTACAACTATTTTGCAAACAAAGTTCCATGGGTTTTTTAATTTTCTCTTCAAACACATCATGTCCTAATTCAAGATAAAGTTCATAAAGATCTCTAATTTTTTTGTAGTTTTCCATTATTCCTAACTAGTGAAAATAAAAACAAGTACATGACTAGACATGATAACAAAATAAATTAAATGCAAGTAACTAATTTTTTTGTGTTTTAATATAGAGCTAGTAAAAAAAAGACAATAAATAAAGTAAAACTAGCAACTAATTTTTTTGTGTTTTGTTTAGGTGCAGCAAACAAAGTAGTAAATAAAATAAAGCAAGACAAAAACAAAGTAAAGAGATTGAGAAGTGGAGACTCCCTTGCAGCGTGTCTTGATCTCCCGGCAGCGCCAGAAAAAGAGCTTGATGGCGTGTAACTCACACGTTCGTTGGGAACCCCAAGAGGAAGGTATGATGCGCACGGTAGCAAGTTTTCTCTCGAAAGAAACCAAGGTTTAATCGAACCAGGAGGAGCCAAGAAGCACGTTGAAGGTTGATGGTGGCGAAATGTAATGCGGCGCAACAACAGGATTCCGACGCCAACGTGGAACCTGCACAACACAACCCAAGTACTTTGCCCCAACGAAACAGTGAGGTTGTCAATCTCACCGGCTTGCTGTAACAAAGGATTAAACGTATTGTGTGGAAGATGATTGTTTGCAAGAAAACAGTAAAACAAGTATTGCAGATTGTATGCTATGTAAAGAATAGGACCGGGGTCCACAGTTCACTAGAGGTGTCTCCCCCATAAGATAAAAGCATGTTGGGTGAACAAATTACAGTCGGGCAATTGACAAATAGAGAAGGGCATAACAATGCATATACATGATATGATAAATATAGTGAGATTTAATCCGGGCATTACGACAAAGTACATAGACCGCCATCCAACTGCATCTATGCCTAAAAAGTCCACCTTCAGGTTATCATCCGAACCTCATTCAGTATTAAGTTACAAAGAAACAGACAATTGCATTAAGTATGGTGCGTAATGTAATCGACAACTACATCCTTAGACATAGAATCAATGTTTTATCCCTAGTGGCAACAACACATCACAACCTTAGAACTTTCTGTCACTGTCCCAGGTGTCAATGAAGGCATGAACCCACTATCGAGCATAAATACTCCCTCTTGGAGTTAAGAGCAAAAACTTGGCCAGAGCCTCTACTAATAACGGAGAGCATGCAAGATCATAAACAACACATAAACAATAGATTGATAATCACCATAACATAGTATTCTCTATCCATCGGATCCCGACAAACACAACATATAGTATTACAGATAGATGATCTTGATCATGTTAGGCAGCTCACAAGATCCAACAATGAAGCACAATTAGGAGAAGACGACCATCTAGCTACTGCTATGGACCCATAGTCCAGGGTGAACTACTCACTCATCACTCCGGAGGCGACCATGGCGGTGTAGAGTCCTCCGGGAGATGAATCCCCTCTCCGGCAGGTGCCGGAGGCGATCTCCTGAATCCCCGAGATGGGATTCGCGCGGCGTCTCGGAAGGTTTTCCGTATCGTGGCTCTCTGCTGGGGGTTTCGCGACGGAGGCTATAAGTAGGCGAAAGGGTAGGTCGGGGGCACGAGGGCCCACACCATAGGGCCGCGGCCGGGGCCAGCCGCGCCGCGTGGTCTGCCACCTCGTGGCCCACTTCATTATCTCTTCGGTCTTGGAAGCTTGCAAAAATAGGACCCTGGGCGGTGATTTCGTCCAATTCCGAGAATATTTCCTTACTAGGATTTCGAAACCAAAAATAGCAGAAAACAACAACGGCTCTTCGGCATCTTGTTAATAGGTTAGTTCCAAAATGCGTAAATACGACATATAATGTGCATAAAACATGTAGGTATCATCAATAAAGTAGCATGGAACATAAGAAATTATCGATACGTTGGAGACGTATCGGATATCCCGCCTCCGGGCCCTTCTCTCCTCCTCGCCTCCACGGCCGGCCAGGAGAAGAAAAGGCAGCATCGTAAAGCAACAGATCGAGAGGCAGCAACAGCAGGCCATATTTGCGGAGATCCTCGAAGAAGACAGCACCACCACCCACTCCGACCGCCGGAGCAGAGAAGAAGTGGAGCCGCAACTCGAGCTGCTCGGGATCTGGCCAGAAGAACCCGAAGCCCTACTCCAAACTACCGGCATATAGCCGAAAACGAAAAAAAACTAAGCCTACTATCTACTCCGGCACCCCTCCTTCGCCATCTCCGGCCGGCAAAGCCGTCGGAGAAGGCTCGGGAGTGGCCCGACCTCTCTCTAGAAGCTGTCAAGGAAGGGGGGAGGAGAGAGAGAGGAAAGGTGGGAAATGAGCGGTGTTCAATGAACAATGTTCGAGGCATTGTATCACTGTGATACGGTAAAAGCACCCAGCCTTGTCGTCAACCCATATTTTTCGTTTGTTGGTTTGGGTTGCTCGTTAAGCACCTCGCTCCATATTTGTCTTTTCTTTTTTCTCTTTTTCATTTCATTTCTTCCACCCAGTCCACGTCGTCATCGCCAACGCACCTCGTTCTCCCTCGCTGCCATGCCGTCAAAAGCTCTAAAGGCTCCGAAGGCGTTGAAGGGGGTGAAAAGGGCCTTTGTCAAGCCACACAAGCAGCCGGCGCGCACGACAAAGCTTGAGGGAATGACGGAAGAAGAGTGGGAGTCCATCCTCATCTCGTGGAAGTACTCCACGCCGAAATTGCCAGGGGAGTCGCATCAGGTCTAACATCAAAACGGAGGTGGACGCGAACCTTTCCTCAAGCCATGGGTTCGCCACGGGCATCATCGCTCCCGCCACCCCTGACGGAAGCCAAGGGAACACCATGTCGGTGACCCATTCAAGGAGCATGTCACAATCATCCACGACCTACATCCATGAAAAGCGTCGGCATGAGGCCACTGTCAATGTTCTTCCTCGAGTACGCCGATAGCAAGCACGGTGGATTCCACTCCAATGCGTTGTTTTCCCTGATCATTACCGACCACAGCTCATGGCCCCTCGTCGACCTCAACCGTGCCTATGATGGCTTCGGCGCCTTCGAGGCATGTGAACACCTGCATTGAGTTTTGTTTTTCACATTGTAGGCTTTACGCCGGTCTTGTGTTTATGCATAGATGGAAGCTCCGCCATGAATGAAATCATCAACGATGGAAGTGAGGCCACAAACGCCACACAATATAAAGAAGCAGAGGAGGATGAGGGAGAGGAAGAGGAAGATGAGGCGGAGATGAAGACGAAGAGGGAAACGCCGATATTGGGACGGGGGAGAACGATAAGGGCAAGGTGAAGGGTGGGCACCACGGCCACAAAGTGGAAGTCCTCATAAGAACAATTTCCGTGTGATGCTTGGAATACGATGAGTATTTATCCTATCAACCGCGCCAATGAAAAAAGCGGGTCTATTGGAAGAAGATCAAAACCAAATTTAATTAGTGCGAGTTAGTCAACCCTGAGTCATTCGTAATGCAAATGAAAAAGGTGCCAAAAAGCTGGTTAACAAATCTCATGGATATTTTGAGAACACCTGCGCAAGACCGGAGAGTGGCCCGAACGGCGAGGATCAAGTAAGTGATAAAGTTTGCCAATTTCGCATACTAGACCATGACGACATGTTGAGGTGTGTGCCTTGTTGCTTTAGTTAGATCGTGCACTCGAGCGGGGCAGCGGCAGAAAGTGGTTCAACTTGATGCATTGCTTCGCGAAACTCGAAAGGTTTGAGACTCGACCCGCCGTGAACGGGGCATTTCGGTGACTTCAACGTCAAGACTGTTCGTGTATTGTATTTTTTTTTGTTTTTAAATATAAAATAGGTTTAAAATTTATATTTTGGAAGGTCGAATGAGGGGCTCAGCTGGACGGTGGCAACCTCCAAACACGGCAACATGCGACGCCCCTTTTCCGCCGAGTCGGCAATGTTGTTGGGTTTGAGAGACGCCGCTTTGGAGATGCTCTAATTTGATTTAGTGTGAAGAACAAGTTTGTAATATTTTTTCTTTTAATATTATTCGCGTTAACAATTCTGACAAGATGAGCAGTACTCCACTGTTGAATGGGCTATCATGAAAGAATTCGTCGGTCGAGACACACCTGGTGCCCACACAAATGACAGAGGGAAGAAGCGCGTCGGGCCGGCATGACGAGATGCCACCATTGATGAAGAAGGAAGCGAGCTGATTGATGATAAAAGGTGCTGTCGAGACGATTGTAGCCTCGGCCTCGCGCGTGCGCGCTTTTTGGCAGACAGCGGTTGAGAGTGGCCGCACCGCACCACACATCAGGCACGTACCTCCACCATCACCATCTCCGCCTCCATCTCCAAGCCAAAGCTAGGCTGGGGGGAAGCTTCGTGCCACCTTCCCCTCGGAAGCGGGAGCGCCGGTACAAGTAGTGAGAGCCCGAGTACGAAGCAGCACCGCGCATGCCCTTCCCACCTGCCCACCACCACCACTACTATCCCCCGTTTGGGTCTGGGATCCCACTTCTTCCAACCACTCCCTTCTTCTCTGCCAGTGTAGAACCAGAGTCCGGCCTTCCGCCGCCGCCGTCGTTCGTGGTGCCGCCGGAGTCAGTCCGGTCAAGAATTCCGAGGCGGGACGGCGCGACGTGTCGCGGCTTTCGGGTTCCAGTTTGGGCAGCGCTGATTGGTTCCGTCGCGTGGCGGAATCCCGGCTCGGCACGCTAACAACCGCCCCGAAGCAAGAGATCTCGCCCCCGACGCCACCTCTTCCCTTCCCTCCGTCGCGCGCGTATAAGACATCCATCCGCCTCCCCCTGTCACAATCCAATCCCAATCCCACGACATCTCCCATCGCATTGCTCCGATCAATCGCGGCACCGATGGGCGAGGCCGGCCACGACGCGCCGGCGGCGGCGCCGCCGGCCGACGACGCGTTCCCGGCGTGGGCGCGGACCGTCGACGAGTGCGCGAAACAGTACCGCGTGGACACCACCCACGGCCTCTCCACCGCCGACGCCGCATCCCGGCTCCGCACCCACGGCGCGAACGAGCTCCACGAGCACCCAGGCCCAACCGTCCTCCACCTCATCCTCGACCAGTTCAACGACACCCTGGTCCGCATCCTCCTCGCCGCAGCCGCCGTCTCCTTCCTCCTGGCGCTCACCTCCTCCGCCGGCACGCTCACCCTCTCCGCCTTCGTCGAGCCCCTCGTCATCTTCCTCATCCTGGTCGTCAACGCGGCCGTCGGCGTCTGGCAGGAGACCAACGCGTCCAAGGCCCTGGACGCGCTGCGCCGGATCCAATCCGACCACGCGTCCGTCCTCCGCGACGGCGCCTGGGTCCCGGCCCTCCCGGCGCGGGACCTCGTGCCCGGCGACGTCGTGCAGGTGCGGGTGGGCGACAAGATCCCCGCCGACATGCGGGTGGCGCGGCTCGTCACCTCCACCCTCCGCGTCGAGCAGGGGTCCCTCACCGGCGAGACCAACTCCGTCAACAAAACCGCCCACCCCCTCCCCGCCACCCAATCCGACGCCGACATCCAGGCCAAGGACTGCATGGTCTTCGCCGGCACCACGGTCGCGAACGGCGGCGCGGTGTGCCTCGTCATCCACACCGGGATGTCCACCGAGATCGGCAAGATCCACTCGCAGATCCACTCCGCATCCCAAGAGGACGACGACACCCCACTAAAAAAAAAGCTCAACGAGTTCGGCGAAGCCCTCACCAAGATCATCGGCCTGATCTGCGTGCTGGTGTGGCTCATCAACGTCAAGTACTTCCTCGCCTTCGACATGCCCCCAAACTCGTACCTGCCCACCAACGTCCGCTTCTCGTTCGAGAAGTGCACCTACTACTTCGAGATCGCGGTGGCGCTCGCCGTCGCCGCCATCCCGGAAGGCTTACCCGCCGTCATCACCACCTGCCTGGCGCTGGGCACCAGGAAGATGGCCGCCAAGAACGCGCTCGTGCGCAAGCTGCCCAGCGTCGAGACGCTCGGCTGCACCACCGTCATCTGCTCTGACAAGACCGGCACGCTCACCACCAACCAGATGTCGGTGGCCAAGCTCGTCGCCGTCGGTGCCGCGCCGGGGACGGTTAGGGGGTTCAAGGTCGATGGCACCACGTATGATCCACGGGACGGGAGGATTTACGACTGGCCTGCTGGGAGGATGGATGCCAACCTGGAGATGATCGCCAAGGTTGCCGCGGTGTGCAATGATGCCAGCGTCTCGCACTCTGCCAACCAGTATGTCTCCACGGGGATGCCCACTGAGGCTGCTCTCAAGGTCAGAAAATTCTTTTTCATGCTATATTCTTCCCACTATTTCTGAATTTTTTAATGTTACTTACTGTAATAGTAATACTTTATTCGACAAGTATAATATGCTTCTTCTTCTTGGTTCCACAACTTAATTTTTTTTTTATTCAAGCATGCTGTAAATAGTGTAGGAAACAGTGATTACTACTGGATACTGTATTCAGTTTGTCAGTCCAAACTCAGAAAATATTGGTTGATGTTGGAGAAACATGTTCTACTTGTAAGATCCCAATGATGATTATTTTACAGTATTTTAGTTTGAGAGTAATATGGTGCTTCTTGGATCCACTACTTAAAACATGTTTTTTTCAATCATGCTGTAAACAGTGATCACTGGATACTGTATTCAGTTTCTGTCAGTCCAAACTCAGACAATATTGGTTGATGTTGGAACACATTTTGTTTTTAAGCTCCCATGATGATTATTTTGTTGGTTTCTACCTGTAGGTGCTGGTTGAGAAAATGGGACTTCCTGAGGGCAAAAACGGCTTGTCCGTGGATCCATCCGAGACATTAGGTAAGCAATGGCTTAGCTTTAAGATATTTTACTGGTTTGATGTATGTTTCATAAATATCTGCTGCTCAAATGACTCATAAAATCCTATGCTGAGTACATTGTGATTTGGTTTGCTCATTACTAGCCTGCTGCCAATATTGGAGCAATGCTGCCAAAAGGATTGCCACGCTCGAGTTTGACCGTATGAGGAAATCAATGGGAATCATCGTCGCGTCCAAATCAGGAAGCAACACTTTACTTGTGAAGGTGAGCTTGCCATATCTCTTGCTATACCATAATTTCCCACTGATGCATTAAAAAAAACATCCTGTATTGTTTCATTGTTTGTGCTCCCTGAAGTGACACTAAGTGCGTGATGATGTGTGCTGATGGCAGGGAGCTGTTGAGACGTTGCTGGAGAGGAGTACCCACATTCAGCTGCAGGATGGTTCAGTTGTGCCGTTAGATGACAAGTCAAGAAAAGCTATTTTGGCAAGTCTCCATGAATTGTCAACAAAAGCTCTGCGCTGCCTCGGTTTTGCATACAAGGAGGATCTTGGAGAATTCGCAACATATGATGGTGAATTCCATCCTGCACACAAGCTTTTGCTGGATCCAGCCAATTATGCGGCAATTGAGACGGACCTGATATTTGTTGGTCTTGCTGGCCTAAGGGTAAGACTGTGCTCCTCACTATGCATATGTTCTGTACGTGTTGTTCTACACTTATAACTGCACAATATGGAATCTACAAAATGATTTTCCCTGGTCAAACGATGTTTTATTATATGCTTTTATGTATTTTATTTGCATGCGATGCTGCCATATTTTTACTGTGGACATTTTAACTATTTCAGGATCCTCCGAGGGAAGAGGTCTTTGATGCTATTGAGGACTGCAGAGCTGCTGGTATCCGTGTTATGGTGATTACAGGAGACAACAAAGAAACCGCTGAGGCAATATGTCATGAAATTGGTGTATTTTCACCTGATGAAGACATCAGCCTGAAGAGCTTTACAGGGAAGCAGTTCATGGCACTTGAGGATAAGAAGACTCTGCTGCGAAGGAAAGGTGGCCTTCTGTTCTCTAGGGCGGAGCCTAGGCACAAGCAAGAGATTGTGAGACTGTTAAAAGAAGACGGTGAAGTTGTTGCTATGACTGGAGATGGAGTAAACGATGCCCCTGCTCTAAAACTTGCAGACATTGGTATTGCGATGGGTATTACCGGCACTGAGGTATGTTAAGGCACACCATCTTAGATGTTTTGGACCTCTGTTTTCGTTCTCCCTTCATTCAGGGGAAAGGCCCAGTTTCTGTAATATCAAATGAAAAACTTCGTATAGTACTCACCATACCACCCCATGCCAGAGGAATATTGCAAACCACAAGTTCAGCAGGTGTCACAAAACATACCTTAGTCTGATCATAAACACTAGGCTGTAACTCCATGGTTGCAGAACCAACAGAAAACCATGAACTGTCAGATATAACAACAACAACAACAACCAAGCCTTTCAGTCCCAAACAAGTTGGGGTAGGCTAGAGTTGAAACCCATAAGATCTCGAAACCAAGTCATGGTTCCGGAACGTGGATAGCTAACTTCCACGCACCCCTATCCATGGCTAAATCTTTGTCGATATTCCAAACCTTCAGGTCTCTCTTAACGGACTCCTCCCATGTCAAGTTTGGTCTACCACGACCCCTCTTAACATTCTCATCACGCTTTATCCGTCCGCTTTGTCAGATATAACAGTTTCTGAAAAACCTACTTTCATGATCCAGAGCAGAGAACAAAAGTATAGTCGCCCTTCGCTAACTATCACTTTGCACTTCAGAGCCTTCAAGTTCTTCTGCTCTGAAATCACTTCTTTTGGTTTCCTTGCCATTGTATGTTGTACTTGTTCTGAGCCAATCAAATAATAGCATTTGAATTAGAGCAGTAAAAGAGTAATATGTACAAACCTATGCTTTTGCTCAGCTTATACCTAAGAGTGGTATCTGAATAATCCTATATTTTCCCAGGTTGCCAAGGAGGCTTCAGACATGGTACTAGCTGACGACAACTTCAGTACCATAGTTTCTGCAGTTGGTGAAGGAAGATCTATTTACAACAACATGAAAGCTTTCATAAGGTTTGTGCACTGAAAGCCTTTGTTCCCACTTCTGACTTGCAGTTTTGTGGTTGCTTGCATGCATTTAGTTGTTCTATCACTTCGGTAAAGATGATGTTTCTGAGTCTGTCACGATTGATTGATTGCAATTGCTTACATACTTTATCTAGATATTTGCATCCAACTGTTGGAAGACCTTGGTACTCCTTGCAAGGATTCTGACTTCTATGCTTTACTGCTGCAGATACATGATTTCCTCAAACATTGGTGAAGTTGCCTCGATTTTCCTTACGTCTGCTTTGGGTATTCCTGAGGGATTGATACCTGTTCAGCTTCTATGGGTTAATCTCGTCACCGATGGCCCCCCTGCAACTGCTTTAGGTTTCAATCCTCCTGACAAGGATATCATGAAGAAACCACCAAGAAGGAGCGATGACTCACTGATCACTCCCTGGATTTTGTTCCGTTACCTGGTAAATGATCTATCTGGTTATCCATTAGTGGCTACTTTTGTGTTCGATTTCTTTTAGTGATCTTGCCTTCCTTTCTGTGATTAATTATATTTTCTTCTGTGTCATATTTTACTTGCAGGTAATTGGCCTTTATGTGGGGATTGCCACTGTCGGCATCTTTGTCATCTGGTACACCCATGGATCTTTCATGGGCATTGACCTGACTGGAGATGGTCACTCCCTTGTCAGTTACTCACAGCTCTCAAACTGGGGCCAGTGCTCAACTTGGGACAACTTCACAGTTGCACCCTTCACTGCTGGAGCTAGAACTTTCACCTTCGACAACCCTTGCGAGTACTTCCAGGCTGGCAAAGTGAAGGCGACAACGCTCTCTCTGTCAGTGCTGGTGGCAATCGAGATGTTCAACTCACTCAACGCCCTCTCCGAAGACACCAGCCTGCTCAGGATGCCTCCGTGGGTCAACCCGTGGCTGCTCCTGGCCATGTCAGTCTCGTTCGGCCTACACTTCCTCATCCTGTACGTGCCGTTCCTCGCACAGGTGTTTGGCATCGTGCCGCTCAGCCTGAACGAGTGGCTGCTGGTGCTGCTTGTCGCACTCCCTGTGGTGCTCATCGACGAGGTCCTCAAGTTTGTGGGCAGGTGCACAACTGCTTCGGGTCCCAAGAGGAGAGTAAAGAAGCAGAAGGGCGAGTGAAGGTGGCTAACAGCGGTTCTTTCAGACATCACACAAACTAATCAATTTCTTCTGGACCATGTAACAATGGTCGACCAAGGATGTTTATTCAGCCGATAATATATATATGTCCAATACAGGAAACTGAAGTAGATAAAATTTCTCAAACAAGATCGAACTTAGCAGCTCTGCTCTTGTTTTTTAGTTGTTAGGTTGCAACCTTAATTATATATATCCTGTGAATTATATGTAGCTAGCGATTAAAAGTCTTGCTCGTGTTTTGAGGACAACTATTTGCCAAACAAGAGTGCAAATAATATTCATGGCGGGAACTACCGTTTCTGCTTGCTGTTTATGCCCCCTGTTGGGCCTGTCGTTCTTTGGAGTGTTTGAGGCACAAACTATTTTGTTCTGCTGATGCAACGGTGGTGTGTTGTGTCTGCTTTGTGATGTGGTAAATCGTATACACACACGGCCATGCGCTGTTGGCCCGTCGTCTGCTATGGTGTTGTACCATTGGGAACATAGCGTCCATGTAGCAAATGAGTCTTTTGATACAGTACTTGTTTTTGTGCTTGAGGTAGGAATTGGGTCTGTTTTGCGTGTGCTCAGACAGTATGCAATGAACATATAATTTCTGTGGTGTGTATCTGTCTAGGATCAATCATTCATTGAGGCATGAATCCGCACATGGCTTATTTCAAATTATTTTAAACTTTTAGGACCTACATTGGACCTAATGGAAAGTTCAATCTCCAGAAGAGTAGACTCGTTTCATCATAAAAGAAAACTACAAGCTTGGTGAGTGCTGGTGGTCTAGAGCAGCAGTTCCAACCTTCATTTGTTTCAGGTTCCGAGCACAGGTCTGATTATTGCAGTGAGATCATATTTGCAGTTTTGCTCAGGTATATTTAGGCAGCTATCCCGTACAGTGGAGTGCAGATGCAGACTGTTTGGCAGCCTGATTTTGGATTGAACAAAAACTTGGTTGTGACATTTGGTGATTGTGAAGTGGTTCTGTCTGCTGTGGGTGGTGTAACACCGAATTCTGATGGTCTGCACTTTGAGCATGGACTGACTTTGGAGTTGCCAGCCAATGCAAACTGAACTGCATGCCGAAGGTGAACATCAAGCTCGTGTTTAGCAAAGCTCGGGTAATGCTACAGAACATATACTAGCAGATCAGATTTCAAATCCTATCCCCTAAAAAAAAGATTTCAAATCCTATCCACGCTCCCGTGTCAAGCTTGGCTAGTACATCTGCTACCCGTAAGCTTGGTAAAACTGATACTTCTCTTCTACCAAAGGTTTACGCAGAGGATTGCTCAGTGATAAGGATGGCTATGTTGAATTGGCACTCCCTAATCGACCATCTTGCAGAAAGACGCAAGATGCCGTTCACATATTTGGGTATGCCCCTAGGAACCACCCGAACAACTGTTTTAGACCATGCACCCTTGGCTGATAGTGTGGAGATTCGCCTTAATGGCTGTTCAGGTTTCTTAATTATGGTGGAAGATTAACTTTTGTTAATTCATTGTTATTCAACCTTCGATATGTGTATGCTGAAGCTCAACAGAACTGTGATTAAGGTGGTGGGTAGAACAAGGTGTCATTGTTTCTGGGAAAAGAAAGACAGAGAGAAGCATGATGCTCTTGCAGCCTGGGAGATGGTCTGCAAGCAAAAGGACAAGGGAGGGTTAGGAGGGATCAATCTGGAGATACAGAACGATGCACTCCTTATGAAACATCTGTTCAAGTTTTTCAGTCATCATGAGACGCCATGGGTGAATATGGTATGGCAGGCATATTACCAAAATCCAGTCCCACAGGCTACAAGCCCGGTTGGTTCGTTCTTGTGGCAGGAAGATCTCTTGGCGCTCACATTTCCATGGATTTACTCTTTTGCGATTGACACTAGCCGAGCACTTTGCTATTCCGATCTCTGAACAAGCTCTTGGAGAGCTGCATCAGATTGTTAGACCTGCTTTTGCCCCTTAAGGAGGATACACAAGCTCGACTCACACATGATAACTGGAAATTTATTCTTCATACTGGAGTGTTCTCTTCCTTGTACAGATTCATGTTTGCTGAGTGAAAACACACGTTTAGGGTTTCGTAGATGGAGCAACGTGCTCCCCACCTCTTCTATTTATATACTTGGCAGGATTACAATACAAGGCACATACGATACAAATACACACGTATGCGTGAACCGATCTCTTAACACTCCCCCTCAATCTAAACTACTACTACATACAAGGTTTAGATTGGTTCGAAATCGGTCTAACATCTGCCGTGTCGCTGGCTTAGTGAAGATGTCAGCCAACTGATCATTAGAAGAGATAAACCTTACCACCACTCAATGTGCTTGGTCCTAGCATGGAATACTGGATTCGCTGTTAGGTAGGTAGCACCCAAATTATCACACCATAAAATCGGAGCTTGCCGCTGGGTAACACCAAGTTCTCGAAGCAATGAACGAACCCACATAGCTTCGGCTGCTCCATTTGCAAGAGCCTTATACTCTGCCTCAGTGCTAGATCTGGAGACCGTGGGCTGCTTCTTCGAACTCCATGAAATAAGGTTCGGACCCACGAACGCTGCAAAACCACTCGTAGAGCATCGATCATCAACATCTCCAGCCCAATCTGCATCAGTAAAAATACTAACACTTTGCTGCAGTGACCTCCTAATGCGAAGCCCTGTATCCAATGTTCCCTTGACATAACGAAGGATACGTTTTAGAGCCTCCCAATGCACTTCAGTGGGTTGAGACAAGAATTGGCAAACCTTGTTGACAGCAAAGGATATATCTGGACGTGTGAGTGTCAAATACTGTAGACTGCCAACCACACTGCGATATCTGAAAGAATCCTCTGGACCAAGAAGTGCACCAATATCTCGAGCAAGCCGCTCAGTGGGCACCATCGGAGTGGAAGTGGGGTTACAATTCTCCATATTAACCCGATGCAACAAATCTAACGCATACTTGCGCTGCATAAGTGTCATGCCCCCTGAATTGTACGACGCTTCCAATCCAAGGAAATATTCCAGAACTCCAAGATCCTTGATAGGAAAAGTGGCAGACAAAGAGCGAACAAGACCCTCCACAACAACAGTAGTGGAACCAGCAATGACAATGTCGTCTACATAGACCAACATGAAAACTTGAACACCATGCTGATTGAAGATGAACAAGGACGTATCAACCCGTGAAGGAAGAAACCCCAACTGAAAAAGGCGAGTACTCAAGCGAGCATACCAAGCACGAGGGGACTGCTTCAGACCATAAATAGCACGCTGCAACTTGCACACATGAGAGGGAAAACGGACATCCTCAAAACCAGGGGGCTGCTGCATATAGACATCTTCTGTCAGAAAACCATGGAGAAAAGCATTGCTGACGTCAACCTGACGAAGGGTCCAGCCTCGAGAAACAGCTAGAGAGAGAACCAGGCGAATGGTGGCCGGTTTGACAACAGGACTGAAAGTATCACCATAGTCAATGCCGTGCTGTTGAGTGAACCCGCGAGCAACCAGGCGAGCTTTGTGCTTCTCAACTGAACCATCTGGACGATGCTTGGTTTTGAACACCCACTTGCTTCCAACAATATTAGTGCCAGGTGGTCGAGGAACCAGAGTCCAGGTCTTCATCTGAGCGAGAGCGCTGAATTCATCTGTCATTGCGGCGCGCCACGCCGGTTCACGAAGGGCATCATGATGAGACACCGGCGCTGCAAAGAGAGCACGGCGACGAGTATCGTACCGCACAGTGCCGTCAGTGTAGTGCTTCTCACGACGAGTATTGTCACGCAGACGAGTAACCATGCCGTGCTGTTGAGGCTGTGAGGCCGCCGGAGCCAGCTGCTCAGCGGACGGCCCGCCAGGCGGTGGAGCTGAAGTCGGTGGCGTGGGCACGCCACACACAGGCGATGCAGGCGACGAGGGAGTGCACGCCGAAGGTGTGGCCGCATCCGCACCAGGGGAACCCGGAGGCGACGCGGCAGCATCCGCGCCATGAGACGACGGCGACGTGGCAGCATCCGGGTGGGGCGCTGTTCCCGGGGCATGCACATGCACGTCCACAGCCGGAGGAGGGACGTCGATCACCGCGAGATTCTGCACAGAAAGATCAACAGCTGGAGAGGACAGGTTAGTGGACAGGTAAGATAGGTCATATTGACGCACATGATCACTCGTAGTCGGTTCAGTGACATGGAAATTAATAGCTTCACGAAGAGTGGGAATATCGACCGTAACCCCAGGAGTGGCATACGGGAACACGGATTCATCAAAAACGACGTCACGGGAGATGTAAATACGACCCGTGGATTTATCAAGACACTTGTAGCCCTTGTGCATAGGACTGTAGCACAAGAAAACACACATCTTGGATCTAAACTCGAGTTTGTGAGCATTATACTTGCGAAGACTCGGCCAACACGCGCAGCCAAAGATACGGAGAAACTCGTAATTGGGCTGAATTTTAAGAAGGCGGAAAAGTGGTGTCTCTTTGTTAAGAACGGGTGTAGGCATGCGATTAATCAAGTAGCAAGCCGTCAGGAAAGCCTCATCCCAGAAACGTAAGGGGAGAGAGGAGTGGGCGAGCAAGGCAAGACCTGTCTCGACCAAGTGACGATGTTTGCGTTCAGCGACGCCATTTTGCTGGGAGGTATGAGGGCAGGAGACACGGTGTGAGACGTCTGTGCGCTGAAAATACTAATGGAGTTTATGATATTCGCCGCCCCAATCGGATTGGACAGCTTTAATTTTGGCGTTCAAAAGGAGCTCAACATGAGCCTGAAAAGCATAAAACACCCGCTCAACATTAGATTTATGTTTAAGAAGATAGATCCAGCAAAAACGAGAGTAGTCATCGATAAAGCTAACATAGTACTTAAAACCACCGGAAGAAGAAATAGCAGGACCCTAAACATCAGAGTGTATAAGCTCAAGAGGCATAGTGGTAACATGATGAGACAAAGTATATGATAGTTGATGACTTTTGGCACACTGACAAGCATCACAAACCAAACGAGGACTAGCGGAAGTACATGATAAATCATGGTTCTTAACAATAGTGTGAACTACATTATTTGTGGGATGACCTAGACGCTGATGCCACTGAGACGATGAAGTCTTGGCACCGGAAAGAGCACGACGAGTGGATGGCGAAGACGCACGGCTAAACGGAACTGGGTAGAGTCCACCATGACTTCTACCGTGAAGCAGAATTCTCCGGGTGACCTTGTCCTTAACACAGAAAAAATATCGGTGAAATTCAACAAAGACATCATTGTCGCAGACAAGGCGATAAACAGAGAGAAGATTCTGACTAATATGTGGGACATGAAGGATATTATTCAGTTTTAATTGAGAACCGGCTAAAGAAGAGTGACCAATGTGGGCAATAGACAAACCTGCACCGTTGGCCACCTGAACCTGATCCGTCCCGCCATAGCGCTCCTGCATGTAGAGACGCTGAAGATCATTTGTCAGATGATCCGTCGCCCCGGTGTCCATCATCCAAGGCGGAGAGCTGGTCGATGCCGAGTTGCCGGCACGCTGCTGGTTGTTGCCGGTGCGCTGCTGGCTGCCGCGCACGAAGTCGGGGTTGAAGCGGTTCCGACAATCATCGGCGCTGTGCCCCCAATAGCCGCAGATTTGACACTGCGGGCGCTGACGCCGGCGTCCTCCGTTCTGGCCGCGGTTGCCACCGCCGCCGTTACCACCGTAATTGCCGCCAGTTGGGCGACCGTTGCCATTGCCGCCCGCTGGCGGTCCGTAGGGCTGGGCGTGGCTGCCCGCCGGCGACCCATAGCCGCCTCCACCGTTACCGCCGTAAGTCGGACGGCCGTTGTTGCCCCCGCCGTAAACAGGCTGAGAGCCTCCGCCAGAGAAGGCAGGCGAGGGCGCGCGGGGCTGCCCGGGAGCACCACCACGAGCAGCAGCATTGGCGGACGAGGTCCACTCCTCGGTTTCAGCCGCCTGCGACAGCTGCAGGCCCTCGTAGTTCAGGACCATGGAATAGAACTCGGTGGCGGTCACCACCCTGGTGATCATGTTCAGGGATGCCGCGATCGGATTGAAAGCGGAGCCGAGGCCGGTGAGCATGTAGTCGATGATTTCATCGTCGCGAAGAGGAGACCCAACGGTGGCCATGGCGTCAGCCAGAGCCTGCACCTTGTGCATATACTCGCTTGCGGTCGCATCGCCCTTCCGCAGCCCTTGGATTTGGCGACGGAGATGCCTGACTCCAGCGCGGCTCTGCGCGGAAAACATGGCTTGGATTGTCGTCCAAGCCGCGGCCGCCGTCTTGCAGCCGAGGAGCTGGCTCGCGATCTCCTCAGTCATGGAGGAGAGGAGCACGCCCAGGACCTTCTGATCCTGAGTCCACCACGTACCATACGCGGGGTTGTCAACCTGCCGAGCGGCGTCGCCGGTGCCCTCGGTGGTGGTCTTGGCTGGCGCCGCCACCGTGCCGTCGAGGTAACCATGGAGCGAAGCCCCGGAGAGATTGGTGAGCGTGAGAGCACGCCACAGAGCGAAGTTGTTGCGGTCGAGACGGATTCCGATGGTGGGAACCGTGGGAGCAGCCGGCAACGCGGGCGGAGAGACGACCGGGCCGATGACGGAGAGCTGCATCGCTGCGCTAGAGGAGCCCATCGGCGAGGGCGGCGGCGATGAGATCGGATCGGGAGAAGGGAGACCCGTGTGGCGGCTGATGGCTCTGATACCAAGTGAAAACACACGTTTAGGGTTTCGTGGATGGAGCAACGTGCTCCCCACCTCTTCTATTTATATATACTTGGCAGGATTACAATACAAGACACATACGATACAAATACACACGTATGTGAACCGATCTCTTAACATGCTGGACTACAAGCCTCGCCAATGTTCAGCAAATTATGGAAAAGTAAATGTTTGCATAAACAAAAAAGTCTTTGTCTGGTTGTTTCCAGTGGAGAGCCGAGAGCCTAAATACTAGAGATATGGTCGACAAGAAGCATTGGCACCTGCAGTCTGCTGTAAACTGTGCGCTCTTTTCTTTGGAGACATGTGAACACTTGTTCTTCAATTGTTCCTTCGCGGACTGGCGTTCACTTGGCATCTTTTGGACCTCCAATCCTGACATCACAGTGATGTTTGATGGAGCAAAACAGAGCTTTCAAGGACTGCAATTCTTCTGAGCAATGATGCAGATGCTGAAACATCCACCAACAAAAGAAGCGCCGCCCTCTTATCTGTGGCGTGTTGGCCAGAGAACAACCCGGAACGGTGCTTGGATCCCAAATCCGCTGCTTTGCCCAGCCAACCTCGTCGGAGAAGAAACATCGTCGAACCCGCACTGGGCCGCTATATGACTAGTCTTGCACATCACATGGTTGAGTTGCTGTAAGTACTTCGATATATCTATGAAAGAAGGAATTCCCAACTAGATAATGACCAGCCTCATATAAGGATCCATCCAGTGGGTGCTTCACTATATCTCCACAACCAAAACAATGTCGGGGATCAACACCACCGTTGCCTACGAGCTCCGAGAACCCACCTACAGAAGTGAAGGGTTACTGTAATTGAACTAGTACAAAATTTGGTTGAGAACTAACCTACTCTCTCGTTTTCTTGTAGAGCAACTATGCACACAGGCACCCAAGCTTGTATATCATGATCACGTCGTAGCTCCGCAAAGAAGAACTCCTCCTTTGAATTCTCCAGATCACTTTTTGCCGTGAAATTCACATGATGATAGAAACCGTCATATACGATTTTGCAGCTGACGATGGCTTTGATGAGATGGTACTTGATCTAGGTTTTATTCAAGAGTAAGGAAATAAGAACGAATTGAAGACAACAAATATTTTAATAGAACACAAAGTAAAGGTTAAAACTAACAGTTGCAGAAAAGTAAGATGCCCCTCTAATAATAATAAGATCAGACAAGAGATATAATCTACGACAGTATCCACATAAATATTCAGATTAGACAGCATTCAGAATAGAAATTTTCTAGTGGGTTTGCTTGTGTATATGTATGGCAACTAAATGCTCGAAGACTGCTGCGGTTTTTATGCCATCGTTGAGTAGAATAGAACATTATTAAAAAAACATAACCGTTTCAATGCATATAATAATACTGCACATACAGATTCGAAAAAGAGATAAAACAAACTCACCCAACAATACCAGGGAATATTTCGATTCAAGACAGAGATACAAAAATCATCCTACAATACTAGTGCACATATAGATTGGAAACAGAGCTAGAAAGAAACTCAAAACTGACTCAAGCTATAGACAAAGAGCAAAAAACAATACATATAGATTAGCAATGTAGGCAATTAAAACAAAACTTCACCTTGTGCTTGTCCTGGCTGTTGAAATGCTCCAGCGCGGTGTTTGCATACTCGGGAACATTTAGCAGATGGGATTGGACACATTCATCCTCGAGATCGCTGTAGTCTTGCTGCTCCGGGGTAGGTGGGCAGTCACTGTCAGTCTCATACTCGTAGTAATCTCTAGATTTGATCATCAAAAGGGATATAGTTAGATTGCAACGAAACAGAACAATGGGACGGATTCAAGTGGACCATATATAGATGACCAAAAGGATGTTTTAGCTTACTGTTCTTGGTTGTTGGGATCAGGGAGAGAGGATGTAGGGGAATTCGGATCATCAAGGTCGACCACGTCTTGTTGGGCTGCGGTAGTAGACTGAATTGATGGCGTAGATGGTGGCTCCTTGTGTATTGCGGGCGGCAAGGGGAAAGGAGGCTCTAGAGGAGGACAGGTCCTCGTACAGTAGAGCACCCGAGGCATGGTTCTTGTTCCCCACCGTCTACACTCTTGTTCCCTACCGAATACGTTGTTTGTTCTCCTTCATCTAAGATGTTGTTCCCCTTCGTTCCGACTATTTTCCCCCTATATTTAGGCGGATGTTCCCCTTTGTTCAGGCTGTGTTCCCCTCAATTTAGGTTGTTGTTCCCCTTTGTCTTGTTCCCATCCGTCTAAGCTCTTCATCTCCTATGTCTAAGCTCTCGTTCCCCTTCGGCTAAGTTGTTGTTCCCTTCCGTCAAGGCTCTTGTTCCCCTCTATCAAGGCTGTCTAGGTTGTTGTTCCCCACCGTCTAGGATGTTGTTCCTCTTTGTCCACGCTGTTGTTACCTTTCGTGTAGGATGTTGTTCCCTACCGTCTAGGTTGTTGTTCCCCTCTGTCAAGGTTGTCTAGGTTGTTGTTCCCCATAGTCTAAGATGTTGTTCCCTTCCGTCCAGACACTTGTTCCCTTTCGTGTAGGTTGTTGTTCCCTATCATCTAGGCTATTGTTCCCCTCCATCCAGGTTGGTGTTAGCATCTATCTAGGCTCTTGTCCCCCTCCGCCTAGGCTTTGTTCTCCACCGTCTACATTGTTGTTCCCCTCCGTATAGGCTGTTGTTCCCCACTGTCTAGGATGTTGTTCCCTTCCATCCAGACACTTGTTCCTTTCGTGTAGGTTGTTGTTCCCTATCGTCTAGGCTGTTGTTCCCCTACGTCATGTTGTTCCCTCCGTCCAGGTTGGTGTTCCCATCTATCTAGGCTCTTGTCCCCCTCCGCCCAGGTTTTGTTCTCCACCGTCTACATTGTTGTTCCCCTCCGTATAGGATGTTGTTCCCCACTGTCTAGGATGTTGTTCCCCTCTATCTAGCCTCTTGTTCCCTACTATCTACACGGTTGTTCCCCTCCGTTTAGGCTCTTGTTCCCACCATCTACATGGATGTTCCCCTTCATCTAGGTTGTTGTTCCCCTCTATCTAGGGTTTCCCCCTTCATCTAAGTTGATGTGATTTCCCCGACTATTCCCTAGCGTATAGTGATTTTTTTCATTTATTCAGGAGGATTTTTGTTTCGTCGTTTGTTCAAAAAATTATTTCCATGAAATTATTGTTCCTAGTTGTATGTTTCTATGTTCCTTTTTATGCTCTCATTTGTTCCCTACCTCATAGGGAGTTGTTCCTTTGTCTTCAAATATTTGTTCCCTACTTCATGGTCATGATTTCATCCATTTGGTGTAAATGTATGTTCCATGTGCATATGTGAATTGTTCCTCGTGTTTTGTTTCCCACATGCTAATGTTTTTTATTTCTCTTAGGCTTAATTATGTTTGTTCTAATGGTTTGTTCCACTCTCACTAGTTTTTGTTCCTATTTTCTTTAATTGTTGTTTCGTGTGTAAATGTGTTTGTTCCTTTCAATGATGTAACTTTTGGCCTAGTTGTCATTGAGATTTTTTATTTCAGTGTAGTTTTTTGTTCTCACATGTTAAAAATTAGTTCCCGTGTAGTCATGATTTTTTCATATTAGGAAAAAATATTGTTCACTCTGTACTTTATTTTTGTTCATCACACGGTAAAGTTTAGTTCCCACTATGGAGATTGAATTTGTTGTTTTTCTTTTAAACCAAATATTTATTTCAACCGAGCTAAACTTTCTTGTAGTCTACATTTTTATTTTCCTTCTATTCTAAATTTTGTATCAAACTTTTGTTACATGCATGTGAGCTTAAACAATTGTAAAATTGCTGACCAAGTTTTTTTTTGTTTAAATGGCATGTGAGCATCTGGCCACACAAGCTCATTCTTGTCACTACTCATGTATACGTTATACGTATCTGGCCACACAAGCTGCTGGGTTAATGGCGGCGGGGGACGCGCTGGTCGACGCGAGTCTGCCGGCGGTGGGCGGAGAAGCGGCGGCGAGTCTAGTGAAGGACATAAGACAATACTTCAGATGTTCTGAGTTGGGCGCGTAAGTGCGTGAGGTTAGAGTAGGATTGGGTTATCATCTCACGGAGAAACACACATCGTTAGACACGTGGCAGTCAGTCACCACGTGCTCACGTATACACCTGATCACCGAGTTTCATCCGTTATTTTTAATTCGACTATCATGTATTTTTCTAATATATTTTAAAGCACTAACTACTGCATACAATACTTTCTGCTAGTTAGCTGACGGTAGTGCGCGAGCACTAGCTAGCCTACTAGATAAGCAAAACAGTAAAAGAAGCCCACAAATCAGCAAAAAATCATCGCTCTGGGTGCACGGCCCACGCGGGAGAGGACCAACGATCAACGATGTTCTCTTTTGCTTCACATCCGGTAACCGATCACGCGCCACCGATCGGTCGTTGTCGTTGGCTCGCTCGCATGGGATTTCTTACCTGATTTTTGGGCCACACCCAGCTAGCTAGCTTCCTGTGGACAACTTCTCTGATTCTCCTTTTGTATTCTGGCTATGTGTGCGTGCTAGATAGGGAGATGCATGACGATAATGCTAGCTAACTTTGTGTTTAACGATTATTAACATAGGGGAGAAAGTTACATTAGGCTTGCTTGGCTTGTGACCGCCTAGCTCAACCACTTCGACACGTTGCCCGGTGCGCGCAACATCGTTGGTAGCGACTGTGTCATCGATGGTGCCGACGACATTACCGCTAACGATATCACTAACCGTAGGGACGACACCACTCATGGTAGGTAAGACCAGCGCCGCGACCGTACCATCGACTATGGGGATGGTGAAACTGACGGAAGGATATACCATGCGAACTATTGCAAATAAATTTGTAACAATTGAGTAATTTTTTGTAACAATTTCACATAAATTTTATAGTGAAAGCAGATGTTGTGATCTTTTACCTAGGCGTTTGCCACAATTTTATGATTTGTGTTGTAATCGGCTATATTTTTTGTTAAAATAGATGGTGATTTTTGTTGTAACTAAATATGTTGAATTTTTCAACTACTTAACCATTTTTTCATAGCCATAAACACATGTGTTTTTGTTGTTGTTGTAGTAGTTTATATTTTTGTTGTAATTTGCTCACAATTTTTGTTGTAAACCAATATGTACCAAAATAATTGTGATTTAGCTACTTTTTATAACATTACTTTTTAAAATTTTATTGTGAAGAGTTGTAATAGTATATTTTTTTGCAGGCAGAATGAGAGATTTTGTTGTAACACTCATTATGATTCAGATTGTCGTAGGGTGTCATTTTTGTTGCAAATATTTAGAAGGTTAGGCCTGGATAGATACACCTTTTCGATTTAACTAGGTAAGGTAAGGACTGCGGGTTGAGTTTCTAAAACATGGGGGGTAAAACACAAAATATGCATTGCGGTTGATTCGAGACGTCCGATCGCGATCGTAGGGCGCGAAGGATGACCGATTTTTGGCTCTCCTATCAGGAGACCGACGCCCAACGTTGCCCTCTTTTTAGTCCCACACCCCGTAGCTACATACACGTCAACCGATTTAAATAGGTTTCTTTCACTGGATATATCCGTACAACCGGTTGTCGTATGTTGGAGTTGGAGAGGCTCGTCCGCATTGCTCGACGGGCGGAACTACCAAAGGATGGGCCCATTTGCGGCCCAGTTTCACGATCCTTGAGCGACATAGAAGCAAGGGGCGCGCGAGCGCCATGAGAAGCACCCAAATTCGAACACCACTTTGGGATTCTGTCCCAATGCTGCTCTTCCATCTATCGGGACACCCTAGAAAAGCATACCAAGATAGAAGCAGGTGCCAGTGGCGGATGACCCCGACTAGGTCGGTGTATAGCAATCGCTGCACACCCTCTATGGGGCATTGGCCTAGCCCATATATCTCTGCCTTTGGTTTTTGCGTCCCGGGTTTTTCCATTTGTTGTGGTTTCTTTGCTTTTTTCATTTTTCTATAGGTTTTTTTTGCCTTTTTTTGCGTTTATTTTTTCTCGTTTTATATTTCTGTTTAAAAATAATTTTCAAATTTTTTAATTTGAAAAATGTTGGAAATAAAAAATGTTTATATTCGAAATTTGAACGAATTTTGAAATTTGATTTTTTTTGAAGTTGAACGTATTTTAAAATTTGAACGAATTTTCCGAAATTCAGAATTTTTATATTTTTCGAACTGATTTTGAACTTTGAACGATTCTTGAATTTTAAATAAATTTTGAATGATTTTCTAATTTTGAACAATTTAAAATCGTACATTTCTAAAATCTATATACAAAAAAATCCGAACAAATTTTGAAAACATGAAAATAAACAGAAAAACGTTTAGTTTTAAAAAACAGAACTTATAAACAGGAAAAAGAATATAAAGAATAAAACAGGAATAACGCATTTACCTGATGGGCCGCGGCCCAATTAACAGCCGCTGGGTCGGAGGGGTGTGCGACCCGGTCGGCATATAGCAGCTCCCGGGGCCAGTGGGCTCGGTGCCATCGACTAACCCTACCCTACCGCCGTCACCACGCCGCCCGAGTACCGGCGATCCCCAAGCCGCCGCGCCGCATCCCCCGCGCAGGCAAGGCGCCCTCGCTGCGGCCCTCGCCGGTACTAGCTCGGATGTCGGACGTCAAAGCGATGCGCGGCGGAGAGGAGCTGCGTCGCTCGTCCTCGCCGGACTCCAAGGCGACGAGCTGCGGAGTGGGGTTGCCTCGCCCGTGGTCGCCGGACGTGCTCATGGCTGCGGGCGGCGGACCATGCGGCAGAGGAGATGCGCCGTCCTCTTCCAACCTCAAGGCTGCGGGCAGCGACATAGCTCCAGCCTCGCCGGACTTCTTGGCCACGCGCGAGCTCATTACTGCGGATAGCGACGCTTGGTCGCTTGGAAGGAGTTTTTCTCAAGCCTAGCGCTCTCCTCTCCTCACCGCATGGCTGCGGGCAGCCACCCATATGGTGCAGAGGCATCGTCCACGCGCAACCAGATGGCCAGGTACCAACCAGACGTGCTCCGGTACTTGGAGAAATGTGGGGACGAGGCCACGAAGCCACTGCTGTTGGAACTACTGAGGTACGTTTCAATCAAATCCACTTGGGTAGAATGTGATGAACGGGGCACAGAAGATCCATGTGTAACATTTGGATTATTCAGGTGTCAAGAATCTGATGAAGAAATAGAAGATGAAGAAGACCCGTACTTCGATGTCCTTGTGGATAAATTCATCCTGGCTGCCTACCCTCAAGGTCCATCTTCTTAATTGAACTGAATTAATTAATATGTATAGTTGTTGCTATAGAAAAACATGTGATTTGTCCTTAGCTGGTCAAAGGGAGGAGTAGCCGCTGCGGCTGGGCCTTGGGTCAGTGGTCTGACCATCATCCCATTTCCAGCGGCGAAGGCTTGGTACCGTTCCATGAATTGTCGGAGAATGTTGAAGTCGAGTAGATTCACTTGACGTCGACGAGGTCCCTTGGCTTGCGGCGAGGTTGTTAGGTTGCACCATAAGATTGGCTGTGCTGTTATTTTTTGCCTTAGTACCAACCGCAAGCCCCACATCTCGAATAATCGCATATGGCAGAGTGCACAAATTGGTCAAGCCATGCAGCTAGCTGTCTATTGAACCATCGATTAGAACCTGAAACATATGGTGATGATGACAATGCCATTCTTCTTTCTTGCCCGTTCATAGTATGACTATGTGAATAGTAATCACAAGCTTTGGTGTTACATTCAGTTTCACCACCAAAGGGATATGTACTGGTGAACTTAACATTTGACCTTAACAATGTCAATTCAGAGCTCAACACTTCCTGTACCTTCATTTTTATTTAATTAAATGATGATTCAATCATTAAATAATTTGCAATTTATTCACTTGATCATTGAGCAATTTGTACTTTAAGTTGTTGACTTCAAACTTTCATGGAGTGGATTGAATTTTCATGAATGACTGAAATGATTTCTTATTATCTAGCAGGGATGAATGTGGTAGTGGCAACTAGGCCTGGGCAGCAGGAGGCTGCAACGACTCCCGGTGCATCTGCCCACGGCATGGAAGCTCGGCATGCACGGCAGGTGGCAGAGTCAGAGGGCGATGAGGCAGTTGTGAGCACTAGAAGTGGAGAGGGATCTTTAGTTGCCAAAATAGTCAGAACTAGGTACATGAGTAGAAAATTATCTCTGTTTTTTTTTTTTCCTTTTTTCCACCTGCAGATTCCTACTTCTAATGTGTGTTTTTTTGGCCAGAATGGTAGCTCGCGAAAGATTCACATGGAAGTATCAGACCACAGAGGATGGTCCTAATGGTCTGATAGTGTTGTCCCATGTCAAACGACAACCGCTTAAAGGTATGTTTGACTGAGCATGCATCGAGCACCTATAGGAGGTTACATTGTTTCTTGCATGTATATACTACTCCCTCTGTCCATAAAAGGATGTTGGAGGGTCTGAACAAATGCATATTTACAAGAAACCCCTCATCACTTCAATTCTTAGCCATTGGGGTCCTTACAATCTGAAATAAAAAAATCTCGGTTTGACTCCTCCGTGTCTGTTCTCCCCGGCTGGTGGCCGTCCCTCGCCTTCCGCGCCACTGTAAGCAGCTCCCTCGTGGAGGGCGGGGGACCTCTGCCCGCGTGGGTTCCCCGAGCTGTTCGGGCGCAGAGGAACAACCCCTATCACCTCCGCCCTCGTCCGCTGGACTTGTACGCAAAGATCTGTAAGAGTTCCTCCTCGTGAGCGAGGACGTGTTCCGCCTCGTGCCCAAGTACCTGGATGAGTTCTTCCTCGTGCCCAAGGACCAGGACAAGCTTGATGCTGTCGCGCCTCCTCAGGCTTCCCGAGCCCTTCAACAGCCCCAGCTTTGTGGTCCGCCGCTCGCCGCCGGTGGAGCTTTTGCGGCTGCTCCCCTGCGTTGAAGATAATCTCCCCTGCCTTCGTGTTGCTGCTCCCCTGCTGCTGGTTCCTCTCTGAAGGAGAGGTCACCTGCAATTATTTCACAATCTCAATAATCAATTTGACAATTCTCAGTAAATTTCAATAATCAATTTGAAAATCTGCTGGAAGATTATAATCTTGTAGTGGTCTGGGAAACTGCATATGAAATTAGTCAGACCATGCAATCTTGAGGTTTGCTCAATGTTCCAAATTTTAGATGCTTACAACTGCGTTTTCAACATCAGCAGAGTAAGCTTTGCCCTCCAGTTCATCAGCAATACTCTTGAATGGAACAGTTAATGAGCACGGACTCCTGGCTAACTATGCTCACCTGAAATGATTTGGATGAGAAATGAACAAAAAAATGTGAAGCGAGAGATACAAGTATAGCCATGAGCCATATCCATCAGGTGCTCCTAGTTGTGCTAGTCAGATACACAAGTAATGTCAGATGTTCACTTCTGACCTCTTACTTCAATAGCTTTACAAACTAATTATAGCTTTAGAAACTGAATGTAGACTTGGCCTTCAAATGGTTTACAAACTAATTATAGACTTCTGACTTCAATAGCTCTGCAAACTAATTATAAACTAATTATAGCTATAGAAACTGAATGTAGACTCGGCCTTCAATAGCCTTAGAAACGGAAGTCAAGGAATTCACTTACTGACTGAAGCTTCCAGTTCAAATCTTGCAACTTCTTCGCTGCCTTGTTGGCTCTAGGTTCTGTTCAATATTAGCTCAACAGTGGAAACTTGGAATATACAATGTCTTTACCTTCTGGCACTCCACAAAAGAGCCTGTAATACGGAAACTTGGGTCTTCAGGTTGACTGATAATTAGAGGTTTCACATCGCTTCTATCAACACCACCTCGTGTCTCTATGAGTGTAGTTTCTCAAATGATCTGGTGGTGGAAGAGGGACAAATTTCCTATCTCCAAACTCTATTACGGCAGATTAAATAATCAGGAAATGCATAGAACACATAAAATGATTTTAGCAGAAGAAACATGGAAACAATGCATCCATTATTTTTGATGTTTATCCCTATTGGGTTTATGTCGGTATGCGCGCGCGCGTGTGTTAATTGTTAAAAATGTGAGGATAGGGTCAACTTAGGCCGGGATAATCTATTATAATGTCAGCCTATACTCTGCTCTGCAGTGTGTAGTTTTTAAAATGGGTAGTTCAGAGTCATTCATATGGGAGAATCTACCATGCTCTGTTTTAGCAGAGTGATTCAGTCTGCAGCATAGTTTTTAGTAAAATAGCTACAGAATATCCAAGAAAATAAAGACCCCAAAATGTCAACTACTCCGTACCAGATGAAGAATGTACTAGGCTGATTTGGGAGCTTCAGTTTACAGCTCTAGAATCAGTACATTTTGTAATTTCCATGCAAAATACAATCTACCAGCTAGCAGATACAAATATTTATCCATTCCTTTTCAAACACTGAATGTCAAGTAGGGGGAATACCGCAATGAAGTCACAAATAGTTTACTGCATAACTGAATGAGACATTTATCCATTCCTCTTCAAACACTGAATGTCAAACAAACGCCATGCTGAAACATCACATCCTCAAAATTAAATCAATTTCTGATTTTGTAGAGTAACATAAATCAATCAAGAATAATTTCATTTATGTAATCTCCTTTAACTGGAAAAACTATCTTGTTATTATAGCGACGAGGGAGTTTTTTTTATTTTATATTTTCATCCTGGCTGACTTTATCACGTATTTTGATTTTGTACTTTATAAACTGCAGATTCATGTACGCCAACCTCAACGGCATCTGTGATGGAATCAAACCTAAGGGTTCAGCTCAACAAGGATGTTCTTTTATCAATGGACCATATGATACATCTTTTTATGGCTGGCCACGCAAAATTTCCCAATGAGAAGGGAGTGAAGCGTTTGTTCTTAATGTTACAAGATGAAGGTGTAATGAGTGAGGAAGATTATAGAAATCAAGAGGTATTAAACTATCAAGTTTGACTGTTTCTTTTTTTTTTTGAAAAAGAATTAACAAAAATCGCATAATAGAGTTTTTACAATCAGCAATAGCTTATTTTTCTTGTCAGAGTTGCAAAAAAAGAAAAATTAATGTAGAAAGCAAAATTGTACCTCCTAAATCCCTTGCTAGTTGCTATCGTATTGCATCTATCTGATTCTTCTTTGCCCTTTCATTTACGTTTCAGACTGCAACTTCTAGAGATGTTGTTCGCTACCGCATCATAAAAGACTGCAATTACCTACTTGATAATCCTGACCACATGAAGCATGCGCTCCACAAATTGCGCAATGGAGGCCCACTGCTGGGTGTTATCAGAATTAGTAAGAACTACGACAATTGCTACAAGCTCGGGCATGTCTACAAATATGATCCGGACCTTGTAGACAGAGATGAAAAAGACAATCCAATTTCAGTAACCCATGCAGTTTGCGTCATATCCTTCGCGATTGAGGACAATGTGCCTTTTCTGGAGTGCCAGGATTCACACGGTGATACAAGCAGGAACAAAGGTTTTCTAAAGATCGATGTTACGTCTCTATCCCAACTTTGGAGCATCATAGTGGCGTGAACTGCTTCTGTCTGGTCATATGTAGTTTGATAACTTATTGTTTGTGGTCATATGCAGTTAGATAACTGCTCGTGTGTCTGTGGTTATATGTAGTTTGATAACTTATTGTTGTGGTCACTTTGTACTCATACCTTGATTGATAAACATATTTATTATTGTTATTGCTGTTTCTGTTTCGGATAATATTCATGAATCTATACTTATCAGTGAAATACATGTGTGGTCATGTACTCCTGAAGTGCGTTCTGCTTAGATACAGTATCAATCTATCTCCATTTATGGTATCTCATTTTAATAACACAATTATATTCAAAATAGCACATATGTACACCAAAATAATAATGCTTTTCGGAGCTCTAGGGAGGTGGTAAAAAATCCGAACTTGAGAAATATTTTTAAAAATTCTTTTTTGAGGGAAAATTTCTCTAAAAATTATGAGTATTAATAGATATTTGTATGGAAGACTAGTTCTAAAGGACCTGCCTTTTCATACGTGATGTACAAAAAATTGAAGCGACTTTTATCTTATAGCCACGATTTGTGATTTATATATAGCTCAAAATACAACCTTTTGTTGAGAGAATTCTTATTTGACACTATTTAAAATTTTAATTCCTTATTTGATCTTGAAAACCTTTTTCTTCCATATTCTTAAATTTTCTTTCCTTATTTGACATCATTGTCGGGGGAAGACCCCGGGTAGGGCAAAAGACTAGAAGCAGCTAGCTCAAGGCCGGCTGAGGAGCAGCCGACTGGAGCAGTGGCCGGCTGCCTTGGGAACCGGCTGGCTCAAAATCTACGCTGGTCTAGCCGCGATCGTCTGCGTTGTGGCTGTGCCGACTTCTACATGCCATATCCGACTGAGTTTGTCTCTCCCTAACCGACTCGAGGCTGGCGAGCCTTGCAGGAGAAGGAACTGGAAAGGTGATCCGGGTGTAAAGGTCCACGCTGACCTCATCTCCCGTAAAGTAAGGGGCACTGTGGAGGAACAGTGCCCCGCCTCCGACAGGCCATCATGGCTCAAGCTGCGCCGTACTGCTACAGGATACCGGTGCCGACATAGACGTCTCTCCCACGACGCTTGGTACGTCCTGTCGCCGCTGACTTCGGCAGGACGGACAAGCCTCGACGCCTCAACGGTGCTGACGCCAGCGCCTCGGGAAGGAGCGGAAAGCCGGAGCCAGCGGAGCTGGCCAATAGGTCATAGGGACTTCTTTGTAAACAACCAGCGCCTATATAAGCTGCGCTACCCCCTCTCGTGCGGGGGACGATCGATCACTTCTCGCTTCTAGTCTTAGAGCTGCTCTGGGAGAGAGAGACCTTCGACATTTAGCCTTCCCGAGTAGCCGGATACAGCTCAAGGAGCACCATTGTACTGTGAAATCTCTTATACACTCTAGAGCAGGAGTAGGGGTGTTACCTCCATACGAGGGCCCCGAACCTGGGTACGTCGCCGTGACGCTCATGCTCATACCCGCATCCGGATACCGCCGTAGACCTTTGTAGGAACCACTCTCTTTAGCCATCCTATGGCATATGCCGTGACGATACCACGACATTTGGCGCCCACCATGGGGCAATCAGCGTCTTCGGCCGGTGACTTCATCCGGACGGGCCTCACCATCACCACCGGCGAGTCGCTGTTGGCTGGAGAGCGCTTCAACGCCTCCGCCAGGTCGCCACGCCCGGCCTTCGCGGCAGCATCATCTCCTTCGGCGGCCACGACGTCTACGTCGCCACCGTCGCACCACCGCGCTACCCGCGCCAGATCCTGAGCTGTGCAAGCCCTCCCGTGGAGCCGGCACCAGCCACCGCATCGCCAGCCCTTCCGTCGTGCAGGAGGTCATGGCAACCGGCGACGACGCCGCCGACAAGACCACGCGCGTCCGTGGCCCCGTCCTGGAACGCACCGGCGCAGCCGGCGCATCCGGCTCGGGCCCAAAAGCACTACCACCACCGTCCCGGCTAGACGAAGTCCGGGCAAAGCTGAGCTCCCCGCTCACAGCCGGAGCCGATCCCTCCACCGTCGAGGCAGATTTGGAGGCACATCGCCAGCTGCTCCTCAAGCAGGCTGAAGAGCTGGCTGCTACCAAGCGCCAGCTAGAGATCACCCGGCGCGAGTACGCTCGCGCTCACGGCTTCACGCCAGGCGGCGACAACCCTAGCCGAGCCGGACAGATCCGCCGCAGGGGAGGCGCCTTAGGCGCTGAGATCGACCGCGACGGCGCGGAGGAGCCGGCTCCATCCATGGAGCTGCCGTTCTACAACACCCCTGACAAGAACAGGCGCGCGGCAGAAGCCGCCGCAGAAGAGCTGAGCCTCCTGGAGGGCGAAGAGTTGCGCCGCCAAATAGAGCGGGTAAGAGAGCTGCTCGACATCGCCACCAAGCAGCACGACAACCCAAGGTACGCCCCGGGTACGGCCGACAACCACATGGACGGCCCCAGGGACATGGCCGAGTCATCCTCGCCCGCGCCAAGCCGGCGCCGGGGCTCCCAGGCCACGCACAACAGCTCAAGCCGGACAAGCCGGCTGAGAAGCGGCGGAAGTGGCCGCAGCCGGCCTCCACCAAGACGGAACCAGGAGCACGACTCCGAGCAGGCGACACCAAGGCGCCCGTACCGGCTGGCTCCGGAAGCATCCGGCGCCCGCCAACCGGCCCACTCCCGGCTGGGCCCACGCATCAAGCCGGCTGACGCTCGAGACCGCCTCGACCGGCTCGTCGAATCCCGCATCGCGGAAGAAGGACCAGCCGGCCCCAAGTGCTTTGGCCCGCGGATCCTCAACGAGCCCATGATCGACGAGTTCACGCTCCCGCGCGACACGCCCAAGTACGACGGCACCGCCAAGCCGGAAGACTGGCTGCTGGATTACACCACAATAGTCGACATCGCCAAGGGCAACAAGCGTTGGGCCGTGCGCTACTCCCCTCTGATGCTGGTCGGCTCCGCCCGCACCTGGCTCAACAACCTGCCAGCCGGCAGCATCAACGGCTGGCTGGAGTTTGAGGACGCTTTCGTCAGCAACTTCACCGGCACCTATCGCCAGCCGGGTCGCCCTAACAGCTTGAAATGTGTAAGCAGGGCCCGGAGGAGACGGATCGCGCGTACCTGATGCGCTGGTGCGAAAAGCGCAACTCATGCGAGGGCGTGCACGAGATCCAGGCAGTTAGCTTCTTCATGGCTGGCTGCCGGCCCAACACCATGTTGTGGCACAAGCTGCGCCGCAGTGAACCCAAGACGATGGCCGCCTTGATGGCCATTGCCGGCAAGTATGCGCTGGCTGAGGAAGCTGGCAAGTCCCCGGCTGAAGCTTCGCCGGCTGCGCCCAAGCGCGACAACCACAAGCCGGCCGAGCACAAGTCGGCCGAGGGAGCCTCCCACGGCAGCCGCCGCAACAAATACCGCGGCAAGAGGCACAACGACTAGCCGGACCGCCGGTACGGCTTCGGCCACGTGGCCATCGTGGGAGACAATGCGGCCGGGGGAAGCCCGCGCCAGAAGCAAGACCGGCCCTGGAAGCCCAAGTACACGTTTGAGCAGATGCTCGACTCGCCGTGCAAGTACCACAGCGGCAAGAACCCCTCCAACCACACCACCCGCGACTGCCACTTCACCAAGTGGCTCAACAGCAGCGAGCCACTGCCGCCTCCACCCCCACCTCCACCAGCCGGCGCAGAGAATGCTAACCTCGAGCACCACGAGGCTAACCAAGTGCACCATGGCCGGTACCTGCCCGAGGATGCCACCTACATCATCTTCACCACCGAGCCGGAGGACCAGCAGAGCCGTTCCCTCGAAGTAAACGCGGTCATACCGCCGGTCCCCCAGACCTCAACGGGTCGAGAGACCATCACCTTTGATCACCTCGACACACCGGTTGTCCTGCCGAAGCCGGGCAGCTACGCCATGGTCCTCGACCCCACCATTGGAACAAGCCGGCGCAGCGTGCGCTTCTCGCGCGTCCTCATCGACGGCGGAAACAGCATCAACATCCTCTACCGCGACACAGCCCGCAAGCTGGGCATCCAGGAGAGTGAGCTGCGCCCCACCCCCACCGTCTTCCACGGCATCGTTCCGGGTCCTTCATGCCAACCGATTGGCCAGATCACGCGTGAGGTCATGTTCGGCAAGACGGACCACTTCCGCACAGAGAAGATCGAGTTCGAGGTGGTGGATTCGGTCAGTCCCTACCATGCGCTCCTAGGCCGTCCGGACCTGACCAAGTTCATGGCGGTGCCCCACTATGGGTACCTGAAGATGAAGCCGCCGGGCCCAAAAGGGGTCATCACCGTAGCCGGCGACTATCGCCGCTCCATGGAGTGTGCCACACAGAGCTCCAAGATGGCTCAAACGCTGGTCATTGCTACCGAGAAGCAGCTCATCCACGACGCCGTCGCCATGGCCAAAGCCGCGCAGACGGACATGCCGACTGTAGGCAACCTGGCTGGGACGACTCACTTCCAGCTGGCGAACGACACGAAGAAGATCCTGCTGGACCCGGTGATAACGCGTGAAGCACACGTCCGTTGGGAACCCCAAGAGGAAGGTGTGATGCGTACAGCAGCAAGTTTTCCCTCAGTAAAACCAAGGTTATCGAACCGGTAGAAGATGAAGGCCACGTAAAGGTTGTTGGTGAAGGAGTGTAGTGCGGCGCAACACCAGGGATTTCGGCGCCAACGTGGACCTGCACAACACAATCAAAATACTTTGCCCCAACTTAACAGTGAGGTTGTCAATCTCACCGGCTTGCTTTAAACAAAGGATTAAACGTATGGTGTGGAGAACGATGTTTGTTTGCAAAGAACAACAGAGAACAATGATTGCAATAGATTGTATTTCAGATGTAAAAGAATGGACCGGGATCCACAGTTCACTAGTGGTGTCTCTCCAATAAGATAAATAGCATGTTGGGTGAACAAATTACATTTGGGCAATTGACAAATAGAGAGGGCATAACAATGCACATACATATCATGATGACTACTATGAGATTTACTTAGGGCATTACGACAAAGAACATAACCGCTATCCAACATGCATCCATGCCTAAAAAGTCCACCTTCGGGTTAGCATCCGCACCCCTTCCAGTATTAAGTTGCAAACAACAGACAATTGCATTAAGTATGGTGCGTAATGTAATCAACACAAATATCCTTAGACAAAGCATTGATGTTTTATCCCTAGTGGCAACAACACATCCATAACCTTAGAACTTTCTGTCACTGTCCCAGATTCAATGGAGGCATGAACCCACTATCGAGCATAAATACTCCCTCTTGGAGTCACAAGTATCAACTTGGCCAGAGCCTCTACTAGCAACGGAGAGCATGCAAGATCATAAACAACACATATATGATAGATCAATAATCAACTTGACATAGTATTCCATATTCATCGGATCCCAACAAACACAACATGTAGCATTACAAATAGACGATCTTGATCATGTTAGGCAGCTCACAAGATCTAAACATGATAGCACAAGAGGAGAAGACAACCATCTAGCTACCTATGGACCCATAGTCCAAGGATGAACTACTCACGCATCAATCCGGAGGCGGGCATGATGATGTAGAGTCCTCCGGTGATGATTCCCTCTCCGGCAGGGTGCCGGAGGCGATCTCCTGAATCCCCCGAGATGGGATTGGCGGCGGCGGCGTCACAATAACTTTCTCGTATCGTGGCTCTCGGTACTAGGGTTTTCGATGGAGAGAATAATTAGGCGAAGGGGCAGAGTCGAGGGGGCGGCCGAGGGGCCCACCCCATAGGCCGGCGCGGCCAGGGGCCCCACTGCGCCGCCTTGTGGGGTGGCCGCCTCGCGTCCCTGATACGCGTACAACACGCGTCCGTTGGGAACCCCAAGAGGAAGGTGCGATGCGTACATCGGCAAGTTTCCCTCAGTAAGAAACCAAGGTTTATCGAACCAGTAGGAGCCAAGAAGCACGTTGAAGGTTGATGGCGGCGAGTGTAGTGCGGCGCAACACCGGGATTCCGGCGCCAACGTGGAACCTGCACAACACAACCAAGATACTTTGCCCCATAGTAACAGTGAGGTTGTCAATCTCACCGGCTGTAACAAAGGATTAGATGTATAGTGTGGATGATGATGTTTGCAGAGAACAGAAAACGAGTATTGCAAGATTGTATTCGATGTAAAGAATGGACCGGGGTCCACAGTTCACTAGTGGTGTCTCTCCCATAAGAAATAGCATGTTGGGTGAACAAATTACAGTTGGGCAATTGACAAATAAAGATGGCATGACAATGCACATACATGTTATGATGAGTAGTGTGAAATTCAATTGGGCATTACGACAAAGTACATAGACCGCTATCCAGCATGCATCTATGCCTAAAAAGTCCACCTTCAGGTTATCATCCGAACCCCTTCCAATATTAAGTTGCAAATAACAGACAATTGCATTAAGTATGGTGCGTAATGTAATCAACACAAATATCCTTAGACATATCATTGATGTTTTATCCCTAGTGGCAACAACACATCCACAACCTTAGAACTTTCACTGTCCCAGATTTAATAGAGGCATGAACCCACTATCGAGCATAAATACTCCCTCTTGGAGTTACAAGTAACGACTTGGCCAGAGCCTCTACTAATAACACAGAGAGCATGCAAGATCATAAACAACACATAGATGATAGATTGATAATCAACATAACATAGCATTCCATATTCATCGGATCCCAACAAACGCAACATGTAGCATTACAAATAGATGATCTTGATCATGTTAGGCAGCTCACAAGATCTAACAATGATAGCACAATAAGGAGAAGACAACCATCTAGCTACTGCTATGGACCCATAGTCCAGGGGGAACTACTCACATCACTCCGGAGGCGACCATGGCGGTGAAGAGTCCTCCGGAGATGATTCCCCTCTCCGGGGTGCCGGAGGCGATCTCCTGAATCCCCCGAGATGGGATTGGTGGCAGCGGCGTCTCGGAAGGTTTTCCGTATCGTGGCTCTCGGGGAGTTATTATCGACGAAGGCTTCTTATAGGCGAAGGGTAGGTTTAGGGGCGACGGGGCCCCACGCTAGGACCGCGCGGCCAGGGGTGGGCCGCCGCCCGGCGTGTCGCGCCTCGTCGCCCCACTCGTTCCCCTCGGTCTTCCGGAAGCTTCGTGGAAAAATAAGATCCCGGGCGTTGATTTCGTCCAATTCGAGAATATTTCCTTACTAGGATTTCTGAAACCAAAAACAGCAGAAAAAACAACCGGCTCTTCGGCATCTTGTTAATAGGTTAGTGCCGGAAAATGCATAAATATGACATAAAGTATGTATAAAACATTTAGGTATTGTCATAAAACTAGCATGGAACATAAGAAATTATCGATACGTTGGAGACGTATCAACATCCCCAAGCTTAGTTCCTACTCGTCCCGAGTAGGTAAACGATAACAAAGATAATTTCTGAAGTGACATGCTATCATAATCTTGATCAATACTATTGTAAGCACATGTAATGAATGCAGCGATTCGAAGCAATGGTAAATACAATGGTTAAACAACTGAATCATATAGCAAAGACTTTTCATGAATAGTACTTTCAAGACAAGCATCAATAAGTCTTGCATAAGAGTTAACTCATAAAGCAATAAATTAAAAGTAAAGGCATTGAAGCAACACAAAGGAAGATTAAGTTTCAGCGGTTGCTTTCAACTTGTAACATGTATATCTCATGGATAGTTGTCAACATAAAGTAATATAATAAGTGCAATAGGTAAACATGTAAGAATCAATGCACAATTAACACAAGTGTTTGCTTCTAAGATGGAAGGAAATAGGTAAACTGACTCAACATAAAAGTAGAAGAATGGCCCTTCGAAGAGGGAAGCATTGATTGCTATATATGTGCTAGAGCTTTTATTTTTAAAACAAGAAACAATTTTGTCAACGGTAGTAATAAAGCATATGTATTATGTATAAGATATCCTACAAGTTGCAAGCCTCATGCATAGATTACCATTAGTGCCCGCACCTTGTCCTAATTAGCTTGGATTTACATGGATTATCATCGCAATACATATGTTTTAACCAAGTATCACAAAGGGGTACCTCTATGCCGCATGTACAAAGGTCTAAGGAGAAAGCTCGCATTGGATTTCTCGCTTTTGATTATTCTCAACTTAGACATCCATACCGGGACAACATAGATAACAGATAATGGACTCCTCTTTAATGCATAAGCATTCAACAACAAATAATATTCTCATAAGAGATTGAGGATTGTTGTCCAAAACTGAAACTTCCACCATGGATCATGGCTTTAGTTAGCGGCCCAATGTTCTTCTCTAACAATATGCATACTCTAACCATTCAACTCATGATAAATCACCCTTACTTCAGACAAGACGAACATGCATAGCAACTCACATGATATTCAACAAAGATAGTTGATGGCGTCCCTAGGAACATGGTTATCGCTCAACAAGCAACTTAATAAGAAATAAGATACATAAGTACATATTCAATACCACAATAGTTTTTAAGCTATTTTTCCCATGAGCTATATTTGCAAAGACAAAGAATGGAATTTTAAAGGTAGCACTCAAGCAATTTACTTTGGAATGGCAGAGAAATACCATGTAGTAGGTAGGTATGGTGGACACAAATGGCATAGTTTTTGGCTCAAGGATTTTGGATGCATGAGAAGTAATCCCTCTCAATACAAGGCTTAGGCTAGCAAGGTTATTTGAAGCAAACACAAGTATGAACCGGTACATCAAAACTCACATAAAAACATATTGCAAGCATTATAAGACTCTACACTGTCTTCCTTGTTGTTCAAACCCTTGCTAGAAAATATCTAGACCTTAGAGAGACCAATCATGCAAACCAAATTTTAGCAAGCTCTATGTATTTCTTCACTAATAGGTGCAAAGTATATGATGCAAGAGCTTAAACATGATCCATATGAGCACAACAATTGCCAAGTATCAAATTATCCAAGACATTATACCAATTACCACATGTAGCATTTCCCGTTTCCAACCATATAACAATTAACGAAGCAGTTTCAACATTCGCCATGAACATTCAGAATAAAGCTAAGGACATATTTGTCCATATGCAACAGCGGAGCGTGTCTCTCTCCCACACAATGAATGCTAGGAACCAATTTTATTCAAACAAAACAAAAACAAAATCATACAGACGCTCCAAGTAAAGCACATAAGATGTGATGGAATAAAAATATAGTTTCACTAGAGGAACCTGATAATGTTGTCGATGAAGAAGGGATGCCTTGGGCATCCCCAAGCTTATATGCTTGAGTCTTCTTGAAATATGCAGGGATGAACCACGGGGCATCCCCAAGCTTAGAGCTTTCCCTCTCCTTGATCATATTGTATCATCCTCCTCTCTTGATCCTTGAAAACTTCCTCCACACCAAACTCAAAACAACTCATTAGCAAAGTACAAAGGCATTGAATCTGTCAAAACATAGCAGAACAGTCCGTAAAGACGAATTTTTAGGTGCACCAGACTTGCTCAAATGAAAATGCTCAAATTGAATGAAAGTTGCGTACATATCGAGGATTACTCATGAATTTTCGCAGAGTTTTGTGAGTTTCCTAAGAGTTATACTCAAATTCGTGACAGCTAGAAATCTGTTTCTGCGCAAATCCAAATCTAGTATGAACCTTACTATCAAAGACTTTACTTGGCACAACAATGCAATAAAATAAAGATAAGGAGAGGTTGCTACAGTAGTAACAACTTCCAAGACTCAAATATAAAACAAAAGTGCAGAAGTAAAATCATGGGTTGTCTCTCATAAGCGCTTTTCTTTAACGCCTTTCAGCTAGGCGCATAAAGTGTGAATCAAGTGTTATCAAAAGATGATGCATCAACAGTGGGGTTTGGAGTTTTCTCAACTATGCATTGTATCTTATCTATGTAAGTTTCAGAGGCTCCTTTTTCATTACTCTTAGGCTTGCTATTCTCATCAAACAAATTTTCAGGAACAATCCAATCGTAATTCTTTTCTAGTGCCTCGCACATTCCTAAGAGCTTGCAAGGTATTGATGTTTTAATATCCCCCTCATAATTAACTTGATTAGTGTACTTTTGTCTTTCTTTTTTCCATCTTTTCAAGGATATACTAGCAAAGTTGGTATAAGATCCAAGCATATTATATTTAGTAAAGACTTTTCTAGCTTCTCTTGCTATACCACCAAATTCTTTAAGAAGGGTTTCTAATATAAAATCTTTCTTTTCTCCTTCTTCCATATCACAGAGTGTAAGAAACATATGTTGGATCACGGGATTGAGATTAACAAATCTAGCTTCTAACGCGTGTACTAAAGAAGCAATAGCAATTTCATAAGTAGGAGCAAGTTCTACCAAGTGTCTATCTTCAAAATCTTCAACCGTACTAATATGAGTGAAAAAATCGTCTATATTATCTTTTCCAATGATAGACCCTCGTCCTACCGGTACATCTTTAAGAATAAACTTAGGAGGAAACATGATGAAATAAGTAAAGTAAATGCAAGTAACTAATTTTTTTGTGTTTTTAATACGGGGAACGCAAACAAGATAGTAAATAAAGTAAAACAAGTAACTAATTTTTTTTTGTATTTTGATATAGTGCAGCAAACAAAGTAGTAAATAAAAATAAAGCAAGACAAAACACAAGCAAAGAGATTGGAAGTGGAGACTCCCCTTGCAGCGTGTCTTGATCTCCCCGGCAACGGCGCCAGAAAAATGTGCTTGATACGCGTACAACACGCGTCCGTTGGGAACCCCAAGAGGAAGGTGTGATGCGTACATCGGCAAGTTTCCCTCAGTAAGAAACCAAGGTTTATCGAACCAGTAAGAGCCAAGAAGCACGTTGAAGGTTGATGGCGGCGGAGTGTAGTGCGGCGCAACACCATTCCTGCGCCAACGTTGAACTTGCACAACACAACCAAGATACTTTGCCCCAACGTAACAGTGAGGTTGTCAATCTCACCGGCTTGCTGTAACAAAGGATTAGATATATAGTGTGGATGATGATGTTTGCAGAGAACAGTAGAGAGTATTGCAGTATGTATTCGATGTAAAGAATGGACCGGGGTCCACAGTTCACTAGTGGTGTCTCTCCCATAAGAAATAGCATGTTGGGTGAACAAATTACAGTTGGGCAATTGACAAATAAAGATGGCATGACAATGCACATACATGTTATGATGAGTAGTGTGAAATTCAATTGGGCATTACGACAAAGTACATAGACCGCTATCCAGCATGCATCTATGCCTAAAAAGTCCACATTCAGGTTATCATCCGAACCCCTTCCAGTATTAAGTTGCAAACAACAGACAATTGCATTAAGTATGGTGCGTAATTGTTGAGCACCAAAACCCACCGGCGAGTAGCGACGGTCAACACGGAGAGCCGGGAGGCTCACAGGACTGCTGGTGGGCCCTGGTCCCTCGGGCGATGGCCCGCAATGGTCCGGCACACGAGTGGTGCAGGCGTGCCACGACCTATACCCGGTCGGGAAGGTGATGGATTGCTTCGACTAGTTTACTGCATGGCATACACGTAAACATTAAATACGAGCCTCGATCGGCTCTCAGGTTATCCTGTGAATCGGCTCAAGGAGCCGATCCACCCATGATTTGTATTGGGTTTACGACAACATGGTGGTCCTGCTTGATCAATATTAAGCTAAAACGTTCTACGACGATCTAGGGTTTTCACCGCATAACCGGAACATCCTACACGTAGTTGAGCCTGGCAGATACGTAAGATGATAGAAAACCAGCCCTAAACAAGGCCTAAAAACCAACATGGTGTTGATTCCCGGAACATCCTCTCTAGGACCAGTAAGCTATACCTTACGCTCTACTGGATCATTCAACCCGTTTGCAAGGCCTAACTATGCAGATATCAAACTAATCCTTGGAAAACAAGGAACGATCATAACGGATCAAATCTACTAAATAAAGATTAAGCAAGGTGTTGCCCTTACACCTAAAATAGGTGTAAAGGCAGCTAAACATCTAGGGATAGCATAACTAAGCGAATTCATCAAGATAATATCGATGCTAACCCTAACACATCTATGATAACAGCGTTGCTCGCCATCAACAAGGCTTCAGTACGAGCAACGCATGAACAACGAATAAACTTGATACTGCCTAGATCGCAAGATGCGATCTAGGTAGCATGGTGCTTACCTGGAAGAAACCCTCGAAACAAGGGGTGGCGATGCGCCTAGATTGGTTTGTTGTGAACGTGATCGTCCTCCTTTCAATAACCCTAGATACATATTTATAGTCCGTAGACTTTCTAACTTGGGAATAAACCCAACCGTGTACGAGCTAAACTCTATCTCTTAATTCTAACCGACACGTATCCTACTATAATTTACAGATACACGGGCAATCTAGCCCAAACTCTTGTACAAGGCCGATTCATGAATATTTGCCATACATATTCTCTAAACCCATCTCCGTCACGGCCCATCTCCAATGCGGTCAAAATCTGGTGATAACACATGCCCCCCTGGTTTTGGCAATAATAATTCCAAAACCACTCTGTTTTTTCTTCGTCGGGTCATGTCGTGGCAGAGCAGAACCGTCGCAGTATCCTTCATCATGATGCCTTGCCTTCTCAACTTCTCTGCACGATTTGACAGTTTTTGGCACCACTTCCTCGGAAACCGCTTTGGCATTAAATCTCCACTATATCCCCTTTATTTAACCGCGCCGAGCAGTTTGCCTCTTCATCCTCTTTCTCTATACTAGCCATCGGCAAAAAACCCCCTTCCTCTGCAACCATGTCTTCCTCCTCCTCCTCTGCCTCATCGGGCCTCTCCTCCTCATCTTCTTCCTCCCGTGAGCCCACGTCGGAGTGGGACTCGCTGGCGGCGTACGATCTCCGCGCCCCAGAGAAGTGGGACCAGGAGGACCATGATTCCTCCGTATGGTCCGAGGATGACAAGTCCTTGACCGATGGAGACGACGACTTCCAGTTCCTCGCCGATGGGGAGCTGGAGGAGGAGAGCGAAGATGACCTCTTCTCCTGGGACGACTTCACCTCCTCCGACGAGGAGGAGGAAGAGGAGGAGGACGACTCCTCCGACGAGTATCCGCCGGTGAAACGCTTCCCGCCGGGTCGGATGACGACGACGACGAGGAGGAGGAGGAAGAAGCCCATGTCGGGAGGCGGAGCGCGCCGGCGCGGCGTCGACGAGGCGGCAGCCGGCGACGACGAGGGCAGCGACGACCCTTAGATTAGGGACTACTAGCATAGGACTAGTAGTAGTAATCGGCTCCTCTTTTGTTCTTCTTTTCTTGAGCAATCGGCTCTTCTCTGTAAAAATCCCCTTTTATTAATGAAGAAAGTATTTCTATGCCGATTTTGCTTTCATATCAATTTGCCGATTGTCAAAGCAAGTCAACGCGTAAAGAGCCGATGGCATTGCATCGGCCTTTGCCATAAAACGTGAATAAGGCCCAATCAGTTGCCTAATCAAACAGTAACTCATGGCCACGCGAACACGCAGATTTAACTCCACAGTGAATCCAATGGCAGAATCCAATGACAGAATCACCTCGCGCCACTGTAGAGCCTCTATATGTAATATGATAACTGCTCAATTGAGCTTGTACCTCTAGAGTCGATGGCTGTGCATCGGCTTTTAGTCTGAAGTCGATGTCTGTGCATCGGCTGTACTTGTATCTTGTTGTTTTGCATATTTCTCTAAAGTCGATGTCCGTGCCTCGGCTGTGATTTGTATGTAAATTTTTTTTACTGGCCGATTTTTATGCATCGGCCCCCATATTTCACTGTCCGTCATCCCACATGCTTGGGAAATATTTCTTGAGATGTTGACGATTGACAGCTACCGGGAATTTAACACCGTCCAGCTGCTCAAGCATGTATGCATTACCCTTCAAAACCTGGTCGACTCTGTACGGACCGTGCCAATTAGGAGACCATTTACCATATGCTTTATCCTTAGTCCCTAATGGCAACACAGCTTCCCATACTAGATCACCAACCTGAAACTCCTTTGGTCTCACCTTCTTATTGTATGCGCGGCTACCTTGGCTTTGTTCTCTTTAATCTTCTCCAACGACCAAAGTCTGAGTTCCGTTAAATCCTCAATACTATCACTCATCAGGGCTGCATATTCTTCAGTTTTTAGATCATTCTGAAACGTAACACGTCTCTACGGCCTCTTGTCCATAGACCAGCTGGTATGGCGAGGTTTTTATAGCCCCATGACATGACATGCGATAAGCCCACAAAGCTTCTGACAATACCTCATGCCAACGTCTAGGGTGCTCGTCAACTTTTCTCTTAATCAGCTTGATGAGGCTCTGGTTAGGCGCTTTGCCCATTTGCTTGAGCATAGTATGGAGACGATCGGATCAGCTTAATTCCCATGTCGTCGCAGAACTTTCAACTCCTTAGAAATGAAGACCGAACCTCCATCGGTCGTGATAGTCTGGGAATCCCGAATCTATGAATGACATGTTCTTTCACAAAATTGATAACATCTTCTGATTTTACTGACTTCATAGGGACGGCTTCCACCCATTTAGTGAAATAATATGTAATGGCCAAAATCCACTCGTGGCCTTTGCTCGATGCAGGATGGATTTTGCCGATCATGTCCATGCCCTAACCTCGAAATGGCCAAGGCTTGATGATGGGGTTCATTGCTGATGCGGGCACCATCTGAATTTTCCCAAACATCGACACGCTTGACACCTTTATAGTACCTAACGCAGTCCTCAAGCATCTTGGGCAGTAAAACCCGATCGCTGATCAACCACTTCATCTTATGAGCCGATTGGTGAGTTCCACAGGCGCCTTCGTGTACCTCGTGCAAGAGCCGATTCGACTCGGCTGGTCCCAGCATTTGAGAAGTAACCCCTCCAAAGTCCTGTAGAACATATCATCTCCTATAAGGACATATTTCATGGCCTTGTACCTTATCTGTTTAGGTGCCCCCCGAGCCGGATCCTTCAAGTAATTGAAGATATCGGCTCTCCAGTCATCCTGTTCCAGGAACTGCACCTGAACATCAGATCCATCTGGTATGTCCTTGTAGCCTGACGCCATCTGTGCAAGATCGTTGGCCTCGGTATTTTGCGATCTTGGGACCCAATTGAAGTTGATGTACCGAAATTGTGTCATCAACTCTCGGCATTGCATCCATAATGGGAAGAGTGACTCACTCTCACACTTATATTCCTCCGTGAGCTGGGAAATCACCAATTTAGAGTTTCCAAAAAATTCCACAGCCCGGCTTCCAAAAGCAACTCCATCCCCTTTCGTATTGCCTCATACTCGGCGACATTGTTGGTGCAAGGGGTAGATAACCTGATGGAGAAGGAATATGTTGCCCCCGGGCGACACGAGTAGAATGCCGATGCCACAACCATCATCACAAGCCGATCCGTCGAAGAACATAGCCCATGCACGTACAGACAATGCTGCTATATCCGTGTTGATTCGTTCAGCAATAAGATCGGCCAACGCTTGTCCCTTGACTGCTTTTGCGGGCTGATACCGGAGGTCAAATTCCGATAATGCAAACATCCACTTGCCGAGTCGGCCTTTCAACACAGGAGCCGACAACATATGTTTGATGACGTCCGACTTGCATATGATGATAATTTCCGCTGACAGAAAGATGTGACGAAGCTTGGTGCAGGTAAAAAATAGGCAGAGGCACAACTTCTCGATCTCAGGGTACCTTGTCTCTGCGTCCAACATCCTTCTGCTGACGTAGAAATCCACCCTCTCCAGACCATCATAATGTTGCACCACCACTGAGGCGATGAAGGTGTCAGCCACTGATAAGTAAATGTAGAATGGTCTGTCTTGCTGAGGTGGAACTAACACAGGCGGCGTCGTTAGATACTGTTTAATCTCGTCAAACGCTCGCTGCTGCTCTGCCCCCCAGTGAAACTCGTCATCAGATTTAATTTTAACCAATGCCATGAACGGCTCAATTCGTCCTGACAGATTGGAGATGAACCGTCGGACGAAGTTGATCTTGCCGATGAGACATTGGAGCTCCTTCTTCGTGGTAGGTGGCTGCATGGTTCGTACTGCCTCCTGACTTTTCAGGCCGATCTCAATTCCACGTTCATGAACCAAAAAGCCCAAGAACTGAACGGCCGTTACACCAAAAGCACACTTCTATGGATTCATTCTTAGCCCGAATTTTCTAGTTCGGTCCAGGATGCGTCGCAAATCCTCCAAGTGCCCTTCCATGGAGACAGACTTGACCACCACGTCATCGATGTAAATTTCCACCAACTTGCCGATCAGATCATGAAAGATGTAATTCATGGCTCTTTGGTATGTTGCACGGCATTCTTCAGTCCAAAAGTCATGACTACATACTCAAACAAGCCCACTGACCCTGGTACTCTGAATGCAGTCTTGTGTATATCTTCTGGAGCCATGAAAATTTGGTTGTAGCCGGCATTTCCATCCATGAAACTTAACACCTTATGACCAGCAGCTGCATTGATCAATGTCTCTGCTACCGGCATTGGGTACTCGTCCTTTGGAGTAGCTCTGTTGAGATCTCGAAAATCTATGGCGACACGCCATCGGCCGTCCTTTTTCTGTATAGGTACGATACTAGAAATCCATTCAGCGTACCTGCATGGCCTGATGAACCCGGCCTCCAACATCTTCTCGATCGCTTTCTTGACTTCTTCTAGAATTTCGGCCTTCATCTGACGTGCTCGTTGCTGGAACGGCCGAAATCCTTTCTTGAGAGGGAGCCGATGATCAATGATGCTCCTGTCTAACCCAGGCATTTCCGTGTAATCCCATGCAAAGCAATCTGGGTATTCTTTCAACAGAGCTATCATCGGCTCCTCAGATGTGGATCTAACTTTTTGCTGATAAAAGTTGGTCGTGGCTTATCCCCAGGACCAATGCTCATCAACTGATGTAAACCCATACCCTAGATTTCCGTCGCCTGCTAGATCAATGCTCAACACAGGCAAAACGTATGGTGAGGATAACATGGGCCGATTGCTGGAATCGGCCCCCACTTTGATTGTATTGCTCAATGGAGGTTTACATCTTGTTCGTGCTCTACTTCGGGAAGAAGTCCCGTTACTATGACTTCGTGACATGTTTGAGTTGAGATGATTACTTCTTATTTTTTGGGGCCGATCACAGGGATCGGCCTTGCCACGTACGTCCATAGACTTTGATCTTGCTACACTGTTAGGCCGGTGGATAAGACCAGCCTCACCCCGTTTTTTGTCAGTTCGATGCGCTCACAGTCGTCCAAACTGACTCCGGAGAGTAGCTCTTGGTCTTCCGCTTCCCAAATGTTCATGCCAGCCGTTGAGATCTCGGCTGAGTAATCTGCATGGACGACCTCGACTTCATCTCCATCCCACTGTATCAAGCATTGGTGCATTGTGGATGGAATGCAGCAGTTGGCGTGAATCCAATCCCTCCCTAGCAGGATAGCGTAGGTGCTTTTGCTATCGACGATGAAGAATGACGTAGGGATGGTTTTTCTGCCTATGGTCAGATCCACGTTGAGAACACCTTGTGCTTCTGATGCTTGGCCGTTGAAGTCGCTCAATGTGACGTTGGTATTGATCAGATCTGCGCTAGAGCGTCCCAGACGACGTATCATGGAGTATGGCATTATGTTGACTGCCGCTCCCGTGTCAACCAGCATCTTGTTGACATGCTGCCCGTTGATATAACCTCTTAAGTAGAGGGACTTCAGATGCCTGTAGCTCTTTTCTCGTGGCTTTTCAAAGATAACCGGCCGTGGGACGCAGTCAAGCGGTACTACAGGTGCCTCTTCTGTTCTTGGAGCACAAAACTCCGAGGGAAGGATGAACACCATGTTTGTGCCAGGCCGATGCCTTATCATCGGCTTTCTTGTTTGGGGCGCCACTCTTTCTTACGTGGACGACCCTCCTCGTCCGAATTTGCTGAATTTCGCGGGAGATCGGGCCTTTCCTTAATGTGTGCAGGTATAACTTCTCGGCTTCCTCCAAGCTACGTAGTCGCTGAACCCTACGTTTTTGAGAGTGGCTGAGTCCATCAGGGCACCACCTTGGCCGGTGGTATCTATCTTCTTCTTCTTCTTCTTCTTCTTCTTCTTCTTCTTCTTCTTCATCTTCTAACTCCTCGAGATCTTCCACCCGAGAGGACTCAGCTTGCTTGTTCCGAGATGGGAGAGGCCCTAGACGTTTGAACACTGACACGTCACTTGTGTCCTTCTTCCTCTGTCTACATTCTGGGCAGTTGCCGATTGTAGGCAATCGGCTCATCCCTGAGTCCCAGCAATGCTTAAAGAAAGGACAATCCCAGTGTCTGTCCATGTTTTCCTGCTCTCTCGACTTTTCCTTAGCACGACGCTCATATCCTTCATCGTCTCTATCATACCGACGATATTTTCTGTTGCCCACGCTAGACCGACGATCTCTTTTGTCGTCGACATCGTATCGTCGGCGTTGGTCGTGCTGGCGCTCATATTTGTTAAGGAGATGCTCGGAGAGTGGTCGTTGGTACCGCACATTCCTCACTTGTTCCTCTGTGATGTAGCGCTTGTCATCATATCGGGGCCGGTCGCGTGGGCCGGCCTCCTCTTTTTCCTTGCCACAAGAGCGACTGCTTTCTTCTTTGTCCTTACCAGGGTGGTATACAGGCCCCACCATGTTAATGCTGAACGAGAAATCTGGCTGGCGCCTCGCGGTGTGATTGCACTCCACCATGTTAACGGGGAAACGGTTGCGTGTCCACTTTCATGGCGTACTGGCTGAAAATCAGACGGCCTTGTTCTATCGCCATTTGGATCTGCGACGCAACACTTTGCGATCGGTGGTATGGGTGAGCAGTGATGCCACTTGCGGTATGCCTTCCGTACATCTCTTGCACCGTAGGGATTTTATAGCCTTCGGGTAACTTTTGCTTCTCCTTGAGTAAGAGGTCGAAAATCTGCTCGGCTTTGCTTACGTCGAAGTCGAACCCTTTTGCAGGACCTTGCGGTTTAACCCATTTGCGAGACACGGGGTTTTCCCCGAGTCCATTCAGCCACGGCTACTCCTGATCTCCTGCGAGTCTTCATCTTCTTCTGCCTCAAACAAGATTAGCGGCGTTTGAATTTGTCCTGGTACAATTCTGGGTGGCGCTGCTCATACAATGATAGTTTCTGAACCATATCAGCCAGTGAAGTGTACTCTGCTTGGAAAGCCATATCCTTGATCGGCGACGCGACACCTAATACTGCCAGATCGACTGCTTCTTTCTCATTCAAACGAGCCGAATAACATCGGTTCCTGACGGTCCTGAAGCGCTGAATGTATTCCGATACCGTCTCTCCGCGCTTCTGTACTTGTGCCGGATCGGCAATGCCAGCCGGAAGCCTCTGAGTGGTATTGCATGTGGAACTGCTCTTCCATATGCTTCCAAGTCCGGATTGAATTTGGTGGCAGCGGTGTACCACCCGCCCGATCTGTGAGAGATTGTTGCGAAAACCTCACAGTAAGCTGGTGCGATGCCGAAATCATGCCCAAGCTGGCCAAATATCGGCTCACATGCTCAATTGAGCTAGACCCTTCTGATCCACTAAACTTTGAGAACTCAGGGAGCCGATACTTAGGTGGTAGTGGAATCAAATCATACTCGTTGGGGTACGGCTTGGAATAGCCGATTGCCCTCCTCTTCGGCACCATGCCGAACTGGTCTCTCAAGATTGCACTGATCTGGTCCACGGTGTTAGCTGCAGGAGCTGAGCTTTGATGATTCGTGGCGGTCGCATATTTAGCTAGCCACGCCTGCTTCTCGGGATACGATCCAGAAACCCCTCATGCTGTTCCAGAAATCCCTCCTGCTGCAACCTGGTTCGTGCGCGTCCAGTTATTGCAATCCGGCACGTATGTGCACATGTATCTGTGCGGGATCTCCTTAGGTGGTTCATACAAGAACTGGCAATCACTAGGATCGCCACCGATCTTGTAGACAACGTATGCCGGTGAGCCCGACAGTTCTGGAGCTGCTAGCGCGAATGGTAGCTGCGGCCTGGTCTGGAATGGTATCTCCCTTGGTGAGTCCCTAGGGTAGGTCCTGACGGGGAGTACTGATGCTTCATGATTTCCTGGATCACGCGAAGCGCAACGCGCTCAAAAGCGTTTACCAGGCTCTCAGAATGATGGTGTAGCGAATGAGCCACCATGTAATTGATCTCCTGGCGCAGAGATCCGGTGCGTTCTTCTGAAGAAGTAGACAGATCTACTCCATCGAGAGCGCCTTCAACTGAGAACCCTTTCCACCTAATGCCATGTGTGCGGGTCCTCTCGAAAGAGCCGATGAGGTCGGCTTCGAAGAGAGCCTTAAGCTCGTTATACTTCTTTTTATGCTCCTCAGTCAGATCTTCGTACGTGACTGGGTCTTCCGCCATCTCTGGTGCAGACGTTGATGCAGTTGATGTAGAAGAATGTCCCACTAGGCGTGCCAGAATGTGTTGACCATCAAAACCCACCGGCGAGCAGCGACAGTCAACACGGAGAGCCGGAGGCTCCCAGGACTGCTGGTGGGCCCTGGTCCCTCGGGCGACTGCCCGCAATGCTCCGGCATGCACGTCAGCTGGTGACCAGTAGCCTGCACGGGAGGTTGAATTGATTGCTTAGTGTCGTTGCCTAATCGACGGTACCTCGGAGGAGGGATCCTCACGAGGGGAGAAGAAGTAGGGGCCATAGGGCGGAGTGCACACGGGACGGTGGTACGCGAGTTACCCAGCTTCGGAACACCTGCACGATGACGGGGCCTACTGCTGCTTGTCTGGAATTATCTGGGCGCTTTCGCGTTGTTACAATGAGTTGTGGTTGTGCCTCTAGGGCTCCCGGGATCCGGCTTATAAAGGCGCACAGATCTAGGGTTTACATGGAGAGTCCTAGCCGGATTACAGATAGCCTAACTACGGTACAACATCTTGTCGTGCACGTCACGGATCCGCCTTCCTTACATGTCGTACTGGATCCGGGTTCCTCTTGGGCCTCCATGGATCCGGGTTACTCCCAAGGTCGGTCGGATCCGGCTTCTGTTCCTGGGCCGGACATCTTCCGTCAGGATCAACAACAACTGGGCCGCCCGATGGGCCACATGCCTCATCACCGTCGGTGGGCCACCCGGGCTTGCCGGATCTAGGCACTGTCGATGGTACACCCATGAAGTATACCCACAACAGTAGCCCCCGAGTTCTCCGAGTTTCGCCTGCAGTTTCCGCCATGCTTCTGCCGTAAGTTTCCGGCATCATTGGTAACGCGGAGAAACTTGAAGAGCTCCAACTTTGCATTTTCTTCTTTTCCCAACTTTCAGTCGGAAAATGCTCCCATCCTGCGGGACTTCATCCATCGACATTCCAAAGAACATTTCCGGGTTACTCCCTGCTCGCGAATGGAAGCTAACTTACTCTCACGCAATTACCCGGAATCTTAAAGACTCAAACGGTTCCGCCAATTCTGCGCCATTTTCGCGCGATTTCTGCGAACTTATCTCTAGCCATTTTTACCGTTAGGGTTTGGGACACGTGTCACGCATCCAACGGCGCAACGCTTGCGTTCCGACCACAGGATGCGGAGCACGAATCTTATCCCTTCAGCCTATAAATATCCACCGTCGAGGCCCTTACCCTCATTCACCCCCTTCTCACCTCTCTGCCGAGCGCCGCCCGTGAGCTCTTCCTCCGCCGCGCCGGATCCTGCCGGAATAGTCGCCGGAGCCTCACCGGAGCGAATCCACCACCGCAGTGTTCTTCGTGTTCTTAACTCCGGCGAGCCACCGCGCGGAAAACTCGTCGCCGGCAGCTCAGGCCACCGCATTCGCCATTACGGTAAGTCTTCGAGCTTCACTCTTACGCCGTAGTTGGTAGGGGTGAATTTTGGGAAGACGACGTGGGATCCGACTAAAGAAAGTTTCCGCCAAACCCTTTTTCTTCAGATGTCTTCAACGACTCCGCCTCCGACCTCGGAACCAATCATGGCGACCCCAATCTCCTCCGCCCCTCCTCCCTTCATTCCAATCAGGCTGGATCCTTCAAAGGATTCCGGCAAGGAGGCGGAGGGACCTCTGCTCACCCGGAGAAAACCTCCGGGGTGGGTCAGACGGAGCACCAAACGGAAGAGGTCACAAAGAAGTCGAAAGCTCGGAAGCGAGATTCTGAAGCTAAAGGAAAATGGTGGCCTGTACTACCACGAGATGGAGGCTGAAGAACCTCGAGTCGGAGGGCTTTCTGCAACCCGGAAGGCGGAGGTCAGTTCCGGATGAACCTCCGGCTCAGGGACGATGAGATGGTCTTGGCGAAGGCCTTGGTGGAGTAGCAGTTTTCATTTCCGCCTTGAAATTTTCTTGGAGATTACGAAGACGTATGGACTCAACCCCACAACATATCTCCAAACAGCGTGCTCGCCATCGACAACCACGTCGCCCTCTGCGAAGGCCATCTCCGGGTAACCCCTGAGATCTCTCTGTTCCAATATTTTTCTCTGTCAAGAAGATCCGGCAATCCGGCGAACTCGCCACATGCGGATCCATCACCTTTATGCTCGCCCGGGCCGCGTCTACCCCCCAACCGACCGCGAATCCGTAGTCTTGGTCCTTGGGTTTCTTCTATCTGAAGGATGTCTCCGACCCGCGAGCGAAAAGAAACTTCCGGCTTTTAAAAACTGCCCCGCCAACGAGCTTCCGTCATGGACGCACTGCCCCCACTTCTCCGACTCGCCTCAGTGACCCGCGCTGTCGGGCGGATCTGCAAGCTCACGGAGGAGGGCGCGGGGAAGACCTTGCCCTGTCCTGGTTCACCAAGCGGATCCAACCGCTGCAACACAGAGACCGCCTGATGTTTGAGTACAGGGCGCGACGATCAATGCGCGCCACCAAAGATAATCTTTCTGCCGACGCCCTCGACAAAAGGATCCGGGTCCTCATCAAGATTTCACGTGAACTCCATGTTCACGTATGCAACAAAGACATCCACACAAATGGATCCGGAACCGCGGTACGTCGCCTTGACTTTGGTCTATTGTTTTTCTTCACTTTTTATCTAAGTGTTTAACTTTGTACTAGCTCGAGGCGCTTGAGGAAAATGAACTCGGAACTCTCCTCGAGTCCCATCCACCGCAACGCGGACCCGGAAGCCGCATCGGAGGCGGAAGCTCCCGAGCTTCCCGCCCCGCTAAGAGGAAGAAGCCCACCTTCCAGCCCCCGTGCGAAGCGCGCCCGCGAAGTGCTCAGCACTGCGGCTACCCGGAAGTGGAGGCGGAAAGAAGCGCCTCTCGCTAATTAATACCAGCAACGGTGGGCGCTGCTCGCACTTCTTCAAACCTTCCGGGTAAACGTCCACTTCCGAGACCCAAGTCCTGATTCAACGCTCGCTCTTATACTTGTATGTTTTTACTGAAGCTCCGGAAGCCAGCCCCCCAAGGCCCCAAAGACCTTTAAGAGAGAACCAAGCCATCTCCGGCTTCTTTTCCCATTACTCCGAGGTTGAAGTTCCGCCTAAGCTTCATCCACCTCCAAGCCGGATCCAAAGGATATTATCAACATTGATGACCTTCCTGAAGACCCCGCTCATCATGGCGACTCCGCCGGACCTCCTCACCAATTCCTCCGCCAGATCAACCAAGCTCCGCATTCGCGGGGCCCACTGAAGAGGAACAGGAGCAAAAGGCTAAGCTCCTTCAAGTAACCAACGCGACTCGAGTCCACCTTCAACCAACTCCGTCCTTTCAAAAGCTCACCCTTGACGGCGTCACGCGGAAGTTTCCGCCATCTGAACAAAGTGTGGGGTAAACCGGACGAGGAGGTGCGTGAACTCGCCGACACGGAGGTCAGCTGAAGGATTTTCGCCAAGCACGGAAGTGCGGCAGGTAATACTAGCCCCAAGCATTGGGTGATATATTTCCGTGTAACATGTATTAGCCGATGCTTAAAAATGTACCTGAGGCAGAAATTTAAAATTTTTGTACCAAGACTTTGAATTCCTCGCTAGCCCCCAAGATTTTAAATATCCGCTAACTCCTGCACAGACCACGCGGAAACTGCACGAAGACTGCGTGCATGTCTTTGGAGCAGATCGCGGAGATCGAGGGCTGCGCGAACGCGGAAAATAGCCAAAAGGCTATCCAGCTGCTTGAGACCCGCCTTCAAGGTACAAGATCCGGGTCTTACTCTTGTTTTGATATAGCTGTTCAGGATGCATAATATGTGCAATTTTGTCTACGTACAGAAGAGACTGCCAAACACTCCAAGTTTGACGAGCTGTCCGCCAAGGTCCAGTGCTTGAGGCGGAGAATGAATCCCTCAAGAACTTTGTGAAGACATCCGCCTCCCAGGAAAATCAAGCGAGGAAGGAGCTGTCCGAAAAACATGCCCGCGACCTGGCGGAGCTGAATGAAAGGAGAAAAGCCAGGGCCCCGCGATTTCTGTGATATCCAAGAACAAAGTTCTGGAAGCGGAAGCGGAGGCCATTGACAAACTTATCTTCCGTAAGCGTTTTCCGTGTTGTTGCTCCTACTATCTCGCAAACTTTATCTCTAACGGAACTGTTGCTTCTTCCACAGCGCGAGCCTTGGCTTCGAATGGACAAAAGAGTCAAACCTTACGAGGACGGAGGCATACGATGAAGCGCGTATATCAATTGACAAGTTAATTGAAGCCTGTCGCGGAATCGCCACGGCTCATCTCTGAAGAAGGCCAAAACCACAGTCATCGATACAATGACCAAACTTATGGGATTGGTGCTGGATTTCATCAGGAGCGGCGAAGTCTTCAGCACGCGGTCGCCTCCTAGTCTTGGCCACATGACTCACTTCCCTCGCTCAACTGGCGGCTTTGCACGCGGAGCCCCCAAGGGTTCCGACATGAGCGCCCTCCTCGCGGAAACCGAAGGATATGAGCAGCTGTTTGTCGGCGAGTGGATCACTCGTTCGGTATAACAAGCACGATCTGCCGAAGGATTTTCCGATCTTGAGGAAGAAGCGGTGAGGGAGTATTACGGGGAAGGATCCGGGTCAAGCGGCGAGCATTCCGGAGAAGGCTCTGGTGACGGCTCAGCCGGATCTGGTGTGATGATGACGGCTCCAACTACCGCAATGCTGAAGAGGTGGACTCCGAGTAGAGCTCCTGTTTAGAACAATGAAACAAGTTGCATCATTTTGGCCCCAGTGGGTTTGTAATAATACTTAAATTCTTAAGTAGCTAGGTACGAAACAACTATGCGTGAGCGGAAACAACTTATCCTGCTATCCTTTAATATTATTCTGCGTGTTTCGTTTTATGTCGGAAAGCAAGTGCTGATGTCGTTGTTTTCCGGCTTGCTCGCTTGACCTTATGAGCGGAAGACCTTAGCACGCTCGCCGGCAAACCCAATGGTAATCCGTCAATAACCGCGGAAACAAGCCCCCAAGCATAGATGCCGGAAATCGCTACTAGGAATCCACGAGTTCGCAACAGATAACAATTTAATCAGAAACTTAAGCTTACGTCCTGAAGGACGATTTTTGAAAATCACAACTTTCATACACGCCTAGGCGGAAATATCCAGCTCTGCGGTTTTAGTCGGAAAACATACACGATCGAAAAATGAACAAGTAAAGGAGGTAAAGGACTCAAGAGAGTGAACCAAAAGCTTTATTTCATTGATCATGTATAACTATTACAGAGTTTGTAACTCGGAAAAAATATGCTAAGTGTGGAAAGGACGTAGCTGTGCGATGTTCCAGGGACGATCTGTCTCGTCGTAGATGTCGTCCGGATCCTCACGCTTGCGTTTCCGGTGCCAATTGGCAGGTCTGTCTCTTAGCTCGCGGAAGTCAACAAGGTAGTACGACCCGTTGTGAAGCACTTTGCTAACGACGAAGGTCCTTCCCATGGAGATTGCAACTTATGGTCTTTCACCTGTCGAAGCGGAGGACCAGGTCTCCTGCCATGAAGGAGCGATTCCGGACTCGACGACTGTGATAACGTCGGAGCTTCTGCTGGTAGATGGCGGAGCGCTGGTCAGCTAAGTTCAGAGCTTCCTCGATCAGGTCCACGAATAGCTGTCTGGCCTCGTCACTGTTTCTTCATTGTAGGCGGAAACTCGCGGTGAATCGTGGATGATGTCGGAGGGAATCACGGCTTCGGATCCGTATACCAGGAAAAATGGTGTAAACCCTGTTGACTGTTAGGGGTAGTTCGCAAACTCCACAAGACAGCGTCCAGTTCGTCAGCCCAAGCTCCGGCTGCTCGTCGCGGCGGTTCTTCAAGGCGTGGCTTGATTCCTGATAATATTAGACCGTTAGCCCTTTCAACTTGACCATTGGATTGTGGGTGAGCCACGGATGCAAGGTCGAATCCCCATTGTCTCACAATAATCCTTTAATTCTCCACTGAGCGAAGTTTGTGCCATTGTCTGTTATGATGCTTTGTGGGATGCCGAATCTCATTACGAGGCTGCAGACAAATTTTAGTGCCGTGGCACCGTCGGCCTTTCTCCTGGCTTTGCCTCTATCCACTTGCTGAATTTGTCAACAGCGACCAAGAGGTATTCACAACCACCAGGAGATGATCTTTTTAACTTACCAACCATATCAAGCCCCCGGACCGCAAATGGCAGGTGATAGGTATGGTCTTCAGCTCTTGAGCTGGAGCGTTTGGTTGAGTAGCGTAGTACGCAGGCAAGGCAGGTTTTGACTATTTTGTCAGCGTCTTCTTTAGTTGTGAGCCAATAAAAACCTAGCCGAAAGCTTTTGCAACAGTGACCTGAGGGCGGCATGATGCCCGCAATCCCTGCGTGGATCTCTCGAGGATTTCAATGCCATCTTGATTAGAGACGCATTTGAGAAATACCTGTTGCACTTCGTTTGTAGAGCTGTCCATCAACAATTGTGTAGGATCTTGCTCGTCGATGATCTGTCGTGCGAGGACCTCGTCCTCTAGGCAACCGATCGATGAGGTAGTCCGGGAAAGGCTGTGTCCAAGCCGGAATGATAGCCATCACCTCTTTGGCCGGAGATACTGCCTGGGGTTTCCGGGTTAGCGCCCTTCAGGGGTATCCGGAGATGCTCTAGGAAAATTCCAGGCGGGATTGGCTTCCTCCCGGATCCGAGCTTGGATAGCATGTCTGCCGCTGTGTTGTCGTCTCTCCGGACATACTTGACTTCGTATCCTAGAAAGCACTTGGCGATCTCGTCAACTTCGTCTCTGTAAACCGCCATGACGGGTGGCGTTCAGGTTCCGGCTACTTGTTGTGCCACCGGTCGGAATCTCCGCAGCAGATGATGTGCTTGATCCCTATTTCCTTAGCGATGCGCGATCCGTGTAGTAGAGCCTCGTACTCTGCCATGTTGTTTGTAGCCCGAAGTGAATCTGCAGAACGTCTGCGGTTCTTCTCCGGTGGGGACTTCAGGTGACTCCGGCTCCACGAGGCCTTGATCTTGCTTGGATCCGTGAAGTGCATAACCCATGTCTCTGGTTCGGCTCCAAATTTGCGTCAAGCTTGTCCAATCTCAGCAGAAATCTGCCAAAACACAGGATTTGACCGCGGTCTGGCTTTATAGCTGATGTCGAAGGCGGATAATTCAATGCCCCATTTTGCTGTGCGTCCTGTTGCGTCGGCGTTGTTGAGAATCGTAGACAGCGGAGCTTTGCTCATGACTGTTCTTGGATGTTCTTGGAAGTAGTGTCTTAACTTCCTGCTGCCCGGAATACTCCATAGGCTACGAAAGTGAGGGTAGCGCTGTTTGGATTCCGTAAGGACCTCGCTAATATAGTAGACTGGCCTTTGGACTCCATATTTGTGACCTTCTTCCTGTCGTTCCACCACGATGACGGTGATGACCTGTTGGTGGCTGCCAGGTAAAGGGCATAGGCTCTGACTCTCCTGGAGCTGCTAGGATAGGTGGGGAGGTAAGTATCTCCTTCAACCCTTGTAGTGCTGCATCCGCTGCCTCGTCCCAGACAAACTTGTCATTTTCTTCAACGTGTACGGGGAAGTGCCTTCTCGCCAAGGCTAACAAACCTGCTGATTGCTGCGACACAACCAGTTAGCCGTTGCACATCTTTGAGACAAGTTGGCTTTGTTTATGCACAAAATTGCCTTGATTTTTCGGGTTAACTTCAATGCCCCTGTTAGAGACAATGAAGCCAAGGAGTTTTCGGCTGGTACGCCAAAGACGCACTTCAGCGGATTCAACATCATCTTGTACCGACGGAGATTCTCGAAGGTTTTGTGAGGTCGCCGATCAAGTCGGATCCTTTCCGAGTCATGACTGCGATGTCGTCGAAGCGTGTACGTTCCGGCCAATCTGGTCCTTCAAGCACCGCTGCATCGTACGTTGGTAGGTGGCACCTGCGTTTTCAAGCCAAAGGGCATAGTAACATAGTAAGTGCCAAATGGGGTGATGAACGAGGTCGCCTTTTGGTCGGACTCCTTCATCCGGATCTGGTGATACCCGGAATACGCATCAAGAAAACACAGAAGTTCCGCCCCTGCCGTCGAATCAATGACTTGGTCAATGCGCGGCAGGGGAACGGATCTTTCGGGCAATGTTTGTTCAAGCCAGAGTAATCGATGCACATTCTTAGTATTACGGTGTTCTTTTTGGGTACAAGGACGGGATTTGCGACCCAATCAGTGTGGATAACTTCTATTACAAAACCTGCCTCTAGTAACTTAGCTAATTCCATTCCTATGGCGCGGCGCTTCTTATCTCCAAGCGTCGCATAGCTTGCTTCACCGGTTTAGCCCCGGATTTATGTTGAGGTAGTGCTCGGCGAGTTCCCTTGGTACTCCGGACATGTCAGAAGGTTGCCATGCGAAGATATCCATGTTAGCGCGGAGGAACTCGACGGCGCTCTTTCTATTTGGGGTCCATGTTGGCTCCGATTGAGACTTGCTTGGTATCGTCGCCTTCCTTGAAGTTGACTTTTTGGTCTCTATCGCGGCCTTGAAGGACGTTTTCTTCAGAGATTTGCTTCTTGGTGGTCTGCATCTCAGTCGGATCCACGCGGCTCGCAGCCTTTCAGCTCCTCTCCGGATATCACGGACTCTGCGAAGGCGGCTTCGCCTAACTCGCACTCATGAGCCTTTTGTAGTCTCCGGATATGGTAATCATACCTTTAGGACCCGGAATCCTGGAGCTTGTTGTAGATGTAGCACGCCCTTGCGTGGAACTTGTGGTAGGTGGGCCTGCCGAAGATGACGTGATAGGAGCTCTTGAAGGGCACAACTTCAAATGTGATCCTCTCTTCGCGGAAATTGTGAACATCGCCGAAAGGCACGGGAAGTGTGATCTTTGCAGAGAATTTGCCTTCTTACCGGAACCACGCCATGAAACTCGGTCGTCTTGTGTTTGAGCTGTTCCTTGGTGAGGTTCATCCGCTCCAGAGTTTCCGGGTACATGATGTTCAAGCTGGCTCCATCCATAAGGCACTTGGAGAAGTCATACCCGTCTATGCGGGGACTTACAACCAAGGCGTAGCACTCCTTTGGCACAATGACGGGATGATCCTCTCTGTCAAATGTGCACGGGATTTCCGACCACGACATCTTGCGGCACAGCGGAACTATGGCGTTCGGGATCTGGCGGCTGACTTGGTGGCGCGGACTGTTGGGGTTCCGAGGAAAGTGTGGTAAGCCCCCACGCTCTTTTTCTCAAACGGGTTGGATTTACCTGCGGACCCTGCCTTGGGATCCAGCGAGTTATCATCCTCATCCATTGCCTCGGAGCTGTCCTCATCCTTGTCTTTGTTCTTGCCCTTGCCTCCTTTGCCGCGAGGGCGGTGCTTCCGGGCTCGCTTGTATCCTGCCTCCGGGTCGTTCTTTAAGTCGTTGACCCACTTGCGGTTGCGGTTGGTGTGAGTGGACTTCCTGTAGCCGGATCCAAGTGGGCCAGGCAGGGCATGTCCCTATACTCCTCGTAGGTTTGCGGGCGCGGGATCCGCCAGCTGTGGCCTCTGTGCCATGCTGCTGACCCCTGCGGCTCCGCTTCCACGGCGCGTCCTCTTCCGCCTCCTGAACCTCCGCGTTGGAACGCCATGGCGACCAAGTCGGATCCGCCACTCTTATGGTCATCAGGGTTTTGCGCTTATGGCTGCTGCTATTGCCGTTGTCACGGTTCTTCTTTTGTTGGTGTAGGGGGATTGCTGTGGCTGCGATGTCACCGCCTGCGTCGTCATCGGCGGCAGTGTGGTCACTGGCAATGGAGATCATCTCATCCAAAGTTAACTTATTTGCATTAGCTAAACAAGTGAGCTTATGCCTCAGCAGTCCTCCTCTTTGCAGTCCGCCGATGAAGGCGTACATGGCAGTGGTGTGGTCGACGTTTTCGCACTCGTTCCTGCACGCTAACCATCGCGTGAGGAAGTTCTTGAGGATTCTCCCTTCTTCTGATACAAGCTTGTAGGTCGCTTGTCGTGGCGGGTCTTTTGTAGGTGCCTCTGAAGTGTTTCTCGAGCGGTCTTCAGGTCAAACCAGCAAAAGATGGAGTTTTTCTCAAGGTCACTGAGCCAGATCCGGGCTGGGCCTACAAGGTACAGTTGGAGCATGCGGCAGGCGATGTTAGGGGTCCCTCCAGCAAAGGTTACTGCATTATAGTAATCCTCAATCCAGGTATCCGGCCTTTCGGTGCCATCATAATGCTTCAAGTTTCCGGGTAGCTTGAGGGAGCTCCTTGGCTTTGGTTCCTCTCGAATCATCCTGCCAAAGCACTTTGGTCCGATGTAGTCGGTTCTGTATTCGTTGAGACGTTCCGTGCGTCGCGCGAACCGTGGCGGGGGGATTTTGAGCGAGATCTCCGGCCGCTACCTCCGCCTCCACCTCCGCCGCCACCGCTAGGTGGTGGCGAGGGAGACCTGCGAGGGGGCCGATCTGACCTCTTGCTTCCGCCTTCCGATTCTCCTCGGCCTTCCCGGTGCGCTCCGGCTTCGTGGCTGCCTTCGCCATGGCGCTGGCTGCCCTGGTCGTTCTGCTCCGGCGGGGTTCCGGGTCGCGCTCCTCATTCCGGTTCCTCCTTGGCTCGGGCTCATGATCATTATTCTGATTCCGGCGAGGTTCCGGCGTGCGCTCCCTGTTTCTGTTTCTTGAAGGCAGCACGTTGTCGCGGATAACAATGCCAGCATGCCCTTGGGGCCTGGTGTTTCCGGCTGGACTACGGCGGCGAGGGGGACGCGGGTGACCATTAGGCGGAGGAGTAGGGTGGCGGTACTTGTCTCGTCCGGAGTACATTGCATCCTTTCCCCTTCTCGGATCCGATGGAGGTGTTTTTGACGGTACGGGGATCGGGTTTGGGTGTTCTCTGGCTTGCCTTCTGCGCTCCGAAGATCCGGTACGCGATTCGTTATCTCGATGGCGATTGTCATGGGCGTCCTTCTGCGCAGTGGATACGCAAAGCTCCGGGTTAGATTCTAACTGCGCGAAGTGTCTGCCTTGCTCTGCTGTACCACTGCTGACGCGACGAGCTTGCGAACGTAGTCGATATCGATCTCCTCGTTCTTTTTCTTCAAGATCTCTGCAGCCTTCGTCATATTGTCCTTCGGGGTGGCAAGCGGTTGCTGCTCTGTTGGGGTTGCGAAGGTGATCCTGCGGGGAGTTACCAAGTCACGCCGGACCCTTTCGACCTCATGATGAGCTTCAACGATTTTGTCCTCCCAATGCTTTCGGAGTTCCTTGACCTTTGCCAGTCCTTCGTCCACTTCCTGCTCACGCTGGATGAAGCCTTCCACAAAAACTGCGGCATGCTGGCGTTCTTCAAGCATGGCGGCTGCAGTGTCCTTAAACTTTTTGGCTGTGGCCAGCAGCTCCAATCTTTTAGCTTCCAAAGCTTCTACGTCTTCGGGAGTGATAGGTTTGTTAAGAATATCCGAGCGATAAGCCGCATCCATGCCTGCTTGTGCGATCATATCTTCGGTTGACGGAGTTCCTACGAGGAAGAATCCCTGTGGGGCCGCTCCCGTGACATTGGGGATCCCCGACGAGAGATGGCTGGGGGTCAGATTGGGTGTCTGCGCTTCGATCCGTTTCTCCCAGCGCAGCGACAGTCGCATGGACCTGCTTTGGCTGAGGCGGAATCAACTGGCTGGGCACCGTATCCATATTCCTTCACCCTGCGATCGAACTCTTCGGTGTCCATGGATTGGGTATCTCCGGAATTGGGCTTAAGTTTCCCAGAATCGACTCTTCCACCGGGCTCCGCTTTCTCCGACAGCCTCCTGCTGATCGGAGCAGCGTTTTCCGGCGCCTCAACCTGCACGGGACCAGCTCCGTCCTCTTGAGGGGCGGCTCCTGCGGTATGGGCTATGAAGTGTACGAAGTGACACCTTTGCTTCTCTAACACTGGGAGACCCGGGCGGATCTGCATTGGTCTTCCACCGTTGTTTCCTGCTCAGGGGCGGATTGGGTGGGTTTGTAATTTTTCAGATCTAAGGCGGAATCTTCCTTAGGAAGCTCCTGCGACTCAGATCGGAACCGCGGCAGGTCTGCGGCGGTCGCGTCGGCGTGCTACCGGTGGGTTTCCGTCGGAATCGACGGTTTCCCCGATGAAGATGTGGATGCCGCCGATTGGGACAATGGAGAGCGACGGGGTTTGACCTGGCCGGTCCAGATCGTCCGGGGGGACGATCGGAAGAATTCCGGCGTAGAGTACACGCCCCACGGCGATCGAGTCGTCGTAGCTTCCCATGGCGGAGCCCTCCCGGTTCCGGCCTCCAGACGCCTCGGGCCCCACGGTGGCGCCAGCCCGTTGCCTAATCGACGGTACCTCGGAGGAGGGATCCTCACGAGGAGAGAGAAGTAGGGGCCATAGGGCGGAGTGCACACGGGATGGTGGTGCGGTTACCCAACCGGAACACGCACGATGACCCTACTGCTTGTCTGGAATTATCTGGGCGCTTTCGCGTTGTTACAATGAGTTGTGGTTGTGCCTCTAGGGCTCCGGGATCCGGCTTATAAAGGCGCACGGATCTAGGGTTTACATGGAGAGTCCTAGCCGGATTACAGATAGCCTAACTACGGTACAATCTTGTCCGTGCACGTCATGGATCCGCCTTCCTTATGTCGTCTGGATCCGGGTTCCTGGGCCTCCATGGATCCAGGTTACTCCCAAGGTCGGTCGGATCCGGCTCCCTCTTCCTGGGACATCTTCCGTCGGGATCAACGACACTGGGCCGCCCGATGGGCCACATGCCTCATCACCGTCTGGGCCACCCGGGCTTGCCGGATCTAGGCACTGTCGATGGTACACCCATGAAATATACCCACAACAACTAGTTTCCTGCATGGCATACACGTAAACATTAAATACGAGCCTCGATCAGCTCTCAGGTTATCCTGTGAATCGGCTCAAGGAGCCGATCCACCCATGATTCGTATTGGGTTTACGACAACATGGTGGTCCTGCTTGATCAATATTAAGCTACGACGATCTAGGGTTTTCACCGCATAACCGGAACATCCTACACGTAGTTGAGCCTGGCAGATACGTAAGATGATAGAAAACCAGCCTAAACAAGGCCTAAAAACCAACATGGTGTTGATTCCCGGAACATCCTCTCTAGGACCAGTAAGCTATACCTTACGCTCTACTGGATCATTCAACCCGTTTGCAAGGCCTAACTATGCAGATATCAAACTAATCCTTGGAAAACAAGGAACGATCATAACAGATCAAATCTACTAAATAAAGATTAAGCAAGGTGCTGCCCTTACACCTAAAATAGGTGTAAAGGCAGCTAGACATCTAGGGATAGCATAACTAAGCGAATTCATCAAGATAATATCGATGCTAACCCTAACACATCTATGATAACAGCGTTGCTCGCCATCAACAAGGCTTCAGTACGAGCAACACATGAACAACGAATAAACTTGATACTGCCTAGATCGCAAGATGTGATCTAGGCAGCATGTTACCGGAAGAAACCCTCGAAACAAGGGGTGGCGATGCGCCTAGATTGGTTTGTTGTGAACGTGATCGTCCTCCTTTCTCAATAACCCTAGATACATATTTATAGTCCGTAGACTTTCTAACTTAATCCCAACCGTGTACGAGCTAAACTCTATCTCTTAATTCTAACACGTATCCTACTATAATTTACAGATACACGGGCAATTCAGCCCAAACTCTTGTACAAGGCCGATTCATGAATATTTTCCATACATATTCTCTAAACCCATCTCCGTCACGGCCCATCTCCAATGCGGTCAAAATCTGGTGATAACAGTAATGTAATCAATACAAATATCCTTAGACATAGCATTGATGTTTTATCCCTAGTGGCAACAGCACATCCACAACCTTAGAACTTTCTGTCACTGTCCCAGAGTTAATGGAGGCATGAACCCACTATCGAGCATAAATACTCCCTCTTGGAGTTACAAGTGACTTGGCCAAGCCTCTACTAATAACGGAGATCAAGATCATAAACAACACATAGATGATAGATTGATAATCAACATAACATAGCATTCCATATTCATCGGATGCCAACAAGCAACATGTAGCATTACAAATAGATGATCTTGATCATGTTAGGCAGCTCACAAGATCTAACAATGATAGCACAATGAGGAGAAGACAACCATCTAGCTACTGCTATGGACCCATAGTCCAGGGGTGAACTACTCACATCACTCGGAGCGACCATGGCGGTGAAGAGTCCTCGGGAGATGATTCCCCTCTCCGGCAGGGTGCCGGCGATCTCCTGAATCCCGGATGGGATTGGCGGCGGCGGCGTCTGGAAGGTTTTCCGTATCGTGGCTCTCTGTCTTTGGAGTTATTATCGACGAGCTTCTTATAGGCAGAAGGGTAGGTTTAGGGGGCGACGCGAGGGCCCATGGGGCCGCGTGGCCAGGGGTGGGCAGCGCCGCCTGGCGTCTCGGCGCCTCGTGCTTGATTCGTTTCCCTCTCGGTCTTCTGGAAGCTTCGTGAAAAAATAAGATCATGGGCGTTGATTTCGTCCAATTCCGAGAATATTTCCTTACTAGGATTTATGAAACCAAAAACAGAAGAAAACAGCAACTGGCTCTTCGGCATCTTGTTAATAGGTTAGTGCGGAAAATGCATAAATATGACATAAAGTATGTATAAAATATGTAGGTATTGTCATAAAACAAGCATGGAACATAAGAAGTGGACGCCTCGTGGCCCCTCTTCGTCTCCTCTTCGGACTTCTGGAAGGTTCCGTGCAAAATAAGACCGTGGGCTTTTGTTTCGTCCAATTCCGAGAATATTTCTGTGTAGGATTTCTAAAACCAAAAGCAGCAGAAAACAGGAACTAGCGCTTCGGCATCTTGTTAATAGGTTAGTGCCGGAAAATGCATCAAAATGATGTAAAGTGTATATAAAACATGTGAGTATTGTCATAAAACTAGCATGGAACATAAGAAATTATAGTTTGAGACGTATCAAGCATCCCCAAGCTTAGTTCCTACTCGCCCTCGAGTAGGTAAACGATAACAAGGATAATTTCTGAAGTGACATGATACTATCATAATCTTGATCAATACTATTGTAAAGCATATGAGATGAATGAAGTGATTCAAACAAATGGTAAAGATAATGACTAAACAACTGAATCATATAGCAAAGACTTTTCATGAATAGTACTTTCAAGACAAGCATCAGTAAGTCTTGCATAAGAGTTAACTCATAAAGCAATAAATTCTTAATAGAAGGTTTTGAAGCAACACAAAGGAAGATATAAGTTTCAGCGGTTGCTTTCAACTTCAACATGTATATCTCATGGATAATTGTCAATACAAAGTAATATGATGAATGCAAATAAGCAACTATGTAAGAATCAATGCACACAGTTGACACAAGTGTTTGCTTCTAAGACAGAAAGAAGTAGGTAAACTGACTCAACATAAAGTAAAAGAAAGGCCCTTCGCAGAGGGAGCAGGGATTACTCTTGTGCTAGAGCTTTATTTTGAAAACATGAAAACAATTTTGTCAACGGTAGTAATAATTCATATGTGTTATGCATAAAACGTCCTATAAGTTGCAAGCCTCATGCATCGAATACCAATAGTACTCGCACCTTGTCCTAATTAGCTAAGATTTCCATGGATTATCATTGCATTACATATGTTTCAACCAAGTGTCACAAGGGGTACCTCTATGTCACCTGTACAAAGGTCCAAGGAGATAGATCACATTTGATTTCTCGTTTTTTGATAAATCTCAACTTGAGGACATCCATACCGGGAAAACATAGAAAACATATAATGGACTCCTCTTTAATGCTTAAGCATTCAACAATAGATAATACTCTCATAAGAGATTGAGGATTAATGTCCAAACTGAAACTTCCACCATGATACATGGCTTCGGTTGGCGGCCCAATGTTCTTCTCTAACAATATGCATACTCAAACCATTTAATCATGACAAATCACCCTTACTTCAGACAAGACGGACATGCATAGCAACTCACATGATATTCAACAAAGGTGTAACAGTTGACGGCGTCCCTAGAAACATGGTTACCGCTCAACAAGCAACTTATAAGAAATAAGATACATAAGCAACATATTCAATACCACAATAGTTTTTAAGATATTATCCCATGAGCTATGTATTGCAAAGACAAGGAATGAAATTTTAAAGGTAGCACGCAAGCAATTTACTTGGAATGGAAGAAAAATACTACATAGTAGGTAGTTATGCTGGACACATATGGCATATGTTTTGGCTCAAGGTTTTGGATGCACGAGAAGCATTCCCTCTCAGTACAAGGCTTTGGCTAGCAAGGTTCTTTGAAGCAAACACAAGTATGAACCGGTACAACAAAACTTACATAAGAACATATTGCAAGCATTATAAGACTCTACACTGTCTCTTTGTTGTTCAAACACTTTTACCATCAAATATCTAGACTTTTAGAGAGACCAATCATGCAAACCAAATTTCAACAAGCTCTACAGTAATTCTCCACTAATAGGTTCATACTACATGATGCAAGAGCTTAAACATGATCTATTTGAGAGCTCAAGACAATTGCCAAGTATCAAATTATTCAAGACCATATACCAATTACCACATGAAGCATTTTCTGTTTCAACCAAATATAAATGAACGAGAAAAGATTTTAAAATCATGGCATGGGTCTCCTTTTTTTATTTCTTTAGAGTTTTCTATATGCACAATTTCTTGATGTTTCGATGAGAATTTCTTGACTTTCCATATATAGAAAGAGATAGACTATAAATGACATCTCTTATGTCAATAAGACCAAAGGGATGGATATTAAATGATAGGAAGTGCTAGGAAGTGAAATAGAATGAAATAGAGCCACTTTTGGCTTCCCTATGAAATGAGGCATGGAACGGAGCCACTACGAAGAAATTCTGGGAGTTACGAAAGAAGCTTCGGACTCATATTGTTTTTCAACCTTCGCCATGAACATTAAAAGTAAAGCTAAGAACACCAGTGTTCAATATGAAACAGCGGAGCGTGTCTTTCTCCCACACAAGTAATGCTAGGATCCGAATTTATTTAAACAAAAACAAAAATAAAAACACAGACGCTCCAAGTAAAGCACATAAGATGTGACGGAATAAAAATATAGTTTCACTAGAGGTGACCTGATAAGTTGTCAATGAAGAAGGGGATGGGCATGCCCAAGGTTAGATTTGAGTCTTCTTGAAATATGATGGGATGAACCACAGGGGCATTCCCAAGCTTAGACTTTCACTCTTCTTGATCATATTATATCATCCTCCTCTCTTGATCTTTGAAAACTTCCTCCACCAAACTCAAAACAAACTCATTAGAGGTTAGTGCATAATAAAAAATTCACATGTTCGAGAGGACACAATCATTCCCAACACTTGGACATTCAAAGGCTACTGAAAGTTAATGGAGCAAAGAAATCCATTTAAACACAGTAAAAGAGGCAATGCGAAATAAAAGGCAGAATTTGTCAAAATAGAACAGTCCGTAAAGACGAATTTTTTAGATGCACTTAACATGCTCAGATGAAGAAGCTCAAATTGAATGAAAGTTGCGTACATATCTGAGGATTACTCATGAATTTTCGCAGATTTTTGTGAGTTTCCTACAGAGAGTTCTACTCAAATTCGTGACAGCTAGAAATCTGTTTCTACGCAGAAATCCAAATCTAGTATCAACCTTGCTATCAAAGACTTTACTTGGCGCAACAATGCAATAAAGTAAAGATAAGGAGAGGTTGATACAGTAGTAACAACTTCCAAGACACAAATATAAAACAAAAATTGCAGAAATAAAACAATGGGTTGTCTCCCATAAGCGTTTTCTTTAACGCTAGGCACAGAAAGTGTAATTTAAGTATTATCAAGAGATGAAGCATTAACATAAGAGTTGGGAGTTTTCTCAACAATGCATTGTATCTTATCTATGTAAGTTTCAGAGGCTCCTCTTTCATTACTTTTAGGCTTACTATCCTCCTCAAATAAATTTTCAGGAACAATCCAATTAAAATTCTTTTCTAGTGCCTCATGCATTCCTATGAGCTTAAAAGGTATTGGTATTTTAGTCTCTCCCTCACAATTGGTTTTATTAGTGTACTTTAGCCTATCTTTTTCCATCTTTTCAAGGGTATTTGCAAAATTGGTATAAAAGCCAAGCATCTTATATTGAATAAAGACTTTTCTAGCCTCTCTAGCTACATCACCAAATTCTTTAAGAAGGGTTTCTAAAACAAAATCTTTCTTTTCTCCTTCTTCCATATCACAGAGTGTAAGAAACGTATGTTGCATTATAGGATTAAGATTAACAAATCTAGCTTTCATCATGTGCACTAAAGAGGCAGTAGCAATTTCATAAGTAGGAGCAAGTTCTACCAAGGATCTATCTTCAAAATCTTTAACCGTACTAACATGAGTGAAAAATTCTTCTATATTATCTCTTCCAATGATAGACCCACGCCCTACCGGTATATCTTTCAAAGTGAACTTAGGGGGAAGCATGTTGAAATAAACAAAAGGTAAATAAAGTAAATGCATGTAATTAATTTTTTTGTGTTTTTGATATAAAGAAAGCAAACAAAACAGAAAATAAAATAAAGTAAAGCAAGACAATAAACAAAGTAAAGAGATTGGATGTGAGAGACTCCCCTTGCAGCGTGTCTTGATCTCAGGCAACGGCGCCAGAAAAAGAGCTTGATAACGCGTGAACATGTCCGTTGGGAACCCAAAGAGGAAGGTGTGATGCGTACGCACAAGTTTTCCTCGGTAGAAACCAAGGTTATCGAACCAGTAGGAGATGAGGCCACGTGAAGGTTGTTGGTGAAGGAGTGTGATGCGCGCAACACGGGATTCCGGCGCGCGTGGAACCTGCACAACACAATCAAAATACTTTGCCCCAACTTAACAGTGAGGTTGTCAATCTCATCGACTTGCTGTAAACAAAAGATTAAACGTATGGTGTGGAGAATGATGTTTGTTTGCAAAGAACAACAGAGAACAATGATTGCAGTAGATTGTATTTGAGATGTAAAAGAATGGACCGGGGTCCACAGTTCACTAGTGGTGTCTCTCCAATAAGATAAATAGCATGTTGGGTGAACAAATTACAGTTGGACAATTGACAAATAGAGAGGGCATAACAATGCACATACATATCATGATGACTACTGTGGGGACCCCGGACTAGCTGTCCGAAATTCCCTTTTATGTATACAGTTCACGATCCCATGATCAGTGCGCCGTGAACACATAACCGAACTGATATCAAATTACACCATCCATTACAAAGCGGAATAAGAAAATTACAACATGGTCTCATGACCAATACTTACATAATAGCCTCGAAGGGACTAACTAAAACATCGAGTAGCATCATCACTTCAGCAGCTTGATACCCAAGTCATCTGCCATAACCCTACAGCAACTGACTGGGAAGACGTTCCTAGCTCGCATAGACATCGCCAACTCCTTCTTCATCCGTCGTGTTCCTCCAAGTCTGGCCAAGTAAATAGCCAGGACAAAGCCGTGAGTACATTTGGAATTGTACTCGCAAACCATCAAGAAGGTACTTTGCAAGGGTGCAAGATAACAAATGCTAATATAAGATGACAAGAGGGAAGAGCTAATTTCTCTAGTGGAAATAGCATGTGAAAGAGAAATAGTTTCTCTTGTGGATATAACATGTGAAAGAGAAATAGTTTCTCTTGTGGATATAGCGTAAGAAAGAGAAATAGTTTCTCTAGTGGATGTAGCATCCCAACATCACAGTTGAAGGGGGACACTAAGGAGATCCTATGACATCTATATATCTTTGTTGAAGATGATACTTCAAAAGAGTTCTACAACATAAAACACTAGGAAGGGAGTAACCCAATTTATTTCCTTTCCGACCATCTCCATATGGTCATCACAATTTTCTCGTACCTTCCCGGTACTCCGAAAACAAGTTACTTCCTTTCCTTTGTCAAACACTTTCATAAAAAAAACTCTTTAGGCTAAGCAACAGCCATTCCAACCGTCCATGACCGCGGACACGGCTATTCGAATAGATTTGACTGGAGAGTTTGCACACTTTCCCCACAAGATCCGCGAGTTCATCATGTGGGCATCATCCCCGCATATCAACTATGCCATGACAAAAAACTCGGACATAGCCTTTCGCCTATTCGTCTTAGCACGGGATCCTACCCTATGGAGTATGTACCTCCCCGGCACCGTGGCAGCTCACCTCACTTTGAGCGTGGCTCCACTGCCAAGCCAGGAGACCCATAGTGTCTTCCGGACGGGTCAGCCCGAAGGCCTCCCGTTATACTATTGTCTCCACCAACGACAATCCGGATTCAGGGGTAACCTTACCCTTATATAGTTGTGCGGTGTCCCATGTTAAGAAGAACAAACTACGAGCTAAGCCCTGTCCCACTCCAGGGTAATGTGGTTGCGCGGGTTAATTGTCATGGGTGAATACTTAGACGCCAAAGTTTTAGAAAACAAGATTTTCTTTCCAACCATCTTTGCCAAGATCCTTTCCTTTCATAAACACACGCTTGGGTAAGTCCAACTCACCCAAGGTTTTCAAAAAATCCTTTTCAACAAGGTATTTTTCCAAGGGGGTCCCAACCTATAGTTTTATGGATGAACTAAGATACATCAAGGGCATGATGCTAGCCATCATACCACTAAGAAGATGATAATTGAGGTGTCAAGGGGATAATACATACTTAGGATAAGCATGCATAGGGACATCATAAATAAGATGATTCAACAAGGGTCATGATGTTAATCATCATACCACAAGAAGGTGACAATATAAGTGGTCAAGGGGGCATACATGCTTGGGGTAAGCATGCGTAACATCAACAAGGGGTTCAACATACTTGGGAGTAAGTATGCATAGTATCAGCAAGGGGTTCAACATACTTGGGAATAAGTATGCATAGAGTAGAGGACTAACATACAAGGCACAAGATACAAGGAACCAAGTATATAATGGAACAAAGAACACAACAAGGAGGATAAACTGCAAGAGATCAAAATATGGCTTGCCTTGGCTTATTTGTCCTTGTACTTCTTCTACTCCATCAATATAAGAATTCCAACAATATAAATAATCTCCTCATCCGATTCCAATTCTTTTTCTTCTCCGGAATTGTTCGCATCTAGCGCCGGAAAATAAAAAAAAGGAACACAATCAATCACATTGCATCAACAAGACAACATTCAACAATCAACAACTAACCATGCAGCCAAGGTATAACATACTAAGGACTTATAGATACCACAAACAACTTAAAGAGAACCCATTTTATTTACCTAGTAAAGGTATGAGAGTATCACAACTTAGCAATTGCCTCTCTCGGTATCACCATGGCACAAGCTAAGTACCCCCTGGTAGATAACATCCTAAAGAGGACAAGAGCATTAGTTTGACATCAAATACATTCACAAAACATTTTCAAACATTTTTGGAAAAGTAGAAAACAATTTTCCTAATTTAATTTGTTCACATAACACTACATCCAAAATAGGAAGCAAACCATGTTCCACATCATTTGGAAACTTAAGCAAAATAAAAGAGCTAAAGTTAGGTTGCAGAGGTTTTGTTTTGCAAGCATAAAACAAAGGTTGCCCACCTCTACTAAAAAGAGTTGGTCAAGGGTTTTAAATAAACCGAAAAGTTTTGCTTCAACAATGCATGTCACGCATAAACATTACTAACAGCAAGAAATGTGTATGAACAGAGACTAATAATATTTTTCCTAGATAGCCAGTATTAATACAAGACTAACCCAATTGGAATCACCCAAAAATATTAAACCTACAATTTTAGGAATTTCTTTGAATCTGACTGTACAGAAAACAAAATCTGTAAGCCATAAATCGTAGAAAAATCCTAAAAATATGAGGCTATTGGCATTTGAAATATATTTAAATAGAGATGCATACACAATTGGATTTGGGTTCAAATTGTTTCTGAAACACTCACAAATGGATTGACAAGGTTACTGCATGTTTTCACCATTTGCTTTAACTATGGAGTCGCAGAACAGATATAAGTTTGAAACTTGTTTGAAATGATTAAGCAAACATTCAGTAGTCCTACAGAATTGGAATCACTCAATTTGGATTAAAGATGGATTTTTGGTGATTTAAAAGCTAACAGCCATGTCTGCAGAACACACAGAACAAGTTTAATTCACCAAAAATCGTACACAACTCATAAAAATATGAGGTCATCTGCATCTCAAAGGTATTGAATATGTGGTTCTTACCCAGTTTGTTTCATCCAAAAATTCGTTTCCAAGCTCCTGGTTTAATTCGACAAAGTCAGATCTGACCAGATCTTGATCTGTGAACCATTTCAGTTTCAGGAGGTCATTTGAAGTGAAACCAACGCCAAAATGAAGGTACTGAAGAGGGCTTTCACCCACAGTTGAGTTTGCTCAAAAAGGTTTTGTAAAACGGAAGAAATCTAACAAACAGTGATATGCATGTTTGCAGAACTTTATTTACCATGCGAAATCCATAACGAATTTGAGGATGAGAACAACGCCAAGCTGTAGATCTTTTCAATACCTATCTGCGGAACTTTGAATCACTCGATTTGGATCTGCACACGAGATTTGGCGGATTTTACAAGATCGTACCAGAATCTGAAACAGCAAGATAGCAGAAATTACAGCAAGATTTTGGACGAACTTTGGTCAAGAGCTTCAGATCTGAGGATAGCTCAACCTTCTCCATGCTTGGACCAACATGCACCTGCATCAAGATCCAATCTTGTGAGAGGAGAAAGGAGAAATAGGGCTGGATTCAACTAGGGTTAGGGGAGAAGAGAGTGAGAGGGATGCTCTCATGGTGAGGATGAGCTTGATGGAGGAGGGGAGCTTCATCTAGGTGCCTTTCCATGGCCATGGCCGGCCATGGTAGCTAGGTGGAGCAGGATTTCGTGGGGGAGAGGTAGGAGAGGGGTGTGAGTGAGTGGTGGAAGGAGTGGAGAGTCAAAAATGAGAAGCAAAGGAGGAGGGGGTGGCCGGCCAAGCTCCTTTTATAGAGGGAGGATGGTTGGCTGCCTCCTCATTGATTGGGCTGGTTGGGAGGCTGCTCATTTAGTGATTGGGTTAGGTGGGAGGCAAGGCTTGTAAGAGAAGAAAGTGGAGATGAAGAAATTTCAGCTCATGCATGCCAAGAGCTTGGCATGGCCGGCTACTTCTTGATATTACAAGAGGACAAGCAAAGTGCAATACCATTTCATGCATGTCGGCCAAAGTTGAGTGTAGGGGATGATTAGCCAAAAGTGGCTTGGGGATGTATTCAAATTTGGGAAAGAGGTGACAATAAACATTGGTGCCCATGTTGAGAAATAAAGTACTTTGATCAAATTGTCAATTTGGCCAAGAGTTGATGGTGGTGATGATGGTTTAGATAATGGTAGAGAAAGGCTAAGAGAGATGGGGAGTGAAGTAACCATATACTCACAAGGCACAAGGATGAATATATTGACATAAATCATCAATTCATGAGGTCAAGGTGATGATGGAAAGAAATGGAGGAGTGAGGTATGTATGATGAAATATAAGTTGCTCTTCAAATAAGAGGTCAATTGGGATTGATTGGAAAGTATCAAATGGTCATCCATTTGATCAAGAATTGGAGAATGGAGGGGATTCAATGTGGTAGATCAGAGAGATACACAAGATGTGCAAGAGTTGTCATTTGAAATAGAACTCAATTGAAAAGTATTTGAAATACCTCAATTGTCTAAAGATAATTGGGAATGAACTCAAGTGGAATGGAGTTTGAAAATGTTGAGAGAACTAGTTGGAACATGGAAGTTCAAAATGTTCTACTTACTTTCTCAAGTGAAGTAGAGTTTTCTGTTATCACCAGATTTTGGCCAAATCATGAGGTGGGCCGTAAGTGAAGATGGGCTTTGAAGATTACACGTGGAGCGTCTTTGAAGCGGCCTTACGCGAAGAGTTGGGCTAGATTGCCCGTGTATCTGTAACATAGTAGATCATCGTGTTTAGAATTAACAGAGAGAGTTTTAGCCGTGCACGGTTAGGTGCACGCCTCAATTAGAAAGTCTCTTGGACTATAAATATGTATCTAGGGTTATCGAGAAAGGAGGACAATCATCGTTCAACAAACACAAATCAGGCGCATCGCCACCCCTTCCTTCAAGGGTTTCTTCCGGGTAAGCATCATGCTGCCTAGATCGCATCTCGCGATCTAGGCAGTATACGTTAATTCGTCTACCTTGTACTACTCGTGCTGAAGCGTTGTTGATGGCGAGTAGCACTATTTATCTTTAGGTGTTTAGGGGCTTGCATTGATGCTTTCTCGTGCATATCTGCTTGGCAATGCCGTCCTCGACACCTAGCTGCCCTTACCCTATCTGGGTGTAAGGGCAGCATCTTGCTTGTTCGTTACTCAGTAGATCCAATCCGTTATAGTTGCTCCTTGTTCTACAAGGATTAGTTTAATATCTGCATGATTAGGCCTTATGCTGGGGTCGGACGATCCGGTAGTGCGTTAGGTGTTGTTTACCGTTCTACAAGGGATGTTCCGGGAATTAACTTAATGTTGGTTTTAGGCCTCTTGTAGGGGTAGTTTTCATCATCTTTCGTATCTGCTAGGCCCAACTACGCGTAGGATGTTCGGTTATGCGGTGAAAACCCTAAGCTGTCGTAGATTGGTTTAGCTTTGTTTTGATCGAGCAGGATCCCATGCCATTGCAAATCAACATGAACCATGGGGCGTCGGCTCGCGAGCCGATCCACGGGAGCAACTTTGAGAGCCGATAGGGCTCGTATATAATGTTCACGTGTCTACCATGCGGGAACAATCGAAGCAATCTAACACCTTCCTGATCGGGTCTGGGTCGGTGGCACGCCTAGCAACCCCGCGGGGTGGCTAGAAGACTTGCGGAGACGGCGAGGTACCAGGGTCCACTAAGCGGCCTTGGGAGCCTCCCGGCTCTTCGTGTTGCTTAACCATTGCCCACCGGTGGGTTTTGGCAGGTAACACATTCTGGCACGCCCGGCGGGACATCTTCTGCAACATCCACGTCAACACCGACATCCGAGATGGCGAGGAACAGATCAAATACGAGGATCTCCTGCGGGAGCACTGGAAGAAATACGATGAGCTGAAAGCCATACGCGAAGCCGAACTCATCGGCTCCTTTGAAGACCCGATCGCACGGCATCAGGTTTAAAGGGTTCACACCCCAAGGCATACTCGAGGGGTTGGATCTGTCTCTCCCTTCGGAGGAACGTACCAGAGCCCTGCGACAGGAAATCAACTACGTTGTGGCTCATTCGCTACATTGGCATTCTGAGAGCCTGCTGAATACTTTGGAGCGCGTCGCGCTTCATGTGGTGCAAGAAATCATGAAGCATCAGTACTCCCCCTCAGGACCTGTTCTAGGAACGCACCAGGGAGAGATGCAACTCCACACCAGGGCCACCATTGCCGTGCGCGATGGCAGCTCCACGGCAACAAGGTTCACGGCATACGTTGTCTACAAGGTTGGAGGTGATCATGGCGACTACCAATTCTTATATGAGCCGCCCAAGGAGATCCCACACGGATACGTGTGCACATTCGTGCCGGACTGCAACAGCTGGGCGCAGCGGTCCAAACTTCGGCAGGAGGAATTGCCGGAGCAGGAGCAATTGTTACGGCAGGAGGAACGGCTGCAACAGCAGGGAGTCTGGGAGCAGACGCTGAGAAACAGGCGTGGCTAGCTAAATATGCCACTGCACCAAGTCATGAAAACTCAACTGCTACAGCCTCCACCGTGGATCAGATCAGTGCCGTTCTGAGAGATCAGTTCGGCATCCTGCCGAAGAAGAAAATAATCGGCTATTCCAAGCCGTATCCCAATGATCGACCTGATCCCGCTACCACGTATCGGCTCCCTGACTTCACAAAATCGATGGATCAGAAGGCTCTAGCTCCATCGAGCACGTAGCCGATGCTTGCCCAGGCGGGCATGGTTTCAGCGTCGGATCCGCTACGTGTGAGGTTCTTTGCGCAATCTCTCACAGGTCCGGCTTTTGGATGGTACACCTCGCTGCAGCCAAATTCAGTTCGATCATGGAAGCAGCTGGAAGAGCAGTTTCACACGCAATATCATTCAGAAGCCACTGAAGCTGGCATTGCCGAACTGACCCAGGTTCGGCAAAGGAGAGGAGAAACGGTGTCTGAATACATTCAACGTTTCAGAACCGTCAAGAACCGATGTTATTCGGTTCATTTATCGAGAAAGAAGCGATCGAGCTGGCCGTAGCAGGCCTCGCAGCGCCACTCAAGGATCTGACGTTCCAAGTGGAGTACAGTTCGTTGGCACACATGGTCCAGAGACTGACTTTGTATGAACAGCGCCACCCAGAACTGTACCAAGATAAGTACAAGCGCACGATAGGCCTGGTCGACGCTGACGAAGATGAAGATCCTTCGGAAGACCAGGAAGTCGCGGTGGCTGAATGGGCTCGGACAGCAGTGCCCGTATCCTGCAAATGGGTAAACCCACCAGGGCCACCAAGAGGGTTTGACTTCGATGTGAGCAAAGCTGAGCAGATTTTCGATCTACTGAGAAACAGCTGAAGCTACCCGAAGGCCACAAAATCCCTACGTCGCAAGAGATGCGGTAGGCCATATTGCAAATGGCATCACACGTTTACTCACACCACCAACGACTGCAAAGTATTGCGCGCACAGATTCAGATGGCGATAGAATCAGGCCGATTAACTTCGGACAGTTTGCCATGAAGGTTGACACGCGTCCGTTTCCTGGCGTCAACATGGTGGACCTCAGCCACCCCATAAGAGATCCAGGTTTCTCCTTTGATGTCAACATGGCAGGGCTTGCAAGCCGCCTTGGCAAAGATGAAGCAGAGAGTAGCCACTCCCGTGGCAAGGACAAAGAGGAGGTTCCACGCGACCGGCCCCAAGATGGTGATAGCGGTACCTGACGAGGAGGTGAAGCCATACGGTATCCGCCGCCCACTCTCCATGCATCTCCTCAACAAATATGAGCAGCGATACGACCGACGTCGGCGCTACGACGTAGATGATGAGAGAAATCGTCGGTCTGATGCAGAGGACAGAAGGTATCGTCGACATGATAGAAACAATGACGGGTACGATCGTCACGCTAGAGGGAGGTCAAGGGAGCAAGATGACGTGGATAGGCATTGGAATTGTCCTTTCTTCAAACATTGCTGGGACTCAGGAATGAGCCGATTGCCAACAATCGAGAACTGCCCAGAATGCAAACAGCAAAGGAAGAGAGTGAATGAGGTTTCAGTGTTCGAGCGTCTGGGACCTCTCCCACCTGAACAAACGAGCTGAGTCGTCTCAAGAAGAAGACTTTGAGGAGTCGGGTGGAGAAGAAGATGGGTATCACCGACCAAGGTGGTGCCATGATGGACTCAGCCATTCTCGGGCGTAGGGTGCAGCGGGCTGCAGAGCACAGGAAGAAGGAACACAGTGATGCTGTACACGTTGAAAGGCACGGCCCGATCTGGCCGTGAAAATACAGCAAACATTGGAGACAAAGGCGCGCCCTACCAAGAAAGTGTGGCGCCTAAACGGACAAAAGCCGATGCGAGAGGCATCGGTGATCTAACTAGTCCATGATCCAGACAGAGTAGCAACGTTCAAGACAATGGACGTACGTGGCGAGCCGATCCCTGCGATCGGCCCCAGAAAATGGAAAGCAAAGGTCTCATCAAGCATGTCACGTAGCTACAGCGGAATCCAAGAAGTTGCAAACCATGTCAAGCATTGCAATGGAAAAGGAGGCCGATTCTAGCAATCGGCCAAAATGATCCTCGGCATACGTTGTGTCTGTGTTCAGCATTGATCCAACAGATGCCTGAAGAGCCGATACCGTCAATTACTTGACAGAATCGGCTCGGGGGGCACATAGACAGACAGAACATGAGGATACGAAGTTTGAAGCAATTCAAGATATATTCTCTGATGAAGTATGGGGGCCGACGCATAAATAAGTCGGCCATAAAAATGCAAAACTCCAAATTTTTTGAGTACAGCCGATGCGCAGACATCGACTTAAGAATAAAAAGCCGATGCACGGCCATCGACTCGAGAGGTACGAACTGCCACAAGCATCAATGGAGCAGTTGCCGATGGAGGAACGCCTGATGGAGTGGTTTGGTGACTCAGATCTTCCCTTCAAGGACCTCCAACTCCTTTTGCAAATCCTCAAGTTCAACAGTGCTAGCATAAGCATGCAGAACAGGTCGAGGGTGAGCCCAACAAAAGGAGCTATTTTCTGCCAGGGCCATGAGGGTGGCCGATAACGGAGCAATCGGCTATGACGTTTTGCTTAATGTCTTGACCAAGGTGACGGCTTCATCAACATTCTCATCAGAAGCTGCATCAGACTGCCAGAGATGAGGAGCCGATCTGAGCAGCAAGACGCAAGAGTGCAGCAAGGATGAGTTGAAGAGAGTTGCTGATCCTTCTAAGCCCTTTTAGTATATCAGCTCTTTGGGCGAAAGCTTTCCTGCTACATCGATAAAAGCTGAAGAGGCTCGGGGGGCAGCGTGCCCTGAAGGTTCTTTGCGCTAGAAAGCCGATTGTGTTCGAATCGGTTGGCTCTGCATCACAATTGTTGCAGGAGAGAATCACCGGAGTTGGCGGGAGGAGTCTGAAGAAGGATCCGTCATCATAGATAAATCCTGAGCCGCACCTTCCAAGCGACGTACAAAAGGCCTGTTGGGATCGAGGAGTCACGGCATTGTCAGCAGAAGCAGAAGGAGTCGATGCGCGCATACATCGACAGGTTCACCAAGAAGATTTGTGGCCAAGTGGTGCCTGCTCTGCAGAAGTATCAGCCTCGGCGTTCGAGTTAATTTAGCGGCAGTCTTGGAACTCTCCTGAAGGCAAAAGGGATTTGGAAGAGAAGGATGCAGCAGAAGAATGTCTAAAATTTAAAGTTAATGAGGAGACTGGACATTATTTCAGGAGTTTTGCCGCTGAGTCTAACATTCCATTCAGTTGGATCTGCATTTCCAAGATCTAGGGTTTGCACGATTGTGGTTTGGCCCTGTTTGACCAGGAGTTTGGGGGTCCGGACGGATCTACCTCGAAATTTATCATGAGAGACCGATGCGTTGCCATCGGCTCATTAAGCATTGGTCAGAGTTCACAATCGGCAAAGTCAGGATGAGGAAAAATCGGCTAAAACAGCATAAAGGAAATCGGCGAGATCGAAGGAAGTTCTTCATAGCACAGGGAATTTTCCATTGATACTAAGATTCCTTACAAAGAGGAGCCGGTGGCTCAACAAAAAGGGAACAAATTGCTACTGCTAATCTTATGCTAGTAGATCCCTACTCTAAAAGCCGTCGCTGTCCTCGTCATCGCTGCCGTAGCCGCCGCCGGTGCTGCTGCTGGCGGGCTCCTCGTTGCTGCTACTGTAACCTTCAGCGGAGGCTTCTTCCTCGCCGTCATCATCATCCTCATCTGACCAAGCCCGGCCACGGATGTGCTTTGGCGGCGGTTCGTCGGAGGAGGTATCGTCCTCCTGTTCCTTCTTCGTGTCGGAGGAGGCGTCTTCGTCTTCGTCGTCCTCTTCTTCTTCTTTGGTGATGGAGGTGAATTTACCCCGGAAGGGAGGGTCGTCGTCGTCACTCTCCGCCTCCAGTTCTCCGTCAATCAGGAATCGGAGGTCATCTTCCCCGTCGGTCAGGGGCATGGCGCCGTCTAACCAGACGAGGTCCTCGGGTAGGCCCTCTGGCACGAAATCGAAATCAAACTCTTGCTCATCCCAACGCTTGGGAGCGTGCCTATTGTATGTTTCCATCTGGTTGTGTTCTGGAATCGATTCGCTTGAGGAAGAGGATTGGGAAGAGGAGGAAGAGGACGACATGGCTATGGAAGAAGAGGGTTTTTTGGGCCGACAACTAGTTCGGCACAAATAGATAAAGGGGTTGTAGTGGAGATTTAATGCCATGACGGTTCTCGAGGACATGAGGCCAAAACTGTCAAATCGTGCAGAGAAGTTGGGAAGGCAAGTCGTCATGATGAAAGACTCTGCGACGGTTACGCTGCACGACATGACCCTCGAAGGAAAAACGGGTGGTTTTGAAATTATCATTACCAAAACCGGGGGGCATGTGTTATCACGGATTTTGGCCAAATCAGGAGGTGGGCCGTAAGTGAAGATGGGCTTTGAAGATTACACGTGGAGCGTCTTTGAAGCGGCCTTGCGCGAAGAGTTGGGCTAGATTGCCGTGTATCTGTAACATAGTAGATCACATCGTGTTTAGAATAACAGATAGAGTTTAGCCCGTGCAGATTAGGTGCACGCCTCAATTAGAAAGTCCCTTGACTATAAATATGTATCTAGGGTTATCGAGAAAGGAGGACAATCATCGTTCAACAAACACAAATCAGGCGCATCGCCACCTTCCTTCAGGGTTTCTTGGGTAAGCATCATCTTGCCTGGATCGCATCTCGCGATCTAGGCGTTCATTTATTCGTCTACCTTGTGCTACTCGTGCTGAACGTTGTTGATGGCGAGTAGCACTATTTATCTTTAGGTGTTTAGGGGCTTGCATTGATGCTTTCGTGCATATCGCAGCAATGCCGTCCCTCGACACCTAGCTGCCCTTACACCTATGCGGGTGTAAGGGCAGCATCTGTTCGTTACTCAGTAGATCCAATCCGTTATAGTTGCTCCTTGTTCTACAAGGATTAGTTTAATATCTGCATGATTAGGCCTTATGCTGGGGTCGGACGATCCGGTAGTGCGTTAGGTGTTGTTTACCGTTCCTACAAGGGATGTTCCGGGAATTAACTTAATGTTGGTTTTAGGCCTCTTGTAGGGGTAGTTTTCATCATCTTTCGTATCTGCTAGGCCCAACTACGCGTAGGACGTTCCGGTTATGCGGTGAAAACTCTAAACTGTCGTAGATTGGTTTAGCTTTGTTTTGATCGAGCAGGATCCCCATGCCATTGCAAATCCAACATGAACCATGGGGCGATCGGCTCCATGAGCCGATCCACAGGGCAACCTGAGAGCCGATAGGGCTCGTATTTAATGTTTACGTGTCTACCATGCGGGAACAATCGAAGCAATCTAACACCTTCCTGATCGGGTCTGGGTCAGGTGGCACGCCTAACAACCGCCAGGACGTGGTGGAAGACTGCGGGACGACGCGAGTGCCGGGGGTCCACTAAGCGGCCTTGGGAGCCTCCCGGCTCTTCGTGTTGCTTAACCATTGCCCGCCGGTGGGTTTTGGCAGGTAACATTTTCTCAAATTTAAAGTAATCAAGAAATGGTATAGGTACCATAAACAAGCCTTTTGTTAAAAAATAAGGCAAGATAGAAAATAATGTATTAGAAATCAGCACTTGGTAGAAATGGGATGAGAAACAAAACCCATTTCAGTTTCTTGTTTTCTTTGAAGAATTATCTTGAAAAGATTTAATAAGACTTAGAAGTAGTTTTGTGATCAAAACTAGAGAAGGAAAAACAATAGGATTTTTGAGAGAGAAAACTAATTTAGGGATAAGTGTTCTCAAGGGTAGATGATGGCTACAAAATGTACCCACCATTCCCACTCTTGGTTTTGTGAAGATTAAACTTGAATAAAAACAAGAGGTAAAATTGAAGGAAGTGATCTAGTGTTGAATCATTGAATAGGGTACAAGATCAAGTTGAATATATGAGATGCAAGGATAGACCGAGACATGCAAGACGTGGAGGTTGAAGAGGGTGTTGCATAGATGAGATCCATGCATTGAAGTCAACAATAACAGTTGTGGGTGCTTAGAGATCAATTGCCAAAGTCTGGACATTTTAAGCTGTCAACACAGATGGTCGACATGGCCTCAAAACCAACAAGGATGAGTGGGTATAAGAGAGGGATGTAGCTAGGGAAGATGATCCCAAGTTTTGAATTTAGGATGATTGATCTAGGTTGTACCACAAGGAGAAAAATCAAGAAGGCACACTCAGGTTGCCATCAGGGGAAGAGTTTGATGTAGTAAAAAGGAAAACAACTTTTCCTAGGACACACATGTGTTTTATTAGGTGAGTTGTTTGTTTTACCACTAGAGGTGTTGTTCTAAGAGGTGGCTCAAGACAAAACTCAACAAGAAAAACAAGACAATACATCTACCAACAGGATCAAAGCAATTCATCTTAACAGACAGATCAAGGCAATTCATCTTAATTAGTCTATAGAAAAAGTTTTTGTTCCCCCTAATTTTTGCATTAAGGACAATTAATCAAGGTTGCAAAAGGTGGGGTGTTACAGATCTTCCACCCTTAAAATAATCTCGTCCCGAGATTACTGAGTGTAGAAATAGAGGGGTTGTAAAGTTTAACTAAAGTTAGTCTCCATTCTTCTGTAGATGTGCAGTTGTAAAGAAGGTTGTTGCTTCATCTTCTATCAGACTTTATAGATTCTTGCCGATGGCGAGCTTCATGAAGAGATTGACTACTCCCTGCAGATGTTAGACCTGTAGCTTCTTCATGATCCTAGCGGGGTTCATGATTGTAGGAGAGTTAGTGCACCCAATGGTGCTTGAGCAGGGTTGAAAACTTTTTAGAGTTAGCTTAAATTTAGTGGAAGACGAAGTCTTCCACCCTTAGGATTGTTCAGCGGGGTTCCTGAAAACTTAGAGCCTCAGCCACGGGTCTTGTCGGGCGCTTTTTGGAGAAGTCATTGATCTCTCGTCTTGCGTCGAACATCTTCAGAGAAAGTTGTGTAGTCCACGGCTTCAAGAGGGGTTAGTGTAGTCCCACGTTTCCAACGGTGTTTTTAGAAAGCTTTAAGATTTTAAGGTTAGCTCCAACTTTTAGTGGAAGACGAAAGTCTTCCACCCTTAAGAGTTTTCATCGGGCTTTCGGAAAAACTCAGAGCTTCTGCCTTGTGGTCCTATCTGGGGCTTCTGAAGAAGTCGTCGATCTTCCGTATTCAGTTGTAGAATCTTCGGGGCGACGTGCAGACCACATCTTCAAGAGGCACTCACGTGTTAACTAAACCATATGGGATGCGCGGTGAGTTAGTAAATTGATGAAACACCTAGTTGGTATCCATATGAAACAGCAACAGAGGCCGTCGATGACAATCATCAGCTAGCGGGTCGGTGCTGACTTATACCAGTTGGTGAGCGGGTAAGTTGCACATAGCCTTGAGTCCTTGAGGTATCTTCAGGAGCTTCACTTGAGGAGGACCAGATGAACCATGTGATGTAGCTCGGCTTTGACGCTATTGTTCCCTCACCTTGTTAGAGGGTGTGTTAGAGGGTGGTTTTCAAGAAGATATTCTCGAGGTTAGCGCGATTACTCTAAGGTTAGACCAAGTTAGTATGTCTTCTCGCAGAGGTGCAGTCACTCTGGAAGGTAGGGGCTTCTGCTTTCTTGATGAGATGCTTCACGGATCTTGAAGGTATTGGCTTTTGCTTTGTTGGCGTAGTAGAGATGCTTCAGATGACCTTGAAAGTAGTCGGCGTAGATAGGGGTCGGGGGTTAGTTTCCCTGACGGTTGAAAAAAAACTGCTAACGGGTTTAGAGTTAGAGTCTTTCGTTAATCTACCCAACTAACTAACAGTTAGCAATACATCGGCGAGGCAAACTTTAATCCTATCATGGCATGTGACACCCATACAACCATAACCAGAGTCAAAATACCACTAACAGAGGCTACTGGTATTTTTCCTAGATGCACAGTAACAAAACAAGATCAGCACAATTGGAATCATTCAAAAATATTTGTTTTTCAATTTTTGAGACTCAAAATACTAACCAGAAAGAGTGATCGAGTTTTATTTATTAAAAACCTCACAAAAATCCTAAAAATACAAGGTCAGTGGCATCAGAAAGATAATTTCATACTGGTTCTAGTGCAATTGGAATCACATCGATCGAAGCTACCAAACTATTTTTATTAGCAAAACAGTACACTAGCAGATTTCCATTTTTAATTTCTGTTTTACAATTTCGAAACAATTAGAAAAGGCGGGAACGTCTAAATAGCAAGACATACATGCACACAACAAACAGATACAAACACTCAAGGCAGCACACTAGGGAACTACAAGCAATCATCAAACCAGACATGGTACTCTAAGTACCCAAAAATTCCTAATGCGCGGGGTTTATCTCAATCAAAATGATTGAGTTTGTCCTATCCATCCTATTGGTCTGGGGCTGGTCACATATGTCGACGTCTTCATATCGTCAGCATCGGCTTCAACTTGGATTCTTGTCGCAGTTGGTGGTGAAGGGGCCGGGTGTTGAGTCGTTGATGTTGAGGCGGAGGAGAAAACTGTGTAGAACTTCTTGTGTTGACATCCCGGAAACATGAGGTCTTCGTAGAGGTAGGTGTTGAGGTGCTCCCGAAGTCGATATCTTCTCGTGGCTGGCCTAAAAATTACTAGTCAAGAGACTGAGGACTTGATCCCTGACGACTGCAAAAAGTGCAAGTCCACGGAGGAACAAGGTCAGCTCCCTAACAGACTTTGGAGATAACCAAAGATATGATCTTATTATTCTTTTATCTGCACACTAAGTCGGCCTCCAATCTTCAACAGCTGCTGTTGGACATACACGAGTCTTCCCGAGGGGTTGATCCATCTTTGACTTCGAGTCTCCAGGTCTGAGTCGGGGACATCGTCCAACATGTAGGTTTGAAGTGGTTGAGACAATAGAGCAAGAGATTTCAAACCTTTTTATAAATCGGAGAGATAAGAATTTTAGAAGCTTTGAATAAATAAGAGGAGTAGAAGCTATACTTCTGACTAAAGAAACAATTTGTTTCATAAATAGTTTTACCCAAGTAGTTATTTCCTAACTAACGTCCATGCTAACTAAGGTCTCCTACAGTCAGGATAGCTCTGATACCAGCTCTGTGGGGACCCTGGACTAGCTGTCCGAAATTCCCTGTTATGTATACGGTTCACGATCCCATGATCGGTGCGCCGTGAACACATAACCGAACTGATGATATCAAATTACACCATCCATTACAAAGCGGAATAAGAAAATTACAACATGGTCTCATGACCAATACTTACATAATAGCCTCGAAGGGACTAACTAAAACATCAGAGTAGCATCATCACTTCAGCAGCGCAGTACCCAAGTCGTCTGCCATAACCCTATAGGCAACTGACTGGGAAGACGTTCCTAGCTCGCATAGACATCGCCAACTCCTTCTTCATCCGTCTTGTTCCTCCAAGTCTGGCCAAGTAAATAGCCAGGGACAAAGCCGTGAGTACATTTGGAATTGTACTCGCAAACCATCAAGAAGGTACTTTGCAAGGGTGCAAGATAACAAATGCTAATCTAAGATGACAAGAGGGAAGAGCTAATTTCTCTAGTGGAAATAGCATGTGAAAGAGAAATAGTTTCTCTTGTGGATATAACATGTGAAAGAGAAATAGTTTCTCTTGTGGATATAGCGTAAGAAAGAGAAATAGTTTCTCTAGTGGATGTAGCATCCCAACATCAAAGTTGAAGGGGGACACTAAGGAGATCCTATGACATCTCTATATCTTTGTTGAAGATGATACTTCAAAAGAGTTCTACAACATAAAACACTAGGAAGGGAGTAACCCAATTTATTTCCTTTCCGACCATCTCCATATGGTCATCACAATTTTCTCGTACCTTCCCGGTACTCCGAAAACAAGTTACTTCCTTTCCTTTGTCAAACACTTTCATAAAACAAAACTCTTTAGGCTAAGCAACAGCCATTCCAACCGTCCATGACCGCGGACACGGCTATTCGAATAGATTTGACTCTGCAGAGTTTGCACACTTTCCCCACAAGATCCGCGAGTTCATCATGTGGGCATCATCCCCGCATCAACTATGCCATGACAAAAACTCGGACATAGCCTTTCGCCTATTCGTCTTAGCACGGGATCCTACCCTATGGAGTATGTACCTCCCAGGCACAGTGGCAGCTCACCTCACTTTGAGCGTGGCTCCACCGCCAAGCCGGGGAGACCCATAGTGTCTTCGGACGGGGCAGGCCTCCGTTATACTATTGTCTCCACCAACGACAATCCGGATTCAGGGTAACCTTACCCTTATATAGTTGTGCGGTGTCCCATGTTAAGAAGAACAAACTACGAGCTAAGCCCCGTCCCACTCCAGTAATGTGGTTGCGCGGGTTAATTGTCATGGGTGAATACTTAGGCCAAAGTTTTCGAAAACAAGATTTTCTTTCAACCATCTTTGCCAAGATCCTTTCCTTTCATAAACACACGCTTGGGTAAGTCCAACTCACCCAAGGTTTTCAAAAAATCCTTTTCAACAAGGTATTTTTCCAAGGGGTCCCAACCTATAGTTTTATGGATGAACTAAGATACATCAAGGGCATGATGCTAGCCATCATACCATTAAGAAGATGATAATTGAGGTGTCAAGGGGATAATACATACTTAGGATAAGCATGCATAGGGACATCATAAATAAGATGATTCAACAAGGGTCATGATGTTAATCATCATACCACAAGAAGGTGACAATATAAGTGGTCAAGGGGGCATACATGCTTGGGGTAAGCATGCGTAACTTCAACAAGGGGTTCAACATACTTGGGAGTAAGTATGCATAGTATCAACAAGGGGTTCAACATACTTGGGAATAAGTATGCATAGAGTAGAGGACTAACATACAAGGCACAAGATACAAGGAACCAAGTATATAATGGAACAAAGAACACAACAAGGAGGATAAACTGCAAGAGATCAAAATATGGCTTGCCTTGGCTTATTTGTCCTTGTACTTCTTCTACTCCATCAATATAAGAATTCCAACAATATAAATAATCTCCTCATCCGATTCCAATTCTTCTTCTTCTCCGGAATTGTTCGCATCTAGCGCCGGAAAATAAAAAAAAGGAACACAATCAATCACATTGCATCAACAAGACAACATTCAACAATCAACAACTAACCATGCAGCCAAGGTATAACATACTAAGGACTTATAGATACCACAAACAACTTAAAGAGAACCCATTTTATTTACCTAGTAAAGGTATGAGAGTATCACAACTTAGCAATTGCCTCTCTCGGTATCACCATGGCACAAGCTAAGTACCCCCTGGTAGATAACATCATAAATAGGACAAGAGCATTAGTTTGACATCAAATACATTCACAAAACATTTTCAAACATTTTTGGAAAAGTAGAAAACAGTTTTCCTAATTTAATTTGTTCACATAACACTACATCCAAAATAGGAAGCAAACCATGTTCCACATCATTTGGAAACTTAAGCAAAACAAAAGAGCTAAAGTTAGGTTGCAGAGGTTTTGTTTTGCAAGCATAAAACAATGGTTTCCCACCTCTACTAAAAAGAGTTGGTCAAGGGTTTTAAATAAACCGAAAAGTTTTGCTTCAACAATGCATGTCACACATAAACATTACTAACAGCAAGAAATGTGTATGAACAGAGACTAATAATATTTTTCCTAGATAGCTAGTATTAATACAAGACTAACCCAATTGGAATCACCCAAAAATATTAAACCTACAATTTTAGGAATTTCTTTGAATCTGACTGTACAGAAAACAAGATCTGTAAGCCATAAATCGTAGAAAAATCCTAAAAATATGAGGCCACTGGCATTTGAAAGATATTTAAACAGAGATGCATACACAATTGGATTTGGGTTCAAATTGTTTCTTAAACACTCACAAATGGATTGACAAGGTTACTGCATGTTTTCACCATTTGCTTTAACTATGGAGTCGCAGAACAGATAAAGGTTTGAAACTTGTTTGAAATGATTAAGAAAACATTCAGTAATCCTACAGAATCTGAATCACTCAATTTGGATTAAAGATGGATTTTTGGTGATTTAAAAGCTAACAGCCATGTCTGCAGAACACACAGAACAAGTTTAATTCACCAAAAATCGTACACAACTCATAAAAATATGAGGTCAGCTGCATCTCAAAGGTATTGAATATGTGGTTCTTACCCAGTTTGTTTCATCCAAAAATTCGTTTCCAAGCTCCTGGTTTAATTCGACAAAGTCAGATCTGACCAGATCTTGATCTGTGAACCATTTCAATTTCAGGAGGTCATTTGAAGTGAAACCAACGCCAAAATGAAGGTACTGGAGAGGGCTTTCACCCACAGTTGAGTTTGCTCAAAAAGGTTTTGTAAAACGGAAGAAATATAACAAACAGTGATTCTGCATGTTTGCAGACCAACGCCAAGTTGTAGATCTTTTCAATACCTATCTGCGGAACTTTGAATCACTCGATTTGGATCTGCACACGAGATTTGGCGGATTTTACAAGATCGTACCAGAATCTGAAACAGCAAGATAGCAGAAATTACAGCAAGATTTTGGACAAACTTTGGTCAAGAGCTTCAGATCTGAGGATAGCTCAACCTTCTCCATGCTTGGACCAACATGCACCTGCATCAAGATCCAATCTTGTGAGAGGAGAAAGGAGAAATAGGGCTGGATTCAACTAGGGTTAGGGGAGAAGAGAGTGAGAGGGATGCTCTCATGGTGAGGATGAGCTTGATGGAGGAGGGGAGCTTCATCTAGGTGCCTTTCCATGGCCATGGCCGGCCATGGTAGCTAGGTGGAGCAGGATTTCGTGGGGGAGAGGTAGGAGAGGGGTGTGAGTGAGTGGTGGAAGGAGTGGAGAGTCAAAAATGAGAAGCAAAGGAGGAGGGGGTGGCCGGCCAAGCTCCTTTTATAGAGGGAGGATGGTTGGCTGCCTCCTCATTGATTGGGCTGGTTGGGAGGCTGCTCATTTAGTGATTGGGTTAGGTGGGAGGCAAGGCTTGTAAGAGAAGAAAGTGGAGATGAAGAAATTTCAGCTCATGCATGCCAAGAGCTTGGCATGGCCGGCTACTTCTTGATATTACAAGAGGACAAGCAAAGTGCAATACCATTTCATGCATGTCGGCCAAAGTTGAGTGTAGGGGATGATTAGCCAAAAGTGGCTTGGGGATGTATTCAAATTTGGGAAAGAGGTGACAATAAACATTGGTGCCCATGTTGAGAAATAAAGTACTTTGATCAAATTGTCAATTTGGCCAAGAGTTGATGGTGGTGATGATGGTTTAGATAATGGTAGAGCAAGGCTAAGAGAGATGGTGAGTGAAGTAACCATATACTCACAAGGATGAATATATTGACATAAATCATCAATTCATGAGGTCAAGGTGATGATGGAAAGAAATGGAGGAGTGAGGTATGTATGATGAAATATAAGTTGCTCTTCAAATAAGAGGTCAATTGGGATTGATTGGAAAGTATCAAATGGTCATCCATTTGATCAAGAATTGGAGAATGGAGGGGATTCAATGTGGTAGATCAGAGAGATACACAAGATGTGCAAGAGTTGTCATTTGAAATAGAACTCAATTGAAAAGTATTTGAAACACCTCAATTGTCTATGGATAATTGGGAATGAACTCAAGTGGAATGGAGTTTGAAAATGTTGAGAGAACTAGTTGGAACATAGAAGTTCAAAATGTTCTACTTACTTTCTCAAGTGAAGTAGAGTTTTCTCAAATTTAAAGTAATCAAGAAATGGTATAGGTACCATAAACAAACTTTTGTTAAAAAATAAGGCAAGATAGAAAATAAAGTTTTAGAAATCAGCACTTGGTAGAAATGGGATGAGAAACAAAACCCATTTCAGTTTCTTATTTTCTTTGAAGAATTATATTGAAAAGATTTAATAAGACTTAGAAGTAGTTTTGTGATCAAAACTAGAGAAGGAAAAACAATAGGATTTTTGAGAGAGAAAACTAATTTAGGGAGAAGTGTTCTCAAGGGTAGATGATGGCTACAAAATGTACCCACCATTCCCACTCTTGGTTTTGTGAAGATTAAACTTGAATAAAAACAAGAGGTAAAATTGAAGGAAGTGATCTAGTGTTGAATCATTGAATAGGGTACAAGATCAAGTTGAATATATGAGCTGCAAGGATAGACTGAGACATGCAAGACGTGGAGGTTGAAGAGGGTGTTGCATAGATGAGATCCATGCATTGAAGTCAACAATAACAGTTGTGGGTGCTTAGAGATCAATTGCCAAAGTCTGGACATTTTAAGCCTGTCAACACAGATGGTCGACATGGCCTCAAAACCAACAAGGATGAGTGGGTATAAGAGAGGGATGTAGCTAGGGGAAGATGATCCCAAGTTTTGAATTTAGGATGATTGAGCTAGGTTGTACCACAAGGAGAAAAATCAAGAAGGCACACTCAGGTTGCCATCAGGGGAAGAGTTTGATGTAGTAAAAAGGAAAACAACTTTTCCTAGGACACACATGTGTTTTATTAGGTGAGTTGTTGGTTTTACCACTAGAGGTGTTGTTCTAAGAGGTGGCTCAAGACAAAAATCAACAAGAAAAACAAGACAATACATCTACCAACAGATCAAAGCAATTCATCTTAACAGACAGATCAAGACAATTCATCTTAATTAGTCTATAGAAAAAGTTTTTGTTCCCCCTAATTTTTGCATTAAGGACAATTAATCAAGGTTGCAAAAGGTGGGGTGTTACAACTACTATGAGATTTACTTAGGGCATTACGACAAAGAACATAGACCGCTATCAACATGCATCTATGCCTAAAGTCCACCTTCGGGTTAGCATCCGCACCCCTCCAGTATTAAGTTGCAAACAACGACAATTGCATTAAGTACTGTGCGTAATGTAATCAACACAAATATCCATTGACAAAGCATTGATGTTTTATCCCTAGTGCCAACATCACATCCATAATCTTAGAACTTTCTATCACTGCCCCAGATTCAATGGAGGCATGAACCCACTATCGAGCATAAATACTCCCTCTTGGAGTCACAAGTATCAACTTGGCCAGAGCCTCTACTAGCAACGGAGAGCATGCAAGATCATAAACAACACATATATGATAGATCAATAATCATCTTGACATAGTATTCCATATTCATCGGATCCCAACAAACACAACATGTAGCATTACAAATAGACGATCTTGATCATGTTAGGCAGCTCACAAGATCTAAACATGATAGCACAAGAGGAGAAGACAACCATCTAGCTACTGCTATGGACCCATAGTCCAGGGATGAACTACTCACGCATCAATCCGGAGGCGGGCATGATGATGTAGAGCCCTCCGGTGATGATTCCCCTCTCGGTGCCGGAGGCGATCTCTGAATCCCGAGATGGGATTGGCGGCGGCGTCACAAACTTTCTTCGTATCGTGGCTCTCGGTACTAGGGTTTTAAGACGGAGAGAATAAATAGGCGAAGGGGCAGAGTCGGGGGGCGGCCGAGGGGCCCACCCCATAGGCCGGCGCGGCCAGGGGCCCCACCGCGCCGCCTTGTGGGGTGGCCGCCTCGCGTCTGACGTGGGCATTACCCTTCGGGTAACCGACATTGCCCTATCTTGTATTATCTAGTTGGAGGCCCATGAAGGCACTTGGGCAAGACGGGCCACCTGGATGGCGCACCGGAAGATTCCTTGGCGGGCAAGACAAGGAAGCAGCCGAACAAGGGAAGATTAGATTTAAAACTACTGTAAACCTAGTCGTACTCGGTTAGACCTCTTGAGACATGGCCCCCTATATAAAGGCCGGGAGAGGGGCTACCAAGGGACACAATCAATCTTAGCAATCTTAGCCACCAAAAGTCTAGAGCTAGGTCGCCGTAGCACTTAGCCTCTCGACGAGATCTCAGCCGAACTATTCGGCACCCCATTGTAACCCAATATCTTCATAATCAAGATCAGACAGGCAGGACGTAAGGGTTTACCTCATCGAGGCCCCGAACCTGGATAAACTTGCTCTCATACTTTACTAGTTACTCCTCCTGTAGATGCTCCCTCAGCCAGCACCCAACCGCAGGTCCATGAGCACGTTGCTCCCCTGCGGGCCGAGACCGGCCCCGAGTTCCTGGATAAACTTGCTCCCCAGGGCCAGAAGAACAAGGCTCCGGCACCTGATGCCGGCTCGAGCCAAGCTCCTCCTGGCAGCTTCCGGACGCCTTTAAGGTAGCGGGCAAGAGGCGCTACAAGGGAAAGACCATGCCGGTCTCTTCTGGGTAAGCTTTCGTTTCTCTGCTTGTTTTTTTTTCCAACTTCTCTTCCGGTTGCTTTTTCCAATCCTTTTTTTTCTTGTTCAGCCCTGCGCTCAAGCTCTCCAAGAGCGCTGAAGGACCCGCAAGGGCCTCAACTCCTCCTCACTCCTAGCCCGGCACCGTCGGCGCCGGCAGCACCCTCCCCTCTGGGAGGCACTCCAAGTTCGGGCGCACCCCCTACACCTCCGAACACCGCGCGCGGAGGAGGACCTGGTCTCCCTCCGGAAACAAGATACCGGCGCCAGCAACATCGGGCGCGATGGAAGCTCGGGAGGGCGGAACCTCTGGTTCCTCCCGTTCCCAAAGAAGAAGACCACGGGGTCTTCCTCCAAGCCGGTGCCGGAATCTTCCGCGCCGGTAAGTTCTTTTGGATCAGGATGCGCACACCTTCCTCGCCCAAGACCACGCCTGCGCCATCGCCGGAAGCTCCCAGCACCGAGCCAACCGGGGCCACGCCAACGCCGCCGCCAGCAGCCCTGAAGATCACCAAGGGAAAGGCCACGGCTTCCGGCACTTCATCCGCCGGCCCGCAGTCCTTGGTGCTGCACGCCGCCCGCGCCGCTGTCGCTGCCGGTGAGAAGGCCACCGGCCTGCTTGGCCGGATCACCGAGTTTTTAAGCGCGAAGGCCGCGAGCTGGGGCATCTGCTTCCCTACGCTGAGAAGTGGAATGCTGCGGATGTGTCCGCAGCTACACGCGGCCTGGGAAAGGACCGGCTTCCGGCGCCTGACCCCGCTGGCCCTCGGTGCTCGGAGGAGCACTTCATGCGGCTGCGGCGCGCCGTGAAAGAGCTGGACAGCGCGTGGTATGATGCCACGAACAACATGATGGTAAGTCTCACCAAACTTTTTTTGATTTTTCAATTCATGTCGGTTTCTCTTTTTTTGGATCTTGTCTATCTTCCCAGTCCCCGAGTTTCGTGTTGACAGCGTAGCTCTTAGCGCGAAACTTAGGTAAAAACGCGCGAAACCGGCATAGCCAGTCCCCGAGTTCCGGGTTAAGAACATAGCTCTTAGCGCGAAACTTAGGTAAGAGCGCGAAACCTTAGCCGGTCCCAGTTCGGGTTAAGAACATAGCTCTTCGGCGAAACTTAGTTAACTTTTTCTTGAACAGAGCACGGCCGACGCCCGGAAGCACCTCTTTGAGGAGCTTCTCTGGGAGCACCGGGACCTTGCTGAGGCGCACAGCAAGTGCCAAGGTAAGTTTTTGCCCTCCGGCACCTTTTTACCGGAAGTTTTTCTTCTTAGTACTTATACTTTTTGCATAACAGCTATCCCGGAAGCCTCCATCGAAGCCCTCAAGACTCAGCTCGCCGCACTCCAAGGTACCGCTCCTTCTTTTCTGGTTAACTTGTTTCCTCCTCATTTTACCAGTTGCAATTTCGGTAACACTTTCCTTCCAGGCTCTAGATGAAAAAGTGATGAGGACATCCCTACCTCACTACTACCTCCGTCATTACCAATGGAAGATGAACTGCTGTGAAGCTCAAGTCCAACGAAGTTAGGATTGGACCAATAACACGAGCTCGTGCGAAGCTACTTAAACAACAGGTGAACTTGTTTCTAAACGATACTTTGATTGATGAGAACTTTATACTGCCTAAGTCCTATTACTTATGTATCATCAGCTGGACATGAAGACGGACGTCAAGATGGCCGTGAAGCTGGACATGGAGCTGGACATGAAGATATCTCATGGACGCGCGAGGGAGGAGCGAGGCATGCGCGAGAGGAGAAGAAGTCCAGGCCGGTCAACCTCGGCCGGACCCAGACCGGACCGGCCCGGTCCCAGCCCGGTCGACCGCCGCTAACCGGACGACGACCGGACAGCCCTCGTAGTTGAAAACCGAAGCCGCGGTTTCTCGTTGGTTGACCGGACCACAGGCCGGACGGTCCGGTCCACAGCCCGGTTGACCGGCCGCCAGCGGACCGGCCGGTCCACAGATCGACCGGATCCCAGACCGGACGCGTCCGAGTCTGTCTCGACCAGATCTATTGGGTCGGTTTTCCTTGTATTTTTCGACCAGAACTCGTCCCGGACGCCTATATAAGTGCCTTGGACGACCCCTAGCTGCTTTAGACCACGTTTAAGATAAACCCTAGTTCTTAGTTGTTTGCTCGCAAAACTATTGAATTCCCTACACCATATTGCTTGGATATTGTGTAGATCCCGTTTAAGTCTTGTGTGATCTGCTGTTCCATTGGGAATTAGACGGTTGCAACTTACCGCTTAGTCGGCGGCTACGTGCGCAAGTGTGTGGAGTTGCGAATATCTTGCAGGGTTGAGAGCGGTTGCATCTGGCGACAGGACCAATCGAGAGATCTCGTTGCGTCATACAAGTTATCATCCACTTCATCGTCGTGTATCTCCGCTGCCATCACCCGTGATCATCATCACCACCGTTGCTTACTGAGAAGATCGGGCCACTCCTTATCATCTTGGTATCAGATTTCCAGTTTCCTCGGTAAGCCATCCACAATCCACCCCATAGTTGAGTTGTGAGTGTTTTCCTATCCAGAAAAAGCCAAAAAATTAGGGTTAGGGTTTGCCATAGCCATAGCTTGCACTAATTTCGAGTTTTAGTTGCTTTTCGTAGTTGTTTTTGCGTAACTTTATCTTTTAGTAGAATTGTTAGGGTTTGTGTTTTCTCTATCATCTAGTTTATCTTCTAGTGTCAGTTTTGTTACTCCGAGTCCACATAGCGTACAGTGTGCTTGTTCCCAACCATAGACACATCCTTTCGATATACGTGACTAGGAACTTCCCCAGAAGAGACTAGTTTTACCGCTCGACAGGCTGCTCATTAGGGTTTTGGTGCTTTGCATATCTTGTTGGCCGTGTTATCAAGGAGTTGAGTCATAAAATCAAAAAAAAGAGAAAATTGAAAAGAAGCAAAAAGAGCTACATAGCTGCGTGTGTTACAAAAAGAAAATACAAAAAGAAAAGTGTGTGCTAGTTGAAATCAAGTGAAAGGCCTAAGTTTTCTTTACTGCATCCGTAGTTGAGCAATCTTGTGCCTGTCTCGTTGAGCTTTGCTAGCGTCTCTCTTGTGCATTGCAACCTTTCCTCCATATAGTTGCATTGCCCCATTATATCGCCTTGTGTGAGTATCTTTGGTTGTCTACGGTCAGCGCTAGAGCTTGTTATTGGTGCAAATAGGTAGCCTACCTACAGCCCCACATATACCCTGCTTTGTCGTGTGATTGTTCTTATACCCTTGATATTCGCTTCGCTACATCCGTGCACTAGTTGTTACTACAAGTGGTAAGCAACACTAATTTACTTTGGAACGGTAAGATTTCCTTTTCTTATCAGTTTTGAGTGAGTTGTGAGAGTACCACCATATATTTTTTTTTAGTGCACTAACCTACTAATCATGTCTGCTAGTGATAATAAGATTGTTAACCAGGAGAACAAGAATTCGGCAGATATCATCACATGGAGGGAGTATGAAGCTCTTCGTAATGAGATGCGACGTGAATTCCGCACTAATGATGATGAGCTTAAGAGTACAGTTGATGAGATCAAACAAACGCTGGATGCTACTAATGTCACCGTCACTGGATTGTCTGATCAAATGACGGATATACAGCGCAATATTGCGGATATGCGTCTCGCTATTGAGAACTTGACTGTACTACAACAACAACAACAACAACAACAACAAGAAGATGATGACGATCCTGAGCTTGAAGATGACGCACACAATGCTCGTGGTGCGCCTCGTGGTCATCGTCCTCGTGGCTGGGTTCCACTTGGCCGCAATGGTCGTGGACAAGATGAAGAAGATGGATTGGGTAAGCCTAAGTTTTCCATACCCAAGTTTGAAGGAGGAGCTGATGTTGAAGAATACCTCACTTGGGAGCTCAAGATTGAGAAATTATGGAGCCTACATCCACACTACTCTGAAGATAGGAAGATCAAGCTTGCGTCTTCTGAATTTGATGGTTATGCATTGCGTTGGTGGGATTCTTTGGTCCGTAACCTCGATGAAGATGGTGCACAACCTATCCGTACATGGCGTGCTATGAAAGAGGCAATGACTTCTCGTTTTGTGCCTACAAATTACATGCGGAACATATTTGATAAGCTAACACTATTGAGGCAAGGTGTGAAGACTGTTGATGAGTACTACATGGAGATGGAGATGCTTATGCAGCGTGGTCGTGTCCGTGAGTCTCTAGAGATGACAATGCAGCGTTTTCTGAATGGACTGAAGTATGATGTTAAAGGCATTGTTCGTCATTACACCTACACCAATATGAATCAATTGTTACATCATGCAAGAGAAGCTGAATCACAGTTGGCTGAAGAAGCAAAGGTTAAGGGACGTGCTACGGGAGCTGGGCGTTTACACCCCGCGCGCCTTCTACGGCGCCGGCGCACGCGCTCCGCTCCTTACTCTACTCCGCCTAGCAAACCGGTCTCCAATGCATCTAATGCAAAGAAGTCCGAATCTGCTGCAAGTACGAGTGGTTCTGGTGCGTCTACAACGCGCAACCGTGATATGCTTTGCCATACATGTGGTGGCAAGGGTCACTTCAAGAGAGATTGTCCTAACCGCAAAGTCATGTTTATCAATGAGGACAATGAGTATGAGACTGGAGATGATGCTTGATCCAAATGCTCCAGACAATGATGACTATGACACGATGGTGAAGATGCATATCCTTCTGATGCTCGCACCATTGTTGTGTCGCAGCGTGCTCTTAATGTGTTGCCTAGTGCATCTACTCAGCGCTGCAATTTGTTCCAAACCAAAGCTTTAGTTGGTCCTGACAAGGCTTGCAAGGTCATTATTGATGGCGGGAGTTGCCGCAATTTAGCAAGCAAGGAGTTATGTACCAAGCTGAAGTTGAAGTATTTACCGCACCCGCATCCATATTATATTCGGTGGTTGAGCGACAATGGTGAGATGAAGGTAAACCACATGGTGCGTGTTGAGTTTGCAATTGGACCGTATAAGGATTGCATTGACTTTGATGTGGTTCCTATGACGGTTTGTCACCTCTTATTGGGTCGGCCTTGGCTCTATGACCGTTCTGTGCAACACAATGGCCGTGCCAATACATATCACTTGGAGTACAAGGGCAAGAAAATTAACTTACAGCCTATGTCACCACAACAAATTGTCAATGAGTCTCGTCAGAAGATCGAAGTGAATTTGGAGGATGCACCTCTAGATAGGCGAGAGAATTGTAATGTCGTGAGTGATATAACGAAAAGTGAGAGAGTGAATTCCTTAGTCTCATTAGCCACCAAAGAAGACATGAGAGAATTTAGTGAGGATCCTACGGCCATGCCTCTTGTGCTTTTGTACAGGGGTACGGTTTTGGTTTCTAACGACATGACCCCTCTTCCTCTTGGTGTTTCTAATGTTTTGCAGGAATTTGGCGACGTGTTTCCGGAGGAGGTACCCGCAGGACTACCACCATTGCGAGGTATTGAGCATCAAATTGACTTGATTCCCGGAGCATCGCTGCCCAATAGGGCGCCATATCGCACTAATCCCGAAGAGACGAAGGAGATACAGAAGCAAGTACAAGCGCTACTCGACAAAGGTTATATTCGCATAAGCCTTAGTCCTTGTGTTGTTCCTGTTATTCTAGTTCCTAAGAAAGATGGTACTTGGCGTATGTGCGTAGATTGTAGAGCTATAAACAACATTACTATTCGATATCGTCATCCTATTCCCCGTTTAGAGGATATGCTAGATGAATTGAGTGGTGCTGCTGTGTTCTCTAAAATTGATTTGCGTAGTGGCTATCATCAAATTAGGATGAAAGAAGGGGATGAGTGGAAAACTGCCTTTAAAACAAAATTTGGTTTATATGAGTGGTTAGTAATGCCTTTTGGATTAACTAATGCACCTAGCACTTTCATGAGACTGATGAACCATGTTTTGCGTGAATTTATTGGCAAATTTGTGGTTGTGTATTTTGATGACATATTAATCTACACCGCAATGAATCTGATCATACTATACATATTCGACATGTTTTGCAAGTGTTGCGTGATAATCAACTCTATGGTAATCTTGAGAAGTGCACATTTTGCAAAGATAAGGTCATATTTCTAGGTTATGTTGTCTCTAAGCATGGAGTAGAAGTAGATGTGTCTAAAATTGAAGCTATTCAAAATTGGCCTACTCCCATGAACGTGAGTCAAGTAAGAAGTTTTCATGGTCTAGCTGGGTTTTATCGCAGATTTGTGCCCAACTTTAGTACTATTGCTGCACCTTTGAATGATTTGACTAAAAAGGGTGTTGTTTTTGAGTGGGGCGCAGCCCAAGATCATGCTGATGAACTTAAGAGATTGTTAACTTCTGCACCGTTGCTTGCACTTCCCGATTTCAATAAGCAATTTGAGATTGAATGTGATGCTAGTGGTATTGGAATTGGTGGTGTATTGATGCAAGAGGGTCGCCCAATTGCATATTTTTCTGAGAAACTTTCTGGTGCTAAGTTAAACTATCCTATCTATGATAAAGAATTGTATGCTTTAATTAGAGTTCTTGAGGTTTGGCAACATTACTTGTGGCCAAAAGAATTTATCATACATTCTGATCATGAAGCTTTAAAATATCTGAAAGCCCAATCTACTTTGCATAAGCGTCTAGCTAAGTGGGTTGAGTTCATTGAGTCTTTTCCATACATTATTAAGCATAAGAAGGGAAAAGATAATATTGTTGCTGATGCTCTATCTAGGAAGAATATGCTATTAACTCAACTTGATGTTAAAATTCCTGGTTTAGAGATACTATGTGATTTGTATGCCACTGATCATGATTTTGCTGAACCATATCGCTTATGTGCTCTTGGTAAAGCATGGGACAAATATCACATACATGATGGGTTCTTGTTTAGGGCTAACAAACTATGTGTTCCAGAATCGTCTGTGCGTTTGCTCTTATTGCAGGAATCACATGCTGGAGGTTTGATGGGTCACTTTGGGCGTGAGAAGACGCTACTCATGCTAGCTGACCACTTTTATTGGCCAAAGATGAGGCGGGACGTGGATAGATATGTGCGAAGATGCATTACTTGCAACAAGTCTAAGTCCAAGCTGAAGCCTCACGGTTTGTATACTCCTTTACCGGCACCTACTACACCATGGGAGGATATTAGTATGGATTTTGTGTTGGGTTTGCCGCGTACTAAGAGAGGCCATGATTCTATATTTGTGGTAGTGGATAGATTCTCTAAGATGTCCCACTTTATTGCCTGCCACAAGAGCGACGATGCGTCGCATATTGCTAACCTGTTTTTCAGGGAGATTGTACGTCTACATGGAGTCCAGAAGACTATTGTTTCTGATCGTGACGTGAAGTTTATGAGCTACTTCTGGAAGACGCTTTGGAGAAAGCTGGGGACGAAGCTGCTGTTCAGCTACTTGTCATCCCCAAACTGATGGTCAAACTGAAGTGGTGAATAGAACATTGTCACAACTGTTGAGATCCATGATCAAGAAGAACCTGAAGGAGTGGGAAGATTGTTTTCCGCATGTGGAGTTTGCTTACAACAGGGCGGTACATTCTACCACGGAGCTATGTCCTTTTGAGGTGGTGTATGGTTTTAAACCCATTACTCCACTTGACTTGTTGCCTTTGCCCATACATGAGAGAGTTAATATGGAGGCATCAAAGAGGGCAGATTATGTGAAGAAGATTCATGAGAAGACTAAAGAGTTGATTGAGAAGAAAGGCAAGAGCAATGCTGCAAGGATGAATAAGAAGCGCAAAGAGTTGTTGTTCAAGCCTGGTGATTTGGTCTGGGTACATTTTCGTAGATAGTTCCCCAAAGCTGAGAGTCTAAGTTGACCAACTTGTCAACACCGGATTTTTAAGTCCGGATGCCTATTATGTCATACATCGCAATCCCAGGAATATTGTTGTTGCGAGGCATAATAGTTAAGTATCACAATCATCATTCATTACAACCCATAAAGTCTTACAAATTGGAATCACATGATCCATATTACACAAATAGTTGATCTAACGATCAACGAACTGGAACAAACATAAGTTCATAGCGGAAGCGTAAGATACAAGGACTCTATAGTCCACAGGCCAACGCTTGACGTTAGCAGACTCCTAGTTGAGACTTCCTGCTGCCTCCTCCTCGTACTGCTGCTCCTCTTCATAGTCTGGCCATTTGAATAGCCAGGGACACAGCCGTGAGTACTTGATGTACTCGCAAACTAATACTAGTGTAAGTGCTAACATTTCTAGTAAGGGGGTGCTAAGCTCTAGTTTCTTTGCATAAGCTAGTTTTAGTTCACAAGTATTTACTAAAGACTTATTCATATACTAACTAACTCAAGTGGGAACATCAGTGTCATTCCCACAACTCTGTTGTGTTTTCAATATAATCAAGTCACCATTCACCATTCATTTCAACCACATGATCAAATTCTAATACTGGAAACTGTATGGCCTTTCCAACCGTCCGTAACCGTGGACACGGCTATTCAAATATTTACACTCTGCAGAGGTTGCACACTTGTGCCACAACATTTGATTTCATCCGTCGGGATTTCCCCGAATCATCGTAACACAGTACGCGGATCATCAACCATAACCTTTCATTTACTAACCCTAGTATGAGCACCTCCTGAGCTTGGCCTCCCAGTGATGACCAACTGTCATCCTGGGAACTGCACAGGGCTTGGCCGTACAATTCACCTTCAATTCACATCATTCACCAACAACGGAGGCAGCCTCGGCATAACCCCTATGATGTGTGTTCAGAGGGAACTCATACTAAGATACATAAACTTCTAGTTAAGCCCTACCCATAATCAGGTATTGTGGGGGTACTCAATAATTGGAAAGGTATCGCATCCAAACCAATACTAGTTTTTAATCAAAAATCACCATCTTCTCTTGGTCATATTCACCTTCAAAAGTCATTTCAACATTTCACCACACATGTTCCCATCTAGAGTAGTCATGTTTAATTTAGCACTAGCATCTAAGGATGAAGGGTGCTAAGTAATTTGCTTTGCTCCTAGGCTAACTTTGATACTCTTGTACTAATCTAACATTTACCCTATGGAATTACGAATCAATAGTACAAAATAACAGTAAGTAAAACTTAACATAAAACTGGGAATTAGGCTCATAATATAAAGTAAATGGGTGGTGCTTGGCTCAGGATGAGCTAACACTTGCAAGAGTATTATCTTGCCTTGGTTGGGAAACTGGTCAAAGTGGTCTTCTTCTTCCTGACAGTAGACCTCCTCCTCCTCTGGGTACTCCTCGGTACTAGCGTCTAAAATACGAATACGGGATACACAATCATCACACCAATCTATTTACTAAACTAAGCACACACATGATTCACACAAATTAAACTAGCATCACATATCACTATTATGTTGGTGGATGGGTTTTTCTTATTAATTAGGAAAAATAATTCCTCTCATAATAATCTTAAATGTTACTTTTGAATTATTCAGAGAAATAATTTCCTCTCATTATCTTTTTAAGATTTAATTTCTCTTATGTATAATATGTGACCTAGGTTGACCCAAGTCAACCTCTTCACACTTATCATTTTGAGAAAATGATTTAAATGGGGTGTAGCACCCCATACAATTTAATTCTAACATGGTAATGATTTAATATCATCAACAAACCATATGAGATTTTTATGATCAGAGTCTTCACCTCATATTGGATTGTTCATGACAAGATTTAAATGGAAGAAAAGCTCCCATATGAATTACTAATATTTTTGGACAATACCATTTAGGGAAAAATAGCCATATTGTCCACTACTTAAACTAGGGCATGATCATGCAAGGTGACCACACCATTTTATTGCATAATCAATTAGTGTAAGTAATATGTGAACTACCAGAGTTGGAACTAACTTAATATCTATTTTATTTGATTTTTAATAATTAATTGAGTAGGGAAAAGTCCCTGCCTTGTTATTTTTGTCGAATTAATTCTACAACGAATCTGGTCATGAGACCAGTGGCATATTGTAGATAATTTTAATAGCTTTCCAAATATATAAAATTTATTAAATTTGGCCAAGCCAAACAATTTCTATGCAATTTCAAAGTTGGGTCCAGTGGGATAATTCAACTAAATTTATTAAATGAAATTTGAATCAAAGGGCCGCGGGAAAAGCTAACGGGCCAAACGAATTAAAAAGGGCCCAAGCCAGCCCACCACGGTCCACCACGCGTGGGCTGCCTGACAGGGTGGGGCTGGCCTGTCAGCGGCTCACCGCACCCGAATCGGTACGGGGCGACGTGGGACGCACGATCAGATCGTGATCCGACGGATCACGTCCATCGTCGTCGACGAGGAGAAGAGCTCGCCGGCGCGGCTCGGGTAGGGGGTCGGAGGGCAACCTGGGTCCGGCGAGGGGCGGCATGTTCACGGCGAGTTGTTGACGACGGCGGTCCTCCTGTAGCAGTGGCTCGTCTGGGGTGGCTCCAATCGGCGACGAGCTTCCGGCGGCCTCGGCAGTGGTGGCGATTGGCGAGCTACGGTGGCTAATGTCGACGGTGGAGGGGCTCAGGCGGTCGAGGGAGAAGAGGGGAAGGTGCTGGTGTGCTCGGATCGTCAAATGGGCGTCTCCTTTTATAGGCAAGCGAGTGGCCGTGGGTGCTGCGGCGATGGCGACATGGGCGCGGCGTCTCCGGTGGTCTAGCGAGCTAGGCGGCGACGCGGCGCTGTTCAGCGTGTCGTGGTGGTCCTCTGCGTCAATGGCGACGCTGGGCGGTGCCTAACTTTGTCGGGCGCGTGCGAGCATCTGCGCGGCAGTGGCGGGATCTCTTCGTCGTCTCCGGCGGCGGCGAGCACGGGTTGGGGCTGGGCGCGTGTCTGGCGGCGTCGTGGTGGCGTGTGCGTGCTCAACGGCTAGTCAGGGGGGCCAGGGCGTGCTCAGGGTGGTGGCGCGGCACGTGGCCAGGGTGTGTCCGTGGGTGTCCACGCGCGACGCGAGCGGCATGGCGATGCCGTTCTGGACGCGCGTGCGTTCCGGGCGTTGTCGTCGTCCTCGTCGACCAGGGCGGTGCTGGGCGGCGCTAGGGAGGTGTGGTGGCGCTCAATGGCATGGGGGCCAGGGCAGAGAGAGAAGGGAGAGAGGTGGAGGTGGTCGGGTTGGTGACATGGCCGGCATGGCCATGTCCTAGCCTTGCTCCTCCTCTCCTTAGGTTTCTATTTGGCATTAAAATGGATTAAGGGGACCAGGGGACCAAATGGGGTAGGTTAGGATAGAGGGGGTTGAGGTAGATCACTATTTGCAACTATTGCAAATAGTGCCCAAATTTGGAAAATGCAAAAATAAGCAAATTCGAAAATATTCAAATGGTGAAAGTTTTTGAAATGTGATTGTTGATATATGTTGTAAATGACCAGAGAGGATTTGAGGTGATGGTGGAATTTTTAAATTCCATGAATTTCCCAAAATGCTAAGTGTGAGATTGTTCATATTAATAAAAAGGTTCCAACTTTGCATGTGTATAGATTTTGATCAAAAAGAATTTGGCATAGATTTCTTTACATAAAGTGTTCACCTTGATGTCCTCTTGGATGACAAGCAAAGAGTGGCAAGAGTTTAGTTTGAAAATTTTGAAATACAGGGGCTCAAAGTGGTGACCAGATTATAATGGGCAGATTTGACCATTATTCTATGTGACCTCAATTTTTATTTGAATTTGATTTAATGGGTGTTTCTATGATTCACCAAGTTGTAATATGAGTTTAATAATGTATTTCAACTAATGGTGAAGGTCAATTTGGTCTAGGGTCCAAATTTATGAAAATGGCATAATGTCTATGTGAGGGTTTTAGGGTTTTAGCAATTGATTTTATTTTATTTTATTTTCTTTGTGATCTTCACTGGATCACATTAGGGTTTTTAGGGTTTAGCATATACACAAAGTAACAAGCATCATGGCATATCACTCAAATGCACAAGTCCTATGCATGGTACTATATGTAAGAAAAAGTTTTTGTTGGTTTGAAATTTTACTTTCTGGAATTCTTCTAATTTTCTTTTATTGAACTTTGGGGTGTTACAAACCCTTCCCCTTACAAAAGATCTCGTCCCGAGATCTAAAGAAAATTAGGTACTAAAGAGATCTGGGTATTCTTTCTTCATGTCTTCCTCCCGCTCCCAAGTGGCTTCATCTTCGGTATGGTTGCTCCACTGTATCTTCAGAAACTTGATACTTCGGGTGCGGGTGGTTCGGTATTCCTCCAGGATGCGGATAGGCACTTCGCGGTATGTCAAGTCGGTGTTGATATCCACCTGATCGATGATCGATGTTCTTGAATACCTCTGGCTTGTCCGGCACTAGGCACTTCCGGAGGAGTGAGATGTGGAACACGTCGGTGCCAATTGCCATTTCTTCGAGGAGTTCCAGTTGATCGAGCCTTCCCTCGGCGACTGAACTTTGAGGTCCAGGCACATATCGGAGATTGCGAGCTTTCCCTTTATTTGGAATCCTGCGCATTCCCTTGAGGGTGACACCTTGAGATAGACGAAGTCTCCGATCTCTCAAAGGTCATCTCTCGGCGTCTCTTGTCGCGTAGCTCTTGCATCTTATTCTTGTTGTCTTGAGGTACTCGCGGATCTTGTGCACCTTCTCTTCGAGCTTCTCGAAGAACATCGGGTCCAAAACTTGGCTTTCTCCGACTTCCGACCGATTCGAGGGTGCGGCATTTTCTTGATACGGGGCTTCAAGGGCCATCGTAGTGGCTTGATAGCTGTTGTTGTAAGAGAAGTCTGCGTAAAGAGGCAGACAATCTTCCCACTTGGATCCATACTCGAGTACACAAGCTCTCAACATATCTTCCGATGCTCACAGTTGACCCTCCCAGTCGCCAGTCGATCTGCCAGGTGGCAGTGCCAGGATTCAAACCGGAGTTCCTAATCCTTCATACCTTCTTTTGAGAATCTTGAGGTGAACTGTGATCCTCTATCTGACACAATTGACTTAGGGGTTCCATGCAGGGCTACTATCCTTGAGATGTATAATTCAGCTAACTTTGGGCCTTGGTAGGTGGTCTTGACAGGGATGAAGTGGGCAACCTTGGTCAGTCTATCAATGACAACCCAAATGGAGTCATTTCCTCTGCTAGATTTGGGCAATCCCGTGATAAAGTCCATCCCCACAGAATCCCATTTCCACTCGGGAATCTGTAAGGGTTGCAACAGTTCTGCGGTCGTTGATGTTACATGACTCATTTGACAGATGTCACACTTGGCGATGTCTAGCTTCCAATTTCTCTCTTCATTCCATGCCACCAAAATTGTTCCTTCAAATCCTGGTACATCTTGGTTCCTCGGGGTGAATGGAATACGGGTGTCGTGAGCTTCCTTGATGTGACTTAGCTGATCCCAGATCCCCGGTACACCACAGGGCGAAACGGGTGTACTGCAGAAGCTCATGCCATCGATGGTGAATCTGGTGCACTTTCACTGCAGCTATCGACTCTTGATTCCGTCTATCTTTGGCATTTCCTTGGGCTTCTTTGATCTGTCCAACCAAAGTAGGCTGCAGTGCAGTTCTATGCTGGCTAGGTATCCTTCACTAACTAGCTCCATTCTGAAATGCTCAAACTCTTGGTGTAGGCTAGGCTGTTCCTTTGCTATCATATGAGTTTAATGACAAGGCAGTCTACTCGGAACTGTCTGCTACTACAGTGGCCTTTGGAAGGCGATAGTGGATCTCATATGTAATCCTTGATTAACTCTAATATCTGCGTTGCCTCATGTTCGGCTCTTCACGGGTGAAGATATACTTCCAGGCTCTTGTGATCGGAATAGATTTCGCATCGATTACCCATGAGTAATGACGCCAAACTTTCAGGGCTAACACTACGGCTGCGGTTCGAGGTCATGGTTGGGTAGTTACTGCTCATCTTCATTTCGATTCTTGGGGGCAGTATAAATGTCACTTTGCCTCCTTGCATCCCTTCAGACCAATCTTGGACGCATCCCACAATAGACATCAAATGGCTTGGTGATATCGGCATGATCAATATTGGGGCTGTGGTCAATCTGTTCTTGAGCTGTTGAAAACTTTCTTCACATTTAGCGATCCATTCAAACTTCTTGTCCTTCTTAAACGCAGTTGAGTCATGGGTCGGGCTATGTGAAGAAATCCTTCCACGAATCGTGGTAATATCCCGCTAATCAGAAATACACGGACCTCGATGCCGAGTGGTTGGGGCTTTCCATTCTGTGACCGATCTTGATCTTGGCGGGATCTACGGCAATTCCTCCTGCGGACAGATATGTCCCAGGAATCCTACCTCCTTCAGCCAAAACTCACACTTACTAAACTTGGCATATAACTTGTGCTGCCTCGGGGTTTCTAGGATTATTTCCAAGTGTTGTTCATGTTCTTTGGTTTTGGAGTAGATAAGAATGTCGTCGATGAAAACAACGACAAACTTATCCAAAAAGTTCATGAAGACCTTGTTCATGAGGTTCATGAAATAGGCGGGAGCATGGCCAATCCAAATGACATGACATTGCTGCCTCTCCATCTGGATCCATATGCGGTGGTGAGGCAGTCTTTGGGATGTCCAGATTTGCAGGATCTTGAGTTGATGGTAGCCGATCCTAAGGTCAATCTTGGAGAATACGGTGGCACCGGCTAGTAGTCAAACAGGTCTTCTATCTTTGGCAATGGGTATTTGTTTTTGATGGTGACGTCATTCCGATAATCCGTACATAAACGATTGGCACCATCTTTCTTATCCACAAATAAAGCATGGTGATCTCCAGAAATGTGACGAACTTGGTCCCGATGGGGCCTTGTGCAACATATCATCCGGTTGCTTGCAGGTTCTCTCAGTGCTGCTAGGGTTCATGCTATAGGCTCTGTGGGCTATAGGCCGGTTCCGGGAATTAACTCGATGATAAACTCGATATCCCACGATCGGGGAGCATACGGGTAGATCCGGAAACACATCAGCTGATATCGACAAACGACCACTGATGCGATCGAGTTGGTTTGGCTACTCCTTGGTTGCAAGTGAAATTTCTAGGGAGTTTCAGACACATGTTCTATTATTATTCCGGTGCTACTAGTCATGGTGATGGCCTTCTTGGCGCAGTCTATCAATCCATGATGTTGCGCCATCCAATCCATTCCTAGTACTACTTCCAATCCTTTTGTTCCCAGAACAATTAAGTTTGCAAAAAACATTATTTCTTGAATTCTGATGGGTACTTCTTTGCAAAATTTTTCCTAGCTTTAGTTGTTGATCCAGGTATTTGAACTATCATGACATGTTTCAAGCTGATTGGTTGAATCTTACTAGTGCTCACAAAATCTTCGGTAACAAATGAATGTGATGCTCACAGGAATCAAGCAACACTCTTCATGGTATTGAGTTAACAGAGAACATACCCAACACCACATCTGGGGCTTCCTAGGCTTCCTCGGCGTTCATGTAGTGGCGACCTCCCGCGGTTGTTGGGGTTGTTGGGGGGGAACTTCTTGCCGGTGGAGACACGGCGTTCTTTGCTGGCTTGGTGCGGTGTTGCCGGCGAGAGCTTAGCAGCCTTTTGGGGCACTCATTGGAGAAGTGTCCCACCACTCCACATTCATAACACAGGTGATTGTGGACTTGTCCTTGGTTCCAACCGGAATAGCATTGCTCCGGTCCTTGGTACGAAGTGTTGGTGTTGTTGTTGTTGGTGTTGGAGGCTCGCGGCGGACGCGGTGAAGTTCTTTGATTGTGGTGCACATAGGAGTTGGGGTTGTTCTTTGTTGTGGTGGGGGGGCCTCCTGGCCTTGGGGTTCCTCCGCTCCGGTTCTGAAATCCGGGGCGCGACACTTGGTTCTGGGGCTTGTTGTTTCTGGGGGCGAATCCACTGCTTGAGCTAGGGCGATATCTCGGGGCATTGCTGGGCCCACTCTGATTCATCATGCTTGCGGTTTTCATTGGCTTGGTGCAACTTGCCTTCCATTTGGATATGGAAGAATCCACTAAGGCTTCAAGGGGTCGACAAAGGGGATGTTGACTAGTACTGTCTGCATCTCGTCGTGCGGTAGTTCCGGGAATCTCTCCTTCCTTTTCTCATTGGTGTCAGTTTCATGGGCGTACCTTGTGAGGGTGAGGAACTTGTCGCGATGTTCTACCCACCCAGAGCATCACCTTGCTTACTTCGAGTTCCGAATTCATCCTCATCTTCTTGATCAAACCTGGTGGTACATGGTACTTGCTAAACTTGAGCTTAAAGTCAGCCCAAGTCATCATCTGTCCGGCATTTAATGCGCGGGCGCTAGTCCACCAAGCTCTGGCTGGTCCTGCTAAGTAGTGCGTAGCAAACAGCACTTTCTCATTCTCATCCACTCCATTCCAAGTTATTCTCCATGGTTTGCAGCCAATCATCTGCATCTAAGGGTCTTCAGTCTTGCTGAAAACAGGTGGGTTGGTGTTTTGGAAATTCTTGAGTTTGGATCTGGATGGTCATGGTGTCCATGGCCACTGTGGTTGTTGGCTAACTATTGCAGTGCTGCGAGGCTGGCTTGACGTTCAGCTCGATCTGTCTCCCTGTCTGCCATCAGGGTCTGCAGTAGTTGCATCATCGCATCTGAGTTCGCGTTGCGGTGAGCCATCTGAACGGATAGATAGATCATGAGATAAGAGGGAATTTTCTATGGCTTATTTTTGGGTAACTTTTAAACTTTAAAGACTTTTGATGATGCTCATAACACACAAACATTCATTCATTCATAGCAAGCATCACAGATTACAAGCTAACACACTAAGGGTTTAGAACCCTTCTTCTTCCTTCTACGATACAAGGGACTGGATACATACTCATACCCAGGGTTTTAAGAACCCTTCATGCTACGATACAAAGGACGGGGTACAAGCCATTCCTACACATGTGATCTAGTGCAACTATCCCTCGATATCAATGTCCACATCGATGGTGATGATCCCATCCTCCTCGGGCTCCAGAAACGCGTAGTCCTCCTCATCAGTGAACTCATCATCCTCAAAGTCGTTGTCGTCACTCAGGAAGTCATCACCTCCCTGAATGTCCTCTCCATCCTCCTCCATCTCCTGGATCTGGTCCTGCTGAGTACGGACAGTCACCTCCAAAGTGCGGATCTTCTCGCGAAGGCGGCGGATAGTGGCATCCTTCTTGGCGCGCTGCAGGCGGAGTAACTTGCGGTCCTTGGCGAGCCTCCAGGATAGCTTCGACATGGTGAGCCACAGTCATGCGGCGTGCGTTTGTGAACCGCGTCCGCTCGAGTCGCCAAGGTCTCATGAAGCATCAAGGATCCGGATACCCCCACATGAATCATGAGCCGGGTGCGAAGGGTCTTATAAGGTTCTCCCATGGTGTCGTACTGGCGAAGTAAGTGACGGCTTCCCAGTGCGGCGATGTCTTTGTCGCACACCCGGGCCAAGTCCCTCACGAAGAGCGTGGGCAAGCCCGTCCGGCCAGTTGCATGCCTTGAAGGAGAAAAGGATCCTCTCAGAGACAGGGGAGGCTCGAACTTCCTTCAAGTCAGCGGTGATCATCCACTGCTGTTCCCCGGTGGGGGGTGTCGTGGATTCGGACTCCATGGAACTTGGGGAGGTGGACGTTGAGCCTCTCGGACACAAAGGTACAAGTCGCTCGAACACCGAGGACTTCCTCCGTTCTCGGATCGTAGGTCTCGCGTCTGGACGTAGGGCTCCATATGAAAGTGAAATGGATGCGTAAGTTAGAGATGTGACTAAGTGTGGCAATATTTTAGATGTATTTAAAAGAAGAGCATGGTCATCATTTTTTGAAAAGATCTGGTAGAAGAGAGAATGAGTAAGTTTTTCCCAAGTATTCACTCAATTTGTTTTAGAAACTAAATTTTTCGGAACGTCCATTCTAAACTAGGGTCTCCTAAGGTCAAACAATGGCTCCGATACCAACTTGTCAACACCCGGATTTTTAAGTCCGGATGCCTATTATGTCATACATCGCAATCCCAGGAATATTGTTGTTGCGAGGCATAATAGTTAAGTATCACAGTCATCATTCATTACAACCCATAAAGTCTTACAAATTGGAATCACATGATCCATATTACCCAAATAGTTGATCTAACGATCAACGAACTCTGGTCAACGAACAAACATAAGTTCATAGCGGAAGCGTAAGATACAAGGACTCTATAGTCCACGGGCCAACGCTTGACGTTAGCAGACTCCTAGTTGTTGTAGACTTCCTGCTGACCGTCCTCCTCGTACTGCTGCTCCTCTTCCTAGTCTGGCCATTTGAATAGCCAGGGGACACAGCCGTGAGTACTTGAAGTACTTGCAAACTAATACTAGTGTAGTGCTAACATTTCTAGTAAGGGGTGCTAAAGCTCTAGTTTCTTTACATAGCTAGTTTTAGTTCACCTGTATTTACTAAAGACTTATTCATATACTAACTAACTCAAGTGGGAACATCAGTGTCATTCCCACCACTCTGTTGTGTTTTCAATATAATCAAGTCACCATTCACCATTCATTTCAACCACATGATCAAATTCTAATACTGGAAACTTGTATGGCCTTTCCAGCAGTATGCTTGAAGTGGACACGGCTATTCAAATAGATTTACACTCTGCGGAGGTTGCACACTTGTGCCACAACATTTGATTTCATCAGTCGGGATTTCCCCGATCATCGTAACACGGTACGCGGATCATCAACCATGACCTCTAACCCTAGTATGAGCACCTCCCCCCATGAGCTTGGCCTCCCGGTGAGTGACAAGAGGCTGACTGTAGCTGCACTGGGCTTGGCCGTACAATTCACCTTCAATTCACATCATTCACCAACAACGGAGGCGGCCTCGGCATAACCCCTATGATGTGTGTTGGAGGGAACTCATACTAAGATACATAAACTTCTAGTTAAGCCTTAACCCTTAATCAGGTATTGTGGGGGTACTCAATAATTGGAAAGGTATCGCGTCCAAACCAATACTAGTTTTTAATCAAAAATCACCATCTTCTCTTGGTCATATTCACCTTCAAAAGTCATTTCAACATTTCCCCACACATGTTCCCATCTAGAGTAGTCATGTTTAATTTAGCACTAGCCTCTAAGGATGAGGGTGCTAAGTAATTTGCTTTGCTCCTAGGCTAACTTTGATACTCTTGTACTAATCTAACATTTACCCTATGGAATTACGAATCAATAGTACAAAATAACAGTAAGTAAAACTTAACATAAAACTGGGAATTAGGCTCATAATATAAAGTAAATGGGTGGTGCTTGGCTCAGGATGAGCTAGCACTTTGCAAGAGTATTATCTTGCCTTGGTTGGTGTACTGATCAAAGTGGTCTTCTTCTCCTTGGAAGTAGACCTCCTCCTCCTCTGGGTACTCCTCGGTACTAGCGTCTAAAATACGAATACGGGATACACAATCATCACACCAATCTATTTACTAAACTGAGCACACACATGATTCACACAAATTAAACTAGCATCACATATCACTATTATGTTGGTGGATGGGTTTTTCTTATTAATTAGGAAAAATAATTCCTCTCATAATAATCTTAAATGTTACTTTTGAATTATTCAGAGAAATAATTTCCTCTCATTATCTTTTTAAGATTTAATTTCTCTTATGTATAATATGTGACCTAGGTTGACCCAGGTCAACCTCTTCACACTTATCATTTTGAGAAAATGATTTAAATGGGGTGTAGCACCCCATACAATTTAATTCTAACATGGTAATGATTTAATATCATCAACAAACCATATGAGATTTTTATGATCAGAGTCTTCACCTCATATTGGATTGTTCATGACAAGATTTAAATGGAAGAAAAGCTCCCATATGAATTACTAATATTTTTGGACAATACCATTTAGGGAAAAATAGCCATATTGTCCACTACTTAAACTAGGGCATGATCATGCAAGGTGACCACACCATTTTATTGCATAATCAATTAGTGTAAGTAATATGTGAACTACCAGAGTTGGAACTAACTTAATATCTATTTTATTTGATTTTTAATAATTAATTGAGTAGGAAAAAGTCCCTGCCTTGTTATTTTTGTCGAATTAATTCTACAACGAATCTGGTCATGAGACCAGTGGCATATTGTAGATAATTTTAATAACTTTCCAAATATATAAAATTTATTAAATTTGGCCAAGCCAAACAATTTCTATGCAATTTCAAAGTTGGGTCCAGTGGGATAATTCAACTAAATTTATTAAATGAAATTTGAATCAAAGGGGCCGGCGGGAAAAGCTAACGGGCCAAACGAATTAAAAAGGGCCCAAGCCAGCCCACCACGGTCCACTGACGCGTGGGCTGCCTGACAGGGTGGGGCTGGCCTGTCAGCGGCTCACCGCACCCGAATCGGTACGGGGCGACGTGGGACGCACGATCAGATCGTGATCCGACGGATCACGTCCATCGTCGTCGACGAGGAGAAGAGCTCGCCGGCGCGGCTCGGGTAGGGGGTCGGAGGGTCACCTGGACTCCGGCGAGGGGTTGGCAATATGCTCGACGAAGGTGTAGACGACGGCGGTCCTCCTGGTAGCTACAGCGTCTCCGGGGAGGGCTTCAATCGGCGGCGAGCTTCCGCGGCGGCGCTCGGCAGTGAGGTGGCGATTGGCGAGCTACGGTGGCTAATGTCGCTTCAGTGGAAGTGGCTCGGGCGGTGCGAGGAGAAAGAGGGGAAGATCTTTGGTGTGCTCGGATGCGTCAAATGGCGTCTCCTTTTATAGGCCGTGGTGGCCGTGGGTGCTGCAGCCGATGGCGACATGGGCGCGTCTCACGATGGTCTAACGAACTGGCGGCGACGCGCTATTCGAGCGTGCGTGGTGGTCCTCTGGCGTCAATGGCGTGGCTGGCGTTCCTAATTTTTGTCGGGCGCGTGCATTTGTACGCAGCGACGGTCGCGAGAATTTCTTCGTCGTCTCACGTGACGAGCCTGATTGGAGCTGGCGCGTGTCGCCGGCGTCGTGGTGGCGTGTGCGTGCTCAACGGCTGGTCGGGGACGGCGTGCGTGGTGGCCGCGCGGCGCGGCTGGCGGTGGGTGCCGTGGGTGTCCACGCGCAGCAACGACGGCATGGCGATGCCGTTACAGAACGCGCGTGCGTTCGGGCGTTGTCGTCGTCCTGCGTCGACCCGAAAGCGGTCTTCAGGCGGCGCTGAGGAAGGTGGTGGCGCCGGCATGGGGGCGAGGGCGAGAGAGAGGGAGAGAGGTGGAGGTGGTCGGGTTGGTGACATGGCCGGCAATGGCCATGTCTAGCCTTGCTCCTCCTCTCCTTAGGTTTCTATTTGGCATTAAAATGGATTAAGGGGACCAGGGGACCAAATGGGGTAGGTTAGGATAGAGGGGGTTGAGGTAGATCACTATTTGCAACTATTGCAAATAGTGCCCAAATTTGGAAAATGCAAAAATAAGCAAATTCGAAAATATTCAAATGGTGAAAGTTTTTGAAATGTGATTGTTGATATATGTTGTAAATGACCAGAGAGGATTTGAGGTGATGGTGGAATTTTTAAATTCCATGAATTTCCCAAAATGCTAAGTGTGAGATTGTTCATATTAATAAAAAGGTTCCAACTTTGCATGTGTATAGATTTTGATCCAAAAAGAATTTGGCATAGATTTCTTTACATAAAGTGTTCACCTTGATGTCCTCTTGGATGACAAGCAAAGAGTGGCAAGAGTTTAGTTTGAAAATTTTGAAATACAGGGGCTCAAAGTGGGTACCAGATTATAATGGGCAGATTTGACCATTATTCTATGTGACCTCAATTTTTATTTGAATTTGATTTAATGGGTGTTTCTATGATTCACCAAGTTGTAATATGAGTTTAGTAATGTATTTCAACTAATGGTGAAGGTCAATTTGGTCTAGGTTCAAGATTTATGAAAATGGCATAATGTCTATGTGAGGGTTTTAGGGTTTTAGCAATTGATTTTATTTTATTTTATTTTCTTTGTGATCTTCACTGGATCACATTAGAGTTTTTAGGGTTTAGCATATGCACCAGGTAACAAGCATCATGGCATATCACTCAAATGCACAAGTCCTATGCATGGTACTATATGTAAGAAAAAGTTTTTGTTGGTTTGAAATTTTACTTTCTGGAATTCTTCTAATTTTCTTTTATTGAACTTTGGGGTGTTACATGGTGATGGTCCTTACAAGGTGCTTGCCAAGATCAATGATAATGCATACTCAATAGATCTTCCAGAGGATGAGTTTGGTGTCAGTAATTCTTTCAATGTTGCTGATTTGACACCATATGACGGAGAAGACCTTGGAGCGTCGGGGTCGGCGCCTTTTGAAGGGGGAGATGATGAGGACATCCCTGCCTCACTACTACCTCCGTCATTCCTGGCGAAGATGAACTTCTTGTGAGCTCAAGTCCAACGAAGTTAGGGATTGGACCAATAACACGAGCTCGTGTGAAGCTACTTAAACAACGAGGGTGAACTTGTTTCCCTAAGCGATGCTTTGATTGATGAGAACTTTATATTGCCTAAGTCCTATTACTTATGTATCAGCAGGTATCAAGAGGGGACGGGCATCGCACGAGGGAGAGAAGCAGCTGGACATGAAGACGGACGTCAAGGTGGCCGTGAAGCTGAACATGGAGCTGGACATGAAGATATCTCATGGACGCGCGCGAGGAGGAAGCGGGGCATGCGCGAGAGGAAAGAAGAAGTCCGAGGCCGGTCAGAACCGATCAGCAGCCCCAGATAAAAGCCAGCCAGTCCACAGCCCCAGTCGACGACACCGCTAGCAGGGCAACGAGCAGACGAAGCCCCTCGTCTGGACGAAAAACGGAAGCCGCAGTTCTCGGTCCCAGCCCGGTTGTGGGACCCGCAGAGCCAGGGTGATCAGTCCTTCGATTGACCGTATCGCGGACAGCAGTCAGCCGGTCGACCGGATCTGAACCGGACAGCGTCACGTCTGTCTCGACAGATCTATTAGTCGGTTTTTCCCTTGTATTTTCGACCAGAACTCGTCCGGACGCCTATATAAGTGCCTTGGGCGACCCCCTGGCTGCTTTAGACCACGTTTAAGATAAACCCTAGTTCTTAGTTGTTTGCTCTGCCAAAACTATTGAATTCCCTACACCATATTGCTTGGATATTGTGTAGATCCACACATTTAAGTCTTGTGTGATCTCTTTGTTCCATTGGGAATTGAAACGGTTGCAACTTACCGAAAACCGTGGTCGGCGGCTACGTGCGCAAGTGTGTGGAGTTGCGGATATCTTGCAGGGTTGAGAGAGAGCTGTTGCATTGGCGAGAGGGACCAATCGAGAGATCTCGTTGCGTCATACAAGTTATCATCCACTTCATCGTCGTGTATCTCCGCTGCCATCACAGTGATCATCATCACCACCGTTACTTTACTGAGAAGATCGGGCCACTCCTTATCAAAAAGAGCAGCTCATCGGCGGCCACCGCGAGGAGCTCACGGACATGGGACTTACTCCAAGGGGCCGAAGGACCAGGCCGATCCCGGCTGGAGCTCAAGCACAACGAGGCGGTGGTGCCCAAACCAGCTAGCGGGGCCAAACAACAGAAGTGGCTGGAGGATGCAACAACTCCAGCTGCCCGGTCTTTGCGGGTGGAGCTAGAGGAGGAGCCAAGGCGCGGAAGCTTGGCCAGGGACCAGGCCGCTCGCTTGGAAGGAGGCGGAAGGGAGTATGACCTTGGTCCATAGGCCGACTTCGACTTGCCTTAGTAAGTTTCTTTTTCTTTTAGGTTTACGCTTATAGCTTACATCTTGGTAGCATGTCCCCTTATCTTTTCCTTTGTCTTGTAGGGCTCTTTCCGGATTCGGACGTGGCATGAAGAAGGTAAGCGAGGAAGGCGTCGGGTCGTATAGCGTACGGAACCCTGGATGCGCCACGGATGTGACCATGCGGTCGCCACGAATCTTTGGGTCTCCCATATGTGCGCTGTGGACAGAAACCTCTCGACATCCCGAGTGGCCATCAGCTCTTCAAGGTACTTTGGCAGGAGGTGTTGGCGTAACATCCCCGCTCTGCGATCGCACGAGGTGCCGGTCGGAGGATCCGGGAGTGGCAATGTTCAGCAGCTCGTGTAGGACGGACTCGAGCGCCCTACGCGTCTTTGCGACGCCCTCATTGGCGTGCGCGAGCAAGCTCCTACTGACCTGGATCCGGTCCTCACCGCTAAGCGGCAGGATCGAGCTTACCGGATTGCGAAGTACGCCGCGATGCGCACCTTCATCCCCCCTCCTCCCGATGTCAAGGACTACCTCAGCGATGACGAAGGAGAGGATGAGGAAGAAGATGTTGAAGCTGGTGACGCGCCTCCGGAAGGCCCTAACGCCGGTGATGCTCCTGCTGCCTAAGTATTTCCTGTGATATGTTGGCTTGTCCTGCTTATCTCAAAACAATGCTCGTTAAATTCGACCCCGGTATGCCGGGGGTTACGGTGTAATATAAAACTTAGCGTTCTTTTGCCTTGTGCTACAACGATCTATGCCGGTATGTTATACCGGTAGCTTATTAACTTATGTTTGCCTATTGCCTTAGCATTTTGCTCTTTATGTTGCTTTTATCTTGCACTGCGATTTCGAAATTGTTTCCGCATCCAATTCGATGCACACTTGGCTCTTTTGCCTTGGCTCTGCCTACCTGCCTTCTCTGGGCGTTTTTGGCGTATGAGCACAAAGTTCTTTTACCACAAGCAAGCACTTTCTTGAACTTAGAAATAACTTCAAAATTTTCACAAAAAACCGGTACAAGCGGGGTTAGTTAAACTTTCCAGGATTGTTGTTCCCTCTCTTTTAGCAGGCCACGTGCTTAATTCCCTCTGTGGTTTATCACTTGCCATGAAGGCGGGTTGCGGACAGCAGCGAGTCGAAGACTCCGTGGAAGCAGCACGCTACTAAACCGGAAGAAAAAATGTTCAGCAAGCAACCAGGTAAACTGAAAAAATAAACATATTACATACAATTTCAATAGGTGTAGTCCCGAGATTCATTCGGTCCCGACATCTTTTATTCATAGCATAAGGTATAAAAAGGAACTTCTTACACCACAACTTCAAGAGTAGAAGGGGCGCAGCAGGCTCGTTCCATGGACGCTTGTCCTCTCGGGATTTCATCCGCCTTTCTTTTTCCATTCACGTGCATCGATCAAGTAATAGGCATCATTGTGGAGAGCTTTGCTCACAATGAAAGGTCCCTCCCATGGGGGTGAAAGCTTATGCCGGCCTTCGGTGCGTTGCACTAGGCGCAACAAATCTCCTTCCCGGAATACTCTCGGGTTAACCTTCCGGCTATGATAGCGTCTGAGGTTTTGTTGGTAAATGGCTGTTCTTGCCAATGCCAACTCTCTTGCTTCTTCTAGCAAGTCCACATCGTTTTCTCTGGCCTCTTTTACCTCTTGCTCGGTATAGAGCTGCACTCTTGGTGAGTCATGGAGAATGTCGGTTGGTATGACCGCTTCTGCTCCGTAAACCATAAAGAATGGAGTGTATCCGGTAGACCGGTTTGGAGTCGTTCTTATGCTCCACAACACCGATGGTAGCTCATCGAGCCAACATCCCGGTGACTTTTCAAGTGGTTCAATGAGCCTTGGTTTTATGCCGAAAGCACCAAAGCATTGGTTCTTTCCACTTGGCCATTGCCTTGCGGGTGTGCAACGGAGCACAAATCCAACCGGATATTGTTATCCTCACAAAATCTTTTGAACTCACCTTGAGCAAAGTTGGTTCCATTGTCAGTGATAATGCTATGCGGGTAGCCATACCGCAAGATAACATCTTTTAAGAACTTCACCGCTGTATCACATTTTGCGATAGGTTTCACTTCTAGCCACTTGGTGAATTTGTCCACCATAACCAAGATGTGGGTCATATTTCCTCTTGCGGTTTTGAATGGGCCAACCATGTCTAGGCACCAAACAGCAAACGGCCAAGTTAGCGGTATGGTCTTTAAGCCGGATGCTGGGGTATGATTTTGCTTGGCGTACCTCTGGCACCCGTTGCACTTTCTTACCAGATCCTCAGCATTTTCCAAAGCAGTAGGCCAATAGAACCCATGCCAGAACACTTTTGCTACCAACGCCCTTGAGGAGGCGTGGTGCCCACATTCCCCTTGGTGAATTTCTGCAAGCATTTCTTTTCCCTCTTCCGGTTCCACACATCTTTGAAGGACACCGGTAACACTTCTCTTGTACACCTCGCCATTGATGATGGTGTATGCTTTGGACTTCCTCCCGGATCATACGGACTCATTTTTCGTCATCGAAGCAAGGTGCATTGATCAGGTATTCCTTAATAGGTTTAACCCAAGATGGTGCCTCTCGAACCATGGTACGTCTATTTCCATGCTATCCACCAGCATCATTTCTTCCGGTAAGGGTACAGCAGTCCCCGAGCTTACCGGAGCAGTCCCCGAGCTTGCCGGAACAGTCCCCGAGCTTGCCGGAGCAGTCCCCGGGTTCCCTTCATCAATATCCATGGGTACTACATGTGATTCCGGTACAAAAATTGATTCCGATTCCGGGCTTGGTTTGATCGATGGTACTCTTAAGTGAGCCAAAGCTATTCCGGGAGGAATTTCTTGCCTAGATGAGCCCAGCTTGGACAAAGCATCCACGCGACCTCATTTTTTGCTCGTGGCATGGTGAAACTCACAGCCTTCAAAGAAGCCGGCAATCTACATGAAACCGGTATGAAGCCATGTTGGCATCTTTTGCATCCCAATCTCCGGAACATTGTTGCACCACGAGATCTGAATTTCCATAGCAAATGATCCGGTGTGCACCGATTTCTTTTGCGACCTTAAGTCCATGGATCAGAGCCTCGTACTCAGCGACATTGTTGGATGCCCTGAAATGCACTTGCAAAACATACCGGAGATGATCTCCCTTAGGTGAGGTAAGCACACCGGCACCTAAACCCTCTTTGAGTTTGGATCCGTCAAAGTGCATCTTCCGGTATTCTATTTTTTGGTCCGGCGGCTTGTATTGCATTTCCGCCCAAAGAAAATCAGCCAAAGCTTGCGATTTATGGCATCTCTTCTTTCATACACCGATACATATGGTGATATCTTTGGATTGCCCTTTGCAATCCTCACTTTAACATCTTTGTTGCATGATATCGGAGATGGGTGCCTCACTCACCACTTTCATAGGGTGCTCTTCAAGTAATGCTTTTAGCTTTGTGGCGGCCATGAACACGCCATAAGTCATTTTTAAAGTGCGGTGTGGTTTGTTTTGGGAGAGCACCCTCGCTCGAATTGGTATACCGGCCTGCACGGTTTCCTTCACTCTTCTCCTTGCAACTACAACCACTACACTCACAACCGGTTTGTTGCTGCTATGTATAATAGCATAGGCTCTCTTTCTAGAGGCGAGGCCAAGATAGTGTGATATTGTTTTAACTCTTTAAATGCCGCGTCTTGCTGAGGGTCCGGACGAACTTATCGGATTTTTCATCAAGCATAGAGCGGCAAAAGCTTTCTCCCAACTTTGCTTATAGCCAGAAACGCGATGCTAAGCTCGGTAAATTTTGCACGTCCTTGAGATCGCGCGGTATAGTCATTCTTTCGATTCCGGATTTTTACCGGATTAACCTCAATGCCCCGGCTTGATACGAGAAAGCCAAGCAGAGCAGGGACACCGAAGGTGCATTTTGCCGGATTGAGTTTCATTCGGAATTTTCTCAAGTTATCAAATGTTTATTTGGAGGTCATCGATTTAGGTTTCTTTTACCTTGAATTTTACTACTACATAAGTCCACATGGACTTGCACATTCTTTCAATTTGATCAAACAAGCATTTTCGCATACCGCTGGTACGTTGCACCGGCGTTGCGCAAACCAAAAGGTATAGTGACATAGCAATAAGCCCCGTGAGGGGTAAAACGCAGTTTTTATTTGATCTTCCTTTTTCAAGGGGATTTGGTGGAAACCGGAATAAGCATCCAGGAAAGACAACAGTTCACATCCAGCGGTGGAATCAATCACTTGATCGATCCGGGGTAAAGGGAAAGGATCTTTCGGACAAGCCTTGTTCAAGTTGGTGTAGTCGATGCACATGCGCCACACCTTTGGAGCCTTTGCTTCTAGGTTCTCTTCTTTCTTCTTTTCGACCAGCACCGGATTGGCTAGCCACTCAGTATCACTTCCACAATGAAACCGGCAACCAACAGCTTTGTCACCTCTTCTCCAATGATCTTTCTCTTGTCTTGACAAACCGGCGCAGCGGCACAACATACAAACAGCATCTTTTCAGACATTTAAAGAGTGCTCCAGCCAGCTCCCCTCAGAACACCTACCAGAGTCATCGGTAGACCAAGCAAAGATATTCCGATTCTCACGGAGGCTGACGATCGCACTTTCCTGCCTCATTCATGCACGGCACCAAATCTGAAACAGTCTCCTTTCAGGTATGGGTCCAGCGCAATGTCCTTTGTTTCTTTTGTCGAAGCTTGAATGCGGTGTGCTTAGGATTCACACTCTATTACCGCTAAAGCTCGATTTATGAAATTTGAGCAGCGCAAGCTGCGATTTGCATCCTCTTCTTCCTCACACCGTCACGACGGTCTGCCCGGAGTTTGATCCGTTGAGCTTGATTTCAGCCGAGACTTTGTAATTTCCTACCACAGTTGATCTTGAGGTGCCGGCATCTTCATCTTGAGATAGGCCGTGTGAGTTGAGGCCATGAAAGCAGCCAGCCGGTCTCCCCAGCAGCGCATGGTAAGGACTATCAATCCACCACCTCGAACTCAAGGTTTTCAACCGGCAATTATCCACGTCCTCCGAGCTTTGACACATCCACACGGACTTTTCAACGGTGCGCAGGACAAGCCGGAACGATTAGTGGAAAGTTGTACGAGTTGGGTGGAGCATGTTCTGTTATGCAAGACGCCATGGTGTGCGTTACATGATGTTTATCTTTGCTCCCCTTAATCTATCGGCGCCTTGTTGAACTTGACCTGAGCGTTTGGCCCTTGCATGATTGGGTCCAGGACAAGAGCATAACCCGGATTAGGCATTATCTTAGGGTGATCCTTGAACGACCAGGAGATCTCTTGATCTGACCACAGCATGTACTTTGGTACTGCCGGCATCACAACGTTCACTTCCATGGAACGGCGACGCAGGCTTTGCCTGTCGGTTGGCTCAGTGACGAACACAACACAGCACACGTCCGGATCGTGGTAAACGTTCCGGCCCAAAGGTGCCGGTGGAGGTGGTTGGCCATTGTCTCCCTGGTTATGCTTGATACTCTTTATTCTTAGGTTTGGGTGAGGCTGTACCGGTAAAGCATTTGCTCCAGCGGCGGCGGTGGTGGTAGTTGATGCTGACGTAGCATATCTTGAGATGGTGGTTGCATAGTGGAGCACCCTTGTGCATCTTTTACTGCTCCCTTGAGCATCGAGTACTTGGTCCAAGAACAATCCTTCGTCAGATGATTTGACGGGTGAGCCGGATTCGGTGTGTGCCAGCCGGCATGGTTGCTCCATCGCTGCTTCCATGGTGTACTTCTGAGTTCCTGCCAATTCTTTTAAGCCCCGGGGTTTCTTTTAAGCCCATTGTTTCTTAGGACCATGCAGGTACATGATCCGGTTCTTTGCACCTCTAATGCCGCTGGCCTCGAGTTCTCTTGTACAGCGGCAACTTTGCGCCGGACCGTATCTTTGCTCTGAAATCTTCCCTTCTTTTGTTCAGGTTATCCAGGGTGTTGCTCTTAAACTCTTGGCGGGTTTGATTGTTAAGAGGCTCAACATGCACACCGGTTGCAATGGGTCTCCCAATGCATAGCTATCTGCCACCTATCATTTCCGCCAGAGTTACCGGCATGTTCCGCTGCAGCTTTTTGCCACAGCAGGCGAACCTCTTGCACCTTCTAAGCAAGCAATGGCTTGCGCCTCCTCGACTCTTCCAGAGTTCATGTGGTGTTCCAAGACAAGTAATCCCGGTCTGTTTCATTTGGTATTGTCGCACAAGGCGAAACTCTTGCGACTGTTTGGCCTCGATACGTCTTTACTTGAAGTTACTTACAAAAGCCCTCCTCAAAGTCCAACCCAACGTTTATGCTTCCTGAGCAAGTTGTTCGGCCAGATTCGCGCTGGTCCCACCAAGAATGATGGTACAATTCTCCCCAACGCCGATTTCCTCCTCCAGCTACGGTTCTCGCCACCCGGCGGGCGTATCCCAGCGGTCACGTAATCCAACGAGCCGATCTTAGGCTTAGTGGTGCCATCATACGTTTTTGTGTCCCGGGGCAGCTGGAAGTTGCGAACCGGTGGCCCCTCTTTCATGATCCTTGGACCAAAACATTTTGGACGGAGGACCTTCTGCCTCGATCATTTCCGACAAGCCATCACTCTATCCAGGAGCCAGTTACCTCGCATCCGGGTCCAGCCGGGTATCTTTCTCCCGAGGCATTCTCCCGATGGGTTCCAGGTATCTTTGTGGGTCTTGTTGAATCAGCCTCGTCATAAAAATCCCATTCTGCGACCCTTACTGGAAGTACCTCGGAGAAACATTTCCTCCTCATCATACGCCGCCCTTGCAGCTCGATATTTTGCCCGGTTTCGTGTTTACCGGCATGATTGTTTCGGCATAGCCTCCTTGGCGAGCCTCTGTCTGCCCCTTGGCTTTTTCTACCGACATCGTGTTGCCCGGCTTGTTGCTTTCCGGCAAGAACCGGATCGTACACAGTCATCTGCTGTGCACATCTCTTTTTCTCTTCTTCTGTCCGGATGGGGGGACGAGGCCTGCCCATGGGACTTGCTACCGGCATTCTTTGTTGAACGCGCGGATTTTGAAGCCACGGCCTTGTTCAGCTTAGCAAGCTGCTCAGCGTTCTGCTGCTCGATGGTTTCAAGCAGCTCCCAGACGCGCTCTTGTTGTTTTGCCAGACGACTCACACATCTCCATAGCGGCCTTAGCAGCTTTATAGTTTTATCAAGACTCTTGTACTTAGAGTTTCTCTACGATGCTCACGAATGCGAGAGATACTTTTGCGGCAAGAATTTCCTTCGCAAATCTACGATCTGGGTGCGAGCCTTAAGCCGTTTTCCGGTATCTAGCAGCATGAGCGCTCGCTGAAGCAAAGCCATGGGCAGCGTTATACTCACGTATGTTTAGGTTCAGCTCGCGGCTGGCATCGCGGCGTCTTTGCCATTCTCGGCGGCTTACGCCTTTGCGCCTCGGCTCACGCGAGCATGCCGGGTCGATGCTGCGCGATGGGCGTGGCGAGGACGCTCATTGCCGCTTGGAGCGGTGTCTCCGGTGGCGCGGACGATCCCGCTGCGCCGGTGTCGCGCTCCAGCGGTGGCTTGGCCGCATGGACGTGCCGCGCCGCCCAGCACCTTCATCCACAGCTTCTTTGCCGGCGCCGACCACGCCAGCCATCATCACCTCCATGCTCGGCGGCGCGGCCAGCACATAGCCACCTTGGTGGATCCGCGCCACCGGCACCGCGGCACACGCTGGCGCACGGGGGCGGTGCCGGTAGGCTGCGGTGGTACCGAACTCGATGATGCGGCCGTTCTGGGAAGATGCCGCCGTTGGTGAAGCAGCCCGCGTTGTCGTTGATGAAATCCATGGAGTAGATGCGCTGCACCAGCGCGGACACCGTACGCTGGCCCAGGCGATGTCGAGGATGCCACGCAGAATATGAACTCCGGCGCGCCTTCATGTGCCCCACGGTGGGTGCCAAGTGTCGTCGTGGTGAACGAGCAGATGCCATGGGATAGCTTAAGTTGGGGCCGAATGGGCGCAAGAGGATGGGGGAGGGTTTGTGATTAGATGGGATGAACTTCGGATGGTTTCCTCAAGAACTCTGCCAAAGGCAAAGATAGAAGAAGAAACACACAAGGAAGAACTCTGCTCTAGATCTTTCTCTTCATTGATCTCAACAGGATACAGGTTTTCGGATACAAGGTTCACCGCGCCCGTAAGAGGGGCTGCCCCCTCTCCTTATATAGGGGAGAGGGTGGCTTACAGGGCAAGAAACCCTAATGGTATCTTTGACTAGACAAACTACTTTACAAAGTTACTTTAATCATAGATGACGCCGGAGTCTTCTTTAATCAGGGAGGCTGACGTCCTCCGCTTCTTTCAGCGTCACCTTCCTCTTTGGCGCCAGGGCTTCGTTTAAAGCTACTTTGCTTAGCTCATCTTTGTCCTCTAGCTCAGGAGAGAATCTTTGACCAGTCTTGCCACGTGCTACAGTGCACTTCTTACCGGCAGCCCGGTGTCTTCTTTACCTGGTTCGGTATACCCCTCTTCGGGATACCGGCCTAGCTTCACTTAGCATCCTATCTTTGAGTTCCGGTGTAAACATTAAACCGGTATCTTGATGGCTCAAACCATCGGTTTGGCATGCCTTTCAGTATGCGGCGGCACCCGTAGAAGGTAGCTTTTGAGATCGGCGAGTGCCAACACTCATCCTTCCTATGGTGGCTCGGAGATTGCATCTCCTTTCTCACAAGAAGCACTTATCGCCTCCTCCAAAGAACTATCATATTCATTGAGATGTCTCATCACTCAATACCACAAACCTCACAATAGACTCATACTCCATCATCATGCTTGAGTGTCTTCTTAGGTTTGTTTCTCACTTCCGGCAACCCTATGAGGTTAGGGTAAGAGTATGGCTAGGAGCAAAAGGTGGATTCCTTCTTTGCCAATGAAGATATCCAAGATCTTGAGCACAAACTCCGTTCCATTGTTGCTTCTTCTTGCAAGGATTATGTCATAGAATTTGTATTGAAATTGTTTGAGAAACTTCATCATGGTTCATTTCTTTCAACACAATTCCTACAAAACACAATCTCTACACAAAGAAGCAAATTCCATTAGTCCTAGGCCGTGGCTTCTTGAAGAGACTAGCTCCACAAGATGACCACTACATGTTCATAATAGTAGGTACAAAGACCCAAGAGTGTAGAACAATGAACAAAGAGTACATATGTAAGAGTCTTGACAAGGTAGGACTTGATCACCACCTTGTCAAGGCTCCAATACCTTTAAGCTTGCTTGTGTCGTCGTCATGAGAGAGATAGATATAAGAACTTGATGACGACAACGAATTCCTTGCTTCCGGACATAAGACTTGTGGCTTCAAGATAACCACCCAATAAGCATCTCCGAAAGCAAGGCCCTTCATGGATCAAGAGTTGGAAATAGGAGGCCATTTTTCAATGGGCCCTATCTTCATATTCTTTGCTTCATTGATCCTTCTTCCTCTCTCAATCTTCTTTGGCATAATTGCCACTTCTCCTTCATTGCATAAGTCCTCGTGGGCTCCAATGACTCCTTCCAAGAATTGGATGTGAATTTGGAGACTCTCAATCTCGGACCTCAAGTTGTTAGCTTCATCTTCTCGATCCAATAGAGCTTCCTCAAGAAGAGAATTCCTTCTCAAGAGTGAATGCGTGTGTCTCTCCAAAGTGGCAATGTCGTCCTCATGATTACGACAAATGTAATCCTTGCTTGAGCGTTTGTATTCTTCTATGGCTTCATCTTGCATAAGCTTGATCACCATAAGTTTGTCCTTGCTTCTCTTAAGATACGCAATTTCATCCTCATGGTTACAACAAGTGACTTTTTCTTTGCTCAAACGGATCCACTCCAACAAGGATTCATTTTGCCTCTCATTCACTTCAACTAGCTTGGCCTTGTGTTTCTTTAGAGTGGCAATCTCTTCTTCATGATCACAACATTGCACCTTCTCTTTACTCAAGCGATAGTATTCATCTAAGGCCTCCTCTTGAGTTGAGATGACATCCAAGAGCTTTTGCATTGTGTTTTCTCAAGAAGCATACTTCATCAAGGAGCTTGTCACAACATGAATTAGGACCTTCATCTTCTTTCTCCTTGGCAAAGGTTGCAACATCCTCAATTGACCATTCATGATCTTCTTCAAGATAATCCTTCTTTGTCTTGAGCTTGTCCAAACAACCAAGAGCATAATATCGGTCCTTGATGAGTTGGGAGATGAGAGAATTGTTGAAGTCTTCAAGAATAAGAGCACTAGCTTCATGAGTCATACGCATGCACACTTCTTCCTCATAAGCTTGGGTGAGAGAGATAAGCTCCAAATCCTTCTTCCTTTCAAGCCCTTCATTTCCGAATGGTCTTGATCTCCTTGCATGTTTGTTCTAGACTTCTTGGTGGAGGAGATCTTGATGACGTCGTTGTTGGGGGATAGCTTGGAGAGCCCTTTGGGGAGAGGTCTAAACTTGCTCTTACGAATGAGGTATCCACCATTTAAGTCCCTTCTCTTGTAGAGACAATCCGCAATGAAGTGACTCTTGTCGCGACAATTGAAGCAAGAGTTTCTTGATCTTGAGTTTCGTTTCTTGTTTCCACTCCAAGGAAGGAGAGCATTGTAGAACTTTTTCTCGATCCAAAGGTCATCTACAAAAGTCGCTCCAAGATCTTGCATTTGCATGGCGAGAGCAATAAGGCGCCGGTACATCTCTTCGGACGATTCTCCCTCTATCATGACAAAGTCATTGGTCATTGCTTCACTAAAATGAGAGCCTTGAATACTCCCATTTCCAAGGAAGAGCTTGTCAAGTTCGTCCCAAGCTTCCTTGGCGGTCTTGAGCGAGTGAATATGAGCGCGGTCCTTGGGAGTAATGGCCAAGTGAATCATGTCGATGGCGATGGCGTTGAGTTGATGGTCCACCACTTCCCTTCTTGTCAAGTTCATTGGGTCTTGTGGTGAATATCCTTCTTCAATGATACGCCAAAGCTCGGTAGAGGTGCTGCGCACATGAGAACGCATTAAGAGTTTCCAATCACCAAAGCTATTAGATTCAAGTAATGGTGGTGGACCATGAGTAAATATGCAAGGCATGGGTATTGGAACATTTACGGCATAATCACTTGGTGGAGATACATCCTTCCCTTTTGATGAGGTGTCAACATCCTCAAGATCCTTTTCCCGATGTGAATTTGTTGATTGCTCAAAAATCTCAACAAAGGAAAAGTGTTAACTTGTGATGGGGAAACATTGACACCTCTCTTAGTATCTATGATGGGTTTCGGTTTTGGAGTAATCAACTCCATCATCATAGCCTTCCCATACACTACTAGGAAAAGGGCTATAGCTGCACGGAAGGGTGCCGGCGCACCATCATTGACGCGCGCCGGTGGCAAAATACCGGCGAGCCATGTTAGGCCGCGCCGGCGAAGAACCTATACTGCCGGCGCACAAGAAAATTTAGTGCGCCGGGAATAAAATTCGAAGAGTTCTGGCCGGAAACAGAAAATATGGGCACCTTACCCCCGGCGCACCTCTATGGTGGTGCGCCGGTGGTAGACAATTTACCACCAGCGCACCACCATAGAGGTGCGCCGGGGGTAAGTTGCCTAGATTTTCTCTCCACCCCCCCCCCACACGGGAATCACCTTTTCAGTTTTGAAAAAATAATAGAAAATGATTGAAAATTTGAAAATTTGAATTGCCCATGTAATATGTGATCTAGTTTTAGTAAAAATTTGAAAATTTGAATTTCGATGTATTATGCAAAATGGCGTCATCTTTCGGTAAAACGGGATTTCTGGTTGCATACGACCTCCGATGAAAAACTTTTTTATATCAAAATCGATCTACGCGAAATTTCCTATTCGAATTCAACGGCCTACGGCCGTTTGGAGAAAAAATGGATTCGTCAATTGGAAAACAGAAACAGGACTTTTTTGAGGTTTAAGATTTGGGTGAAAAAAAAGAAAAAATACCCCCGGCGCACCACCCTACTTGGTGCGCCGGCGGTAACATCTCCTATATATAATGCAAACCGTCGACCTCCTCCTCACTTTCCTCACTTTCCCCTCTTCCTTCTCTTTTCCTCCTCCTCCACCTCCGACGGACTCCACCAACTGCTGCACCGTCGACCTCCTCCGGCCTCCTCCGCATGGCCTCCTCCGGCCTCCTCCGCATGGCCTCCTCCGGCCTCCTCCTCCGGCCTCCTCCTCATGGCCTCCTCCGCGCCTCCTCCGGCCACCTCCAACAGCCTCAACCTCCTCTCCGGCGTCGTCCACCTCCTCCGGCCTCCTCCACCGGCCTCAACCTCCTCCGGCCTCCTCCGCATGGCCACCACCTCCTCCGGCCTCCTCCACCTCCGGCCTCCCACTCCTCCACCTCCTACACCGGCGCAGCAACAAGAACAACAACCTCGGCCTACTAGAATGACGCAAAAACGGCACCACAACCGCAGCTCACGAGATCGAGATCTAGATCTAGATCTAGATCTAGATCTAGATCTAGATTTAAATTTTTTTGTTTTCTGGTATAACTTACCGCCGGCGAACAAGGCAGGTGCGCCGGGGATAAATCGAGTTTCTGCCGGCGAACCAGCAGGTGCGCCGGCGGTAAGCCATTATCACCGGCCTGTTCCCAACGGCGGGCGCTAGTGCGCCGGCAATAAGTAATTGGTGCATCACAATAAGCCTTTTACTGAGATACAATGGATGAATCCAATTTCTTGAGGTCATTCAAAGTAGCCGGAGTATTATTGTACTTGTCCTACCTTTTAACAAAGGTAGAACACCTGTGTTCAGTGCTACTCCCTGGATCACTGATAGCACCACAGTACAAAATATAGCATTCATAGCAATAGTATCAATATTACAACGTAATGATCCGGTACGACAAATAAGGGAAGATACAACTGGCATAGTCCACAATGATGTACTGGCAAATGACACTAATTATTGGCAGTTTTGAAAAGACTAACTACATGAATTTGGCTGGTGGAGCTAGGCTATTTGCATAAAGCCAGTTTTATCCTATATTTGTTAAAACATTTGAAATCTTTGAAAATCATCGTGGGTGTTCAGAGGGCGCACCATGACACACCACGAAGTTTATTAGGGTAACTTTGAAATCCATCATGGGTGTTCAGAGGGCTCACCATGACACACCATGAAGGGTCTCTAGCGCATTTTAATTGACTTTAGAAAACAAAAGGGGTGTTGAGATTCTTCAGTACAATCCCTGTCTAGCAGCTCAAATTGTCCATGACCGGGGACACGGCTAAGATCTTAGATTTAACTCTCGAGAGGTTGTGCACTTTCACCTTAAGACCCATCCTACCCAAGAGTAAGATGAGACAAGACCTTTGGGAAGAGAAGTTCACCCATACTAGCCAGACCCGTTTCTCTTGCATTTCTGCAACCACCCTCTAATCCGACAACAGGATGAACCTCCACAACTTAAGAATCTTGGCAGAGCCATATACCATAAGGCTGCACTGGAAGCCATCTAAAACAGTGAAGACCTACAAATCTCTTTGTTCCTGGGTGGCGTCCACAAGTGTACGCTCAGGCGAAGACAACCACAATGTGGCCCTGAGTAGCACGCAACAAATGCGCACCCTCAGGCGAAGACAACCACAATGTGGCCCTGAGTAGCCACTCAACAATGCGCACCCTCAGGCGAAGACAACCACAACGTGGCCCTGAGTAGCCGCCCACCAATCAGCCAATCCACCCAGGTGTGCATTAAGGTTGTTAGTTTTTCAAAGTTTTGTAAACTTTTGTAAACCACCAAACAAATACAAGAGCGGCAATAATTTTGATAGTAGCCAGGTACGGCAAAGCATTTACCTAACAGGGGGCTCAGGGTGGCTATCCACTACTAGGAATTCTAGCATTGCATTCACTTTGAAAACAAAGAACAACCTATCATGCATACTACTAGAAAAACACTAATGCATTGAATAAAACGGGGTGAGAAGATGAGTGTCACTTGCCTTGCTCAAAGCAACCTGAACAATCACAGCAATCACAAGCAAGTCCCTGGTCCTTCTCACAATCTAAACAAGACAAACAGGAGCCAAATAAACACAACATTCTGAATGCACAACCATAGACATGTATGCATGCATGATATGCATCGTTTAATTTCACACATAGGTATGATGTGAAAATGTTTTATTATGTTTCCTCTGGTATTTAGAATGTTGGTAATGATCTCTGGTTGTATTTATTTTATTAGAGTTTTCTTTATAGCGCTATTAATCAATTAACAATGCATATACATCAACTAAAATAGGTACTGTAGTGTTTATGTTTTGTAAAAATCTTAACCCAACATCACTGGATAGGGTACAGTAATACCAGACCATAGCAATTGGATTCATTCAAAAATAGTTTACATAATTTGAATTATTGCCAGATTACTAATTTGAGCATATTTGCAAAAGCAAGTTTGTGCACGTATCAACTTTGGTCAACTCTGGTTCCATGATGAACTACATGTTCTAAGGATTTCAGAGACTACAAATTTGCAAATTTTAGCCCACTGGGTTAATTTACACAATTTTTATAGTGTCGAAGGGTTAATTCTCTGTTTTGAATTAAGGTGCAAAATGTATCACAGAACCTATACAGTATTGTTGCATGGTTGTGTTCTACAGGTTGTAAGCTTTCTAACAATATAAAATTTGTAAAATTTGGGCCTACGGTTGATTTTATATGGATTTTACAAGTTGGAGACACAATCTGACATTTGAAGCAGAATTTAAATTCGGATTTTGACTAAGTTTGACTAGGCTGACTGTACCGCTACGTGGCTGTGGGTGATTGGCTGAGGGGGGCTGACTGGGCTGCCACGTCAGCGTACCGGTTCAGTAAAGGAGATTAAGACTTGGCCGTTGGATCTAGATCCAGCGGCTGGCAGCGGAACCTTCGGTGCTCACCGTGGCTGTTGCCGGCGACGGAGAAGGCGGCGTGCTGCGGCTCGGGCGGCGACGGTCGGCGGCGTTCTGGCGGTCGTCGGCGGCGGAGGAGGTACGGACGGGGTGCGCCCGGCCGAGGCGAGGCGAATGGCGGCGGCTCTGCGTGCTGTTGCTGCCTCGGGTGGCCGGGGGCGGTGGCCGGCGGCGTTGCGGTGGCTCCCCGGCTCGGAGGAGGCGACGACGAGGCGCAGATCGGCGAGGAGAAGCGGCCGGTGGTGGCGGCTCTCGCATCCGTGGCCTCGGCGCCGCGGTGTGCGGCGATGGCGGCGACGGCGGTGCTCCGGCGAGCAATTTGTAGGCCTGGCGGCGCGATTCGCGTGGGGTGTGGGGGAAAATGGAGAGAGTGGCCGGGCTTTATAGAGTGCGCTCGGGGCGAGAGATAGGGTCGGGGCGAGTGGGGAGGTGGGGCTGTGCGTGGCCTGGCGTGGAGGAAGTGGCCGGGCGGAGGTTGAAGAAGGGGGGCTGACAAGGTGGGTCGGGGCGAGAGAGAGAGAAAACGGAGGAGAACACGCCCGAACCCCTAGCCGGGCTGCAATCTGTCGGGCTGGATTCCAGTCGGTCCGTTTTGTTTTTTTTTCTTTTTTCTTTTTCTGTTTTCTTTTATTTCATAACTTTTGATCCATAGATCCAATTGAGCTCAAACCTTTTTCTAAAAATTTGTAAAATCCAGAGGATTGTTTTAGAAATGAGATATGCAAGAAAAGGTTCATTTGAAAAATAAATAAAAATAAATTATCACATAGGTTAAATAGTAACATAATACCACTAGAGTTTTACTTATTAAGGTTTATTCATTTTAGTTGACTTTTAATGCATGGATGAATGAATGCATGATGAACTTTTAAATTTTGAAAATTTAGGGATGTTACAGACTAACCCCCTTAAGATGAAGCACGTCCCCGGGCTTCGGAAAGGCTAGCAAATAGGTGAGGGTGATCTTCTCGAAGATTGTCTTGCGCTCCCAACGTTGCTTCTTCCTTATGTTCCATGCTACTTTAGATGATACCTACATGTTTTATGCACATTATATGTCATATTTATGCATTTTGGAACTAACCTATTAACAAGATGAGAAAGCCAGTTCTTAGCATTTTGGTTTGAAATCCTAGTAAAGAAATATTCTCGGAATTGGACGACTTTCGCCCAGGGTCCTATTTTTGAAGCTTCAGAAGACCGAAGACCTAACGAAGTGGCCACGAGGAGGCCAGGGGTGGCCGGCGCGGCGGGCCCTGGCCGCGAGCCCTCCGGGCCTCGTGTGGCCCCGCTGACCCTCCGCCTACTTAGCTTCCGTCGTGGGCCCCGTGCAGAGCCACGTCACGGAAGCCTTACGGAGGCCGCGCCGCGGGAATCCCATCTCGGGGTTCGGGATCGCCTCGCACCTGCCGGAGAGGATTCATCTCCCGGAGGACTCTACACCGCCATGGTCGCCTCGGAGTGATGAGTGAGTAGTTCACCCCTGGACCATGGGTCCATAGCAGTAGCTAGATGGTCGTCTTCTCCTTGTTGTGCTTCATTGTTAGATCTTGTGAGCTGCCTAACATGATCAAGATCATCTATATGTAATACTATATGTTGTGTTTGTCGGGATCCGATGGATAGAGAGTACTATGATTATGGTGATTATCAATCTATTGTTCATGTGTTGTTTATGATCTTGCATGCTCTCCGTTATTAGTAGAGGCTCGGGCCAAGTTTTACTCTTAACTCCAAGAGGGAGTATTCTCGATAGTGGGTTCATGCCTCCATTAAATCTGGGACAGTGAGAAAGTTCTAAGGTTGTGGATGTGATGTTGCCACTAGGGATAAAACATTGATGCTATGTAAGGATGTAGTTGTTGATTACATTACGCACCATACTTAATGCAATTGTGTATTTGCGCAACTTAATACTGGATGGGTTCGGATGATAACCGAAGGTGGACTTTTTAGGCATAGATGCATGTTTGATAGCGGTCTATGCACTTTGTCGTAATGCCACGATTAAGTCTCACTATATTTATCATATCATGTATATGCATTGTTATGCCCTTTTCTATTTGTCAATTGCCCGAGTAATTTGGTTCACCCAACATGCTTTTATCTTATGGAAGACACCTCTAGTAACTGTGGACCCAGTCCTGTTCTTTACATCACCCAATCTCTTGTAATACTTGTTTCTGTTTTCTTGCAAACAATCATCTTCCACACAATACGGTTTAATCCTTTGTTACAGCAGCGATGAGATTGACAACCTCACTGTTTCGTTGGGGCAAAGTACTTTGGTTGTGTTGTGCAGGTTCCGTTGGCGCCGGAATCCCTGGTGTTGCGCCGCACTACATCCGCCGCCATCAACCTTCAACGTGCTTCTTGGCTCCTACTGGTTCGATTAAACCTTGGTTTCTTTCTGAGGAAAACTTGCCACTGTGTGTGCATCATACCTTCCTCTTGGGGTTCCCAACGGACGTGTACATCTACGCGCATCGGCACTTTTTAAAGGGCGTTGCGGGGAGATCAAGAACTATTTGCAGGGAGTCTCCACTTCTCAATCTCTTTACTTTGTTTTTGTCTTGCTTTATTTTATTTACTACTTTGTTTGTTGCACCTAAACAAAATACAAAAAAATTAGTTGCTAGTTTCTTTTTGCTCTCTATATCGAAAACACAAAAAATTAGTTACTTGCATTTACTTTATCTAGTTTATTTTATTTACTGTTGCTAAAATGGCCAACCATGAAAATACTAATTGTGTGACTTCACAAATGCAAATAATAATGATTTCCTATGCACACCTATTGCTCCACCTGCTACTACAGCAGAATTCTTTGAAATTAAACCTGCTTTACTGAATTTGGTTATGAGAGAACAATTTTCTGGTGCTAGTTCTGATGATGCTGCTGCCCATCTCAATAATTTTGTTGAACTTTGTGAAATGCAAAAGTATAAAGATGTAGATGGTGATATTATTAAATTGAAAGTGTTTCCTTTCTCATTAAGAGGAAGAGCTAAAGATTGGTTGCTATCTTTGCCTAAGAATAGTATTGATTCATGGACTAAATGCAAGGATGCTTTTATTGGTAGATATTATCCTCCCGTTAAAATTATATCTTTGAGAAGTAGCATAATGAATTTTAAGCAATTAGATACTGAACATGTTGCTCAAGCTTGGGAGAGATGAAAACTTTGGTAAAGAATTGCCCAACCCATGGACTACTTGGATGATCATCCAAACCTTCTATCCAGGACTAAATTTTTCTTCGCGGAATTTATTGGATTCAGCTGCTGGAGAGTACCTTTATGTCCATCACATTGGGGCGGCTACAAAACTTCTTGATGATATGATGATAAATTACTCTGAATGGCACACGGAAAGAGCTCCACAAGGTAAGAAGGTAAATTCTGTTGAAACCTCTTCCTTGAGTGATAAGATTGATGTGATTATGTCTATGCTTGTGAATGGTAGATTTAATGTTGATCCAAATAATGTTCCTTTAGCTTCATTGGTTGCTCAAGAAAAATGTTGATGTGAATTTCATTAAAAATAATAATTTCAACAACAATGCTTATAGGAACAACTCTGGTAATAACTATAGGCCATATCCTTCTGCTAATGGTAATGGTTATGGTAATTCTTATGGGAATTCTTACAACAATAATAGGAGTGTACCCTCTGGTCTTGAAGCCATGCTTAAAGAATTTATTAGTACACAAACTGCTTTTAACAAATCTGTTGAGGAAAAGCTTGATAAAATTGATACTATTGCTTCTAGAGTTGATAGGCTTGCCTCTGATGTTAATCTTTTAAAGTTGAAAGTTATGCCTAATAATGATATTGATAATAAGATTACTACTACAGCAAATGCCATCCAAGTTAGAATTAATGAGAATATAAGATTAATGGCTGAACTGCGTGCTAGGTGGGATAGAGAAGAAAATGAAAAACTAGCTAAAGAGAATAATGTAGCTAAAGTTTGGACTATCACCACCACTAGTAATGCTAATTCTTCACATGTTGCTGCACCTCCTACTATCAATGGTAAAATAATTGGTGTTGGCAATGTTTCTACTCCTAGTGCAAAGCGTACAAAACTGCTTTGAAATTGCTAAAGCTGAAACTGCTGTGATAAAGCTGAAATTTTTCCAACCTTGGGAACAATGATCCCATTGCTGTAGCTCATAATGATTTAGATTTTGATGATTGTCACATCTCTGAAGTTATAAAGTTCTTACAAAAACTTGCTAAAAGTCCTAATGCTAGTGCTATAAATTTAGCCTTTACAAAACATATTACAAATGCTCTCATAAAAGCTAGAGAAGAGAAACTAAAACTTGAAACTTCTATTCCTAGAAAGTTAGAGGATGGTTGGGAGCCCATCATTAAAATGAGATTCAATGACTTTGAATGTAATGCTTTATGTGATCTTGGTGCAAGTATTTCTGTTATGCCTAAAAGATTTATGATATGCTTGACTTGCCACCATTGAAGAATTGTTATTTGGATGTTAATCTTGCCGATAATGTTAAAAAGAAACCTTTGGGAGGATTGATAATGTGCATATTACGGTTAACAATAACCCATTGATTTTGTTGTCTTGGATATCAATGCAATGCATCTTGTCCAATTGTGTTGGGAAGACCTTTTCTTGGAACTATGGTGCTGTTATTGATATGAGGAAGGTAATATTAAATATCAATTTCCTCTCAAGAAAGGTATGGAACACTTCCCTAGAAAGAGAATGAAGTTGCCTTTTGATTCTATTATTAGAACAAGCTATGATGTTGATGCTTCTACTTTCGATGTTACTTGATTTACACTTTCTGCGCCTAGCTGAAAGGCGTTAAAGAAAAGCGCTTATGGGAGACAACCCATGTTTTACCTACAGCAATTTTGTTTTATTGAGTCTTGGAAGTTGTTTACTACTGTAGCAACCTCTCCTTATCATGTTTTTGTGCCAAGTAAAGTTTCTATGTCAAAGTTGATGTTATATTTGGGATCGCTGCGCAGAAACAGCATTGCTGTCTGTCACGAATCTGGGCATAATTCTCTGTAGAAAATTCGAAAAATCTGCCAATTTACGGCGTGATCCTCAGATATGTACGCAACTTTCATTAGTTTTTGAGTTTTTCATTTGAGCAAGTCTGGTGCCATTTATAAAATTCGTCTTTACGGACTGTTCTGTTTTTGACAGATTCTGCCTTTTATTTCGCATTGCCTCTTTTGCTATGTTGGATTTATTTCTTTGATCCATTAATGTCCAGTAGCATTATGCAATGTCCAGAAGTGAAATAATGATTGTGTCACCTCTGAATGAGTGAATTATTAATGATGCACTAACCCTCTAATGAGTTTGCTTGAAGTTTGGTGTGAAGGAAGTTTTCAAGGGTCAAGAGAGAGAATGATATACTATGATCAAGAGGAGTGAAAGCTCTAAGCTTGGGGATGCCCCCGTGGTTCACCCCTGCATATTTTAAGAAGACTCAAGCGTCTAAGCTTGGGGATGCCAAAAGGCATCCCCTTCTTCATCGACAACATCATCGGGTTCCTCCCCTGAAACTATTTTTATTCAGTCACATCTAGTGTTCTTTACTTGGAGCGTCGGTTTGTTTCGTTTTGTTTTTGTTTGAATAAGATGGATCCTAGCATTCACTTTGTGGGAGAGAGACACGCTCCGCTGTTGCATATGGACACATGTGTCCTTAGGCTTTACTCATAATGTTCAAGGCGAAGTTTCTTCTTCGTTAAATTGTTATATGGTTGGAATTGGAAAATGCTACATGTAGTAATTCTAAAATGTCTTGGATAATGTGATACTTGGCAATTGTTGTGCTCATGTTTAAGCTCTTGCATCATATGCTTTGCACCCATTAATGAAGAAATACATAGAGCTTGCTAAAATTTGATTTGCATATTTGGTTTCTCTAAGGTCTAGATAATATCTAGTATTGAGTTTTGAACAACAAGGAAGACAGTGTAGAGTCTTATAATGTTTACAATATGTCTTTTATGTGAGTTTTGCTGCACTTGTTCATCCTTGAGTTTGCTTCAAATAACCTTGCTAGCCTAAACCTTGTATCGAGAGGGAATACTTCTCATGCATCCAAAATCCTTGAGCCAACTACTATGCCATTTGTGTCCACCATACCTACCTACTACATGGTATTTCTCCGCCATTCCAAAGTAAATTGCTTGAGTGCTACCTTTAAAATTCCATCATTCACCTTTGCAATATATAGCTCATGGGACAAAATAGCCTTAAAAACTATCGTAGTATTGAATATGTACTTATGCACTTTATATTTTATTAAGTTGCTTATTGTGCGATAACCATGCTTCTGGGAACGCCATCAACTATTGTTGAATATCATGTGAGTTGCTATGCATGTCCGTCTTGTCTCGAAGGTCTATCATTTTAGTGGTTGGAGCATGCAAAATTGTTAGAGAAGAACATTGGGCCGCTAACTAAAGCCATGAACCATGGTGGAAGTTTCAGTTTTGGACATATATCCTCAATCTCATATGAGAATAATAACTTTGCTACATGCTTATGCATTTAAGAGAGTCCATTATCTGTTGTCCATGTTGTCCCGGTATGGATGTCTAAGTTGAGAATAATCAAAAGCGAGAATCCGAAATGCGAGCATTCTCCTTAGACCTTTGTACAGGCGGCAGGTACACCTTTGTGACACTTGGTTGAAACATGGCATGCAAGACCCGGTAGTCCAAGTTAAGTAGGACGAGGTGCGGGCACTATTAGTATACTATGCGTGAGGCTTGCAACTTGTAAGATATAATTTTCATAACTCATATGCTTTATTACTACCGTTGACAAAATTGTTTCATGTTTTCAAAATAAAAGCTCTAGCACAAATACAGCAATCGATGCTTTCCTCTTTGAAGGACCATTCTTTTACTTTTATTGTTGAGTCAGTTTACCTATCTCCTCCACCTTAAGAAGCAAACACTTGTGTGAATGTGCATTGATTCCTACATACTTGCATATTGCACTTGTTATATTACTTTATGTTGACAATATCCATGAGATATACATGTTACAAGTTGAAAGCAACCGCTGAAACTTAATCTTCTTATGTGTTGTTTCAACACCTTTACTTTGATTTATTGCTTTATGAGTTAACTCTTATGCAAGACTTATTGATGCTTGTCTTGAAGTACTATTCATGAAAAGTCTTTGCTATATGATTCACTTGTTTACTCATGTCATTACCTTTGCTTTGATGGCTGCATTCATTACATATGTTTACAAATAGTATGATCAAGATTATGATGGCATGTCACTTCAGAAATTATCTTTGTTATCGTTTTACCTGCTCGGGACGCTAAACTTGGGAGATGCTTGATACGTCTCCAACGTATCGATAATTTCTTATGTTCCATGCTACTTTATTGATGATACCCACATGTTTTATGCACATTATATGTCATATTTATGCATTTTCCGGAACTAACCTATTAACAAGATGAAAAGAACGATTGTTTTTCTGCTGTTTTTGGTTTCAGAAATCCTAGTAAAGAAATATTCTCGGAATTGGACGAAACTTTCGCCCAGGGTCCTATTTTTGCACGAAGCTTCCAGAAGACCGAAGACCTAACGTGGGGCCACGAGGAGGCCAGGGGGTGGCCGCGGCCCAGGCCCTGGCCGCCGACCTGTCCTGGGCCCTGGTGTGGCCCCTCGTTGACCCTCCGCCTACTTAAAGCTTCCGTCGCGAAACCCCCATCGAGAGCCACGATCTGGAAAACCTTACAGAGACGCCGCCGCCGAATCCCATCTCGGGGGATTCTGGAGATCGCCTCCGGCACCCTGCCGGAGAGGGGATTCATCTCCCAGGAGGACTCTACACCGCCATGGTCGCCTCCGGAGTGATGAGTGAGTAGTTCACCCCTGGACCATGGGTCCATAGCAGCTAGATGGTCGTCTTCTCCTTGTTGTGCTTCATTGTTAGATCTTGTGAGCTGCCTAACATGATCAAGATCATCTATATGTAATACTATATGTTGTGTTTGTCGGGATCCGATGGATAGAGAGTACTATGATTATGGTGATTATCAATCTATTGTTCATGTGTTGTTTATGATCTTGCATGCTCTCCGTTATTAGTAGAGGCTCTGGCCAAGTTTTTACTCTTAACTCCAAGAGGGAGTATTTATGCTCGATAGTGGGTTCATGCCTCCATTAAATCTGGGACAGTGACAGAAAGTTCTAAGGTTGTGGATGTGATGTTGCCACTAGGGATAAAACATTGATGCTATGTCTAAGGATGTAGTTGTTGATTACATTACGCACCATACTTAATGCAATTGTCTGCTTGCAACTTAATACTGGATGGGGTTCGGATGATAACCTGAAGGTGGACTTTTTAGGCATAGATGCATGCCGGATAGCGGTCTATGTACTTTGTCGTAATGCCTGATTAAGTCTCACTATATTTATCATATCATGTATATGCATTGTTATGCCCTTTTCTATTTGTCAATTGCCCGACTGTAATTGGTTCACCCAACATGCTTTTATCTTATGGGAGAGACACCTCTAGTGAACTGTGGACCCCGGTCCTATTCTTTACATCGCATACAATCTACTGCCAATACTTGTTTTACTGTTTTCTTGCAAACAATCATCTTCCACACAATACGGTTAATCCTTTGTTACAGCAAGCCGATGAGATTGACAACCTCACTGTTTCGTTGGGGCAAAGTACTTTGGTTGTGTTGTGGTTCCACGTTGCGGAATCCCTGTGTTGCGCCGCACTACATCCCGCCGCCATCAACCTTCAACGTGCTTCTTGCTCCTACTGGTTCGATTAAACCTTGGTTTCTTTCTGAGGGAAAACTTGCCACTGTGCGCATCATACCTTCCTCTTGGGGTTCCCAACGGACGTGTACATCTACGCGCATCACGCTCCCAAGTTGCTTCTTCCTCAGTATGGTGACTCCACTGAACTTTGCAGAACTTGATGGTCTTGGTACGAGTATTCCTTTCAGCTCTTTCCAAGATCTTGATCGGTTTCTCCTCATAGGTCAGGTCACTCTCCAAATGAACTTCTTCGAGGGGTACTGTATCATTCAATGGGGTTTCTGACATCTCAGGGTGACACTTCTTCAGTTGGCTGACATGGAACACATTGTGCACGGCTGAAAGAACTCAGGCAACTCAATCTCATAGGCTACTTCTCCTTTGCGAGATAACACCTTGAATGGTCCAATAAATCTCGGAGCTAATTTCCCTTTGATTCCAAATCTTTTGACACCTCGAAGAGGCGACACTCTGAGGTAAACTCTATCTCCTACCTCATAGGAAACATCGCTACGCTTTTTATCAGCATAGCTCTTCTGCCTGGATTGTGCTATCTTCAACCTATCTTTGATCAGTCTAACCTTCTCTTCAGCTTCTTGAATAATATCAGGTCCAAACAGACTTCTTTCTCCTAACCCACTCCACAGTAGTGGTGTGGTGCATTTCTTCCCATACAAGGCTTCAAATGGTGACATCTCAATACTAGCTTGATAGCTGTTGTTGTAAGAGAATTCTGCATATGGCAGGTTGTCATCCCAACTAGATCCATAATCTAGAGCACAAGCTCTCAACATGTCCTCTAAGATCTGATTCACTCTCTCAGTTTGACCATCTGTCTGTGGATGAAAAGTTGTACTGAACTCCAGCCTAGTTCCTAGTGATTCATGCAATTGCTTCCAGAAATGTGAGGTAAATTGGGTACCTCTATCAGAAACGATACTCTTGGGCACACCATGGAGGCACACAATTCTCTTCATGTAGATATCCGCTAGCTTCGCACTAGTGTAAGTGGTCTTCACTGGCACAAAGTGAGCTACCTTGGTCAAACGACAGACTACTACCCAGATTGAATCATATCCTGATTTTGTTCGGGGTAATCCTGTAATAAAGTCCATACCAATTTGATCCCATTTCCAGTCTGGAACCTTCAACGGTTGCAATAAACCTGCTGGTTTCTGGTGCTCAGCCTTTACTCTGCTACACACATCACACTTGGCTATATACTCTGCGATGTCTCGCTTCATGTTGTTCCACCAGAATCTCTCCTTCAAATCCATGTACATCTTGGTATTACCAGGGTGAATGGAATAGGGTGTCTCATGAGCTTCCTGAAATATCAGCTTCCTAAGTTCAGGGTCATTGGCTACGCATATCCGTTTTCCGAACCAAACTGTTCCTTGCTCATCTTCACTAAAACCTTTGGCCTTATCTTCCTTCAGGTTTTCCTTTATCTTCTCTATATCTTCATCTCCCTTCTGGGTTTCTTTTATTCTATCCATCAGTGTAGGTTGTACTATTAGCGACGCTATAAAGCCTTGTGGTACTACTTCCAAACTGAGGTCCTTCAATGCCTTGCATAGATCTTCATGTAATTCTTCTGTCGATAGGCAATTCACATAAACCTTACGGCTTAAAGCATCAGCCACTACATTTGCTTTACCAGGGTGGTATTGCAAACTCAGATCGTAATCCTTGATGAGTTCCAACCATCTTCTTTGTCTCATGTTCAATTCCTTCTGGGTGAAGATGTACTTCAAACTCTTGTGATCGGTGAATATCTCACATCGTTTCCCCATCAAATAGTGTCTCCAGGTTTTCAGTGCATGAACCACTGAAGCCAACTCAATATCATGTGTGGGGTAATTTACTTCATGCTTCTTGAGTTGCCTGGAAGCATAGGCTGCTACCTTGCCTTCCTGCATCAACACACTTCCTAGTCCTTGACGAGAAGCGTCACAGTAGACCTGGAATTCTTTCTCCAGATCAGGTAAGCACAGGATTGGTGCAGACACTAATCTCTTCTTCAACTCCTGGAAACTAGTTTCACAAGCTTCAGTCCAGGCAAACTTCTTCTCTTTCTTTAGTAATTCTGTCATTGGTTTTGCAATCTTGGAGAAATTCTCAATGAACCTTCTGTAGTAACCTGCCAATCCTAAGAAACTGCGAATTTCTCCAACATTCTTCGGAGTTTCCCATTCTGTCACCGCAGCTACCTTGGATGGATCCACAGCAATTCCTTCCTTGGATATGACGTGTCCAAGAAATCCTACTTCACTGAGCCAGAACTCACATTTACTAAACTTGGCATATAGCTGGTGTTCTCGAAGTTTCTCCAATATCAAACGAAGATGTTTCTCATGCTCTTCATTGCTCTTGGAATAGATAAGTATGTCGTCAATGAAAACTACGACAAACTTGTCAAGGAATTCCATGAACACTTTGTTCATCATATTCATGAAGTATGACGGAGCATTGGTTAAGCCAAAAGGCATCACCGTGTACTCGTATGAGCCATATCTAGTGACGAAGGCTGTCTTGGGAATATCCTGCTCCCTAATCTTGAGTTGAAAGTATCCAGACCGAAGATCGATCTTGGAAAATACACTTGCTCCTTCCATCTGATCAAACAAGTCATTGGTCCTCGGTAGGGGATATTTGTTTTTGATGGTTACTTCATTCAGTGATTGATAATCCATCACCAAACGCTGACTATTGTCCTTCTTCATAACAAACAGAACTGGGGCTCCCCACGGGGATGAACTCTCTCTGATGAATCCCTTGCGCTGCTGCTCCTCAAGCTGCTTTTTAAGTTCCTTTAACTCATCAGTGGACATAGGATAAGGTCTCTTTGCTATAGGGCCCGTGCCCGGAAGCAAGTCAATCAAAAACTCCACATCTCTATCTGGTGGCATTCCTGGTAATTCCTCTGGAAAGACATCTGGGTATTCTCTTACTATGGCCACTTGGTCTAGGCTAACCTCCTTAAGATGGTTTAGGCTAATCCCCTTAAGATAGTTCAGCCTAATATCCTTAGGTTCCAGTCGAGATTTGTACCTAATCTTCTTACCCTCTGGGGTTGTTAACGTGATGGCTCTATTGGCACAATATATGACTCCACCATAGGCAGTCATCCAATCCATTCTCAAGATAACATCCACACCTTGGGATTCCAAAATTACCAGTTGGGTTGGATCACGTCTTGGCGGCATTTGTGGTTGTTTTAGCATAGATGAGAATCAAGATAGACAGATCTAGGGAATAAAATTTCCTACCCATGCACAAACAAATCACACAACCAAACAAAAACATTCCAAACAAAAACATTTAAAACAAGAAATTCCAAACTTTCTTTAATAAGTAATAAGGTTCAAAAATACGCATAGACTAGTTGGTACTGCCATACATCTGGTAGTAGGGCAATACAACAGAACGTAACGGAAATACATATGAGTCAATGGGGTCATCTAATGCCTCTTGACTACCTTAACAAGCTAAAGAATATGGCTACTTGCTCGTCTTCCTTGATGGTTTTCATGAGTTAGGTCATCTAAGGAAAGAGGAAAACATTTTTGAAGATGGAATAGATGAGAGTACTAGAAGTTCACAAAGTACACTTTTTCTTTAATAGAAACAAGATTTGATAGATTTTTCATCCTAGGGTCTTCCTATTTCTAATCCAAACCTAGGGTCTCGATTCTACAGGCAACACTATGCTCTGATACCATTTTGTAACGTCCTACCTTTTAACAAAGGTAGAACACCTGTGTTCAGTGCTACTCCCTGGATCACTGATAGCACCACAGTACAAAATATAGCATTCATAGCAATAGTATCAATATTACAACGTAATGATCCGGTACGACAAATAAGGGAAGATACAACTGGCATAGTCCAAATGACTAGCATCAAATAAAGTTCAAATATCTAACACAGCGGAAATAAAGTAGCATGGAGCCTCCATCTTCATCATGCGCCACAGGCAAACATGTTGGAATGTAGACTCGAGATCCTATCAATAATCTTCATCAGAGCCTGCACGTTTGAATATGCAGCCCCACGAATGGAGGTCAGTACAATGATGTACTGGCAAATGACACTTATTTGGTGGCAGTTTTGAAAAGACTAACTACATGAATTTGGCTGGTGGAGCTAGGCTATTTGCATAAAGCCAGTTTTATCCTATATTTGTTAAAACATTTGAAATCTTTGAAAATCATCGTGGGTGTTCAGAGGGCGCACCATGACACACCACGAAGTTTATTAGGGTAACTTTGAATTCCATCATGGGTGTTCAGAGGGCTCACCATGACACACCATGAAGGGTCTCTAGCGCATTTTAATTGACTTTAGAAAACAAAAGGGGTGTTGAGATTCTTCAGTACAATCCCTGTCTAGCAGCTCAAATTGTCCATGACCGGGACACGGCTAAGATCTTAGATTTAACTCTCGAGAGGTTGTGCACTTTCACCTTAAGACCCATCCTACCCAAGAGTAAGATGAGACAAGACCTTTGGGAAGAGAAGTTCACCCATACTAGCCAGACCCGTTTCTCTTGCATTTCTGCAACCACCCTCTAATCCGACAACAGGATGAACCTCCACAACTTAAGAATCTTGGCAGAGCCATATACCATAAGGCTGCACTGGAAGCCATCTAAAACAGTGAAGACCTACAAATCTCTTTGTTCCTGGGTGGCGATCCACAAGTGCACGCTCAGGCGAAGACAACCACAATGTGGCCCTGAGTAGCACGCAACAAATGCGCACCCTCAGGCGAAGACAACCACAATGTGGCCCTGAGTAGCCACTCAACAATGCGCACCCTCAGGCGAAGACAACCACAACGTGGCCCTGAGTAGCCGCCCACCAATCAGCCAATCCACCCAGGTGTGCATTAAGGTTGTTAGTTTTTCAAAGTTTTGTAAACTTTTGTAAACCACCAAACAAATACAAGAGCGGCAATAATTTTGATAGTAGCCAGGTACGGCAAAGCATTTACCTAACAGGGGGCTCAGGGTGGCTATCCACTACTAGGAATTCTAGCATTGCATTCACTTTGAAAACAAAGAACAACCTATCATGCATACTACTAGAAAAACACTAATGCATTGAATAAAACGGGGTGAGAAGATGAGTGTCACTTGCCTTGCTCAAAGCAACCTGAACAATCACAGCAATCACAAGCAAGTCCCTGGTCCTTCTCACAATCTAAACAAGACAAACAGGAGCCAAATAAACACAACATTCTGAATGCACAACCATAGACATGTATGCATGCATGATATGCATCGTTTAATTTCACACATAGGTATGATGTGAAAATGTTTTATTATGTTTCCTCTGGTATTTAGAATGTTGGTAATGATCTCTGGTTGTATTTATTTTATTAGAGTTTTCTTTATAGCGCTATTAATCAATTAACAATGCATATACATCAACTAAAATAGGTACTGTAGTGTTTATGTTTTGTAAAAATCTTAACCCAACATCACTGGATAGGGTACAGTAATACAAGACCATAGCAATTGGATTCATTCAAAAATAGTTTACAGAATTTGAATTATTGTCAGATTACTAATTTGAGCATATTTGCAAAAGCAAGTTTGTGCACGTATCAACTTGGATCACCTCTGGTTCCATGATGAACTACATGTTCTAAGGATTTCAGAGACTACAAATTTGTAAATTTTAGCCCACTGGATTAATTTACACAATTTTTATAGTGTCGAAGGGTTAATTCTCTGTTTTGAATTATGGTGCAAAATGTATCACAGAACCTATACAGTATTGTTGCATGGTTGTGTTCTACAGGTTGTAAGCTTTCTAGCAATATAAAATTTGTTAAATTTGGGCCTACGGTTGATTTTATATGGATTTTACAAGTTGGAGACACAATCTGACATTTGAAGCAGAATTTAAATTCGGATTTTGACTAAGTTTGACTAGGCTGACTGTACCGCTACGTGGCTGTGGGTGATTGGCTGAGGGGGGCTGACTGGGCTGCCACGTCAGCGTACCGGTTCAGTAAAGGAGATTAAGACTTGGCCGTTGGATCTAGATCCAGCGGCTGGCAGCGGAACCTTCGGTGCTCACCGTGGCTGTTGCCGGCGACGGAGAAGGCGGCGTGCTGCGGCTCGGGCGGCGACGGTCGGCGGCGTTCTGGCGGTCGTCGGCGGCGGAGGAGGTACGGACGGGGTGCGCCCGGCCGAGGCGAGGCGAATGGCGGCGGCTCTGCGTGCTGTTGCTGCCTCGGGTGGCCGGGGGCGGTGGCCGGCGGCGTTGCGGTGGCTCCCCGGCTCGGAGGAGGCGACGACGAGGCGAAGCTCGGCGAGGAGAAGCGGACGGTGGTGGCGGCTCTCGCATCCGTGGCCTCGGCGGCCGCGGTGTGCGGTTGATGGCGGCGACGCGAGGCGGTGCTCCGGCGAGCAATTGCTCGGCCTGCGGCGCGGTTCGCGTGGGGGTGTGGGGAAAATGGAGAGAGAGTGGCGGGGCTTTAGAGGGGTGCGCTCGGGGCAGAGATAGGGGTGGGGGGCGAGTGGGGGAGGTGGGGGCTGTGCGTGGCGGGGCGTGGAGAACGTGGCGGGCGGAGGTTGAAGAAGATGGGGAAATGACAGGTGGGGTCCCGCCGTCACGAGAGGAGAGAAAGCAATGAGGAGGGCAGGCGGCGGGCTCGGCGGGTTGGCGTGCGGTCGGGCTGGCCCAGTTCGGTCGGTCCGTTTTGTTTTTTATTTCTCTTTTTCTGTTTTCTTTTATTTCATAACTTTTGATCCATAGATCCAATTGAGCTCAAAACTTTTTCTAAAAATTTGTAAAATCCAGAGGATTGTTTTAGAAATGAGATATACAAGAAAAGGTTCATTTGAAAAATAAATAAAAATAAATTATCACATAGGTTAACTAGCAACATAATACCACTAGAGTTTTACTTATTAAGGTTTATTCATTTTAGTTGACTTTTAATGCATGGATGAATGAATGCATGATGAACTTTTAAATTTTGAAAATTTAGGGATGTTGTATTATCGGCACTTGATGATGGAGATGATTGCTCACGGGGAAGGACTCCATTCACAACCACCTCTTGTTCGGCCATTTCTTAGGCGGTAAAGCCCGAGCAAGAAACCTTGCTCTGATACCACTTGAATGGATCGTAGCGAACAAGAGGGGGGGTGAATGGCGCTAAGACAAGTTTTAACCTTTTTCAATTTTAGCGCAACGGAAGGTAAAGGTGATAACTTTAGCAATAGTGGTGTTCCTACAGTGATGCTAGGACAAGTGCAATAAGTAAAGGAAACAACAAGATAGTAATAGTAAGGAGCTGACGCGTCGAAACCCACCGGCGAACGCGGCGGGTCAGCAAGTAAGGCGAGAACAGCAGGGCTGCGGCTGCTTCGGTCCCTCGGGCGGCCGACGCAAAGCCTCACCGGTCGCGCGATGCAAATTACAGGGCGTGCCACGACCTATGCAGTCGGAAGGTGTGGATGATGCCTCGCTTAGTTTCTGCAGAAGGCACACACGTACACGTTAAATACGAGCCTCGATCGGCTCTCGAGGTTATCTGTGAATCGGCTCATGGGTGATCACCCATGATTCATCCAGGTGGCCGAATATGGTAGTCTGCCCAGTCAAGATAAAGCATGAGATCCTGACGATTTGGTTTCACGCATAATCGGATCATCCTACTCACGATTGGGCCTCGCGCTCGCGCACGGTGATCGTAAAGAGCCTAGACAAGGCCTAAAAACCAACCGAGTTGATCCTCGGAACGTCTGTCTGGCACCAAACTACACCCTGCATGCCGCCGGATCCTCCAACCCTTTGTAAGGCCTAACTTTATTGCGGATATTAAACTAATCCTTGATGAATCAAGGAGCAACGAAAACAACGGATCGAGATCTGCTAAATAATGATCAGCGGAGGTGTCCCACCCATGATGAGGTGCAAGGACGGCTAGATGCGCAAGGGTTGCACCACACAACATATGATACTAAGAACAATGCTAACCCTACGCATCTATGATAACTACGTTGCTCGCCATCAAAAAGGCCTCAGCACGAGCAACGCATGAACAGCGTAGGCAGGCTCGTGCGCCCTGCGTCATGAATGCGATCTAGAGCAGCATGAGTGCTTCTGGGAGAAACCCTCGAGATGAAGGGGGGTTTGGCGATGCGCCGAGATTGGTTGTGTTGAACGTTGGTGTTTGTTGTTTATTCCATAAACCCCTAGATACATATTTATAGTCCGAGCGGACTTCTAATCGTGGGCGTGCACCAAACCGTGCCACGAGATGAACTCTAACTTCTACGCAGCCTACTATATTAAGATACATGGGCTAACTAGCCCAAACTCTGCGAATAAAGGCCGATTCACCTACTTCTTCCAAATAGATTCCTCACGTCCATCTTGATCGCGACCCCACCTCGACTTGGTCAAATCCTGGTGATAACACATGCCCCCCCTGGTTTTGGAAATAACATTTCCAAAATCATTATCTTTCTCGTCGGGTCATGTCGTGGCGGAGCAGAAACCGTCGCAGAGCCCTTCATCATGATAACTTACCTTCTGCTTCTCTGCACACGATTTGACGAGTTTGGCACCACCCCCTCGAGAAACCGTTCGAGTATTTACTCCATGCCCTTTTATTTAACCGCATCGAAACAGGTTCTCCCTTCGTCTCCTTTCGCATTGGCATCCCAAAAAACCCTCCTGAGCCACCATGTCTTCTTCTTCCTCCGCCTCATCGGGCTTTCCCATCGAGTCCTCCTCTTCCCGCGAGCCGACGCCGGAGTGGAACCCGGCGGAGGTCCACGGCCAGCACTCGCCGCGCCATCGAGGCCGGGAATGAGCCCAGCCATGATTTTTCCATCTGGTCAGAGGACGACAAGTCCCTGACTGATGGGGAGAGCGATCTCCGCTTCCTCGTCGAAAGGGAAGCGGTGGAAGAAAGCGAGGATGATCGCTTTCACACAGGATGGGGCCACCTCCCTGCTGCGGAGCGGTGGAGGAGGGATGTGAAGAAGGACGGCAAACTCTCAAACCGAGCCGCCGGCCAAGCATGCTTGCCTGCAGCACCAGAACCTCGGCGACGTCGGCGCGACGATGACGACGATGATGAAGATGAGGACAACGAGGTCTGATGGCGGTGCGTGGAGCAGCGACACCGAGCGGCGAGGAGCGACGGCGAACGGCGACGGCGACGGCGACAACGACGAGGGCAGCGACGGCCCCTAGATAGGATCGTAGCATAGGGCCAATAGTAGTAGGCGGGAACAATGTATCCCACTAGGACTTCCTTGAGAGCAATCAACTCTTTGTGTAAGAAATCTCGTCCATCAATGAAGAACTTTCCCGGTTTGATTTTGCCTTTTAGCCGATTTTCTCGCCGATTTGTCCCCTTTGCCAATGCATAACGAGCCGATAGCAACGCATCCCGGTCCTTCGACATTTACCCTTCCATCCTTCAGCGGCGATTCTCCTTACGGTGAGTGCAGTGCAGTGCCCCGAGCCTTAATCCAAGTGAGGATAAAGTGGACCAGCCGAGAGCAATGCATCGTCGGATTCCCCTTTGTGGGGCCATGTTAGCCAGATTTCAGCAAAATCGGCTCTCCCAACAGCCAAGTGTCTCCAGGCGAGCCGCCCCCGAGTTACTCAGCCTTCCATTGGTCCCCCGCGGTTACCTCTTGAGTCGATGGCCTTTGCATCGGCTTTCATATCCTTAAGTCGATGTCTGCTTTGCATCAGGCTGTGCTCAAAAATTTATCTGTTTGCATCAGTGTGCTCAAAATTTTAAATTTTTGGAAAGAAAGCCGATTTGTGTGTCGGCCCCCATACTTGATAATAATACCTCATATCTTCGTGTTTTAATTATCCACCTAGGTGCCCCCCAGGAGCGATTACATCAAGAAAAATTGATGAACGCCAGAAGCTCTTTAAACAATCCTCTTTCGGTCAAATGTCGATCCGAGCCAAAATAGATGGTGAGATAATTTTGGCGATTGTGGAGATCGGCCTCCCCGTTGCTTGCTCGGTGAAGGTTTTGTAATGTCCCTTCATAAAAAATTTTGGGGGCCGATCGCAAGGATCAGCTCGCCACCTTTGCTTATTGACATGCTCTTGTTACTCGTCCAGGGCCAGTGGATAAAACCAGCCCAATCTACGACTTTATCACGTCGGTGCGCTTGCTGTTGTCCACTGGGTGCATCGTGTAATCGTGGGGGCTCTACACTTCGCCGGACAAACGAGCACCATGTTTGTGCCAGTGATGTTTCATCATCGGCTTTTCTTTGCTTAGGGCGCCACTCCTTTCTTTGCGGCGGTCCCTCCTCATCAGGAGTCCCTCTGGACTTTCGCAGCCGAGATCAGGTGCGGCCTTCCTCAGCGTAAATCTGCCTTCAGCTTCCTCCGGACCGCGCAATCGCTGAACCTGCGCTTTTGTGAATGGCTGAGACCATCGGGGCACCACCTTGGACGGTGGTACATGTCTTCTTCTTCCTCCCTCGTCTTCGGAATCCTTGAGATCTTCCAACAGAGGGGTCTCAGCACGTCTGCTTTGTGGTGGGAGAGGCCCTAAGCGCGGACACGGACACGTTGGCTGCCTCCTTCTTCTTGATTACGTGCAGGCAATTGCCGATGCATGAAGCAATCGGCTCATTCTGAATCCCGGCGGTGTGCCGAAGAGAACTGATCCCAGCTCCCTGCCCCGTGTCGTCTTTGCTCCACTGACGTGGCGCTCTGCCGCTCCTCGTCGTGATTATGCCGACGATGTCTTCTGCCGCCGTTTCTGGCCAAACGATCTCTTTCATCATCGTCGCCGTATCGCCGCGGCGTTGGTCATGCCGACTCACATACTTGTTGAGGAGGTGATGAGAGAGGGGGTCGTTGATATCTTATGTTCTTCACTTCTCCCTCTGTGACGTGGCGCATCTTGACGGAGCCGATCGCATGGAGCGGCCCCCTCGTGTCTTTGCTACGAGAGCAGCTGCCCTCATCCCCGTCCTTCTTCTCAGAGTGGTGTCCAAGCTCTACCATGTTGATGTTGGCTGAGAAATCTGGCTGGCACCCTCCGAGGTGGGTAAACTCCACCATGTTGACGGCGGGAAGGGGTGTGTGTCGACCTTCATGGCATACTGGTTAAAAATTGGTCGCCCATTTTCTATTGCCATCTGGATCTGCTGACGCCACACCCTGCAGTCGTTAGTGGTGTGGGTGAACGTGTTATGCCACTTGCAGTATGGCTTTCCGTTCAGCTCTTGCACCGTAGGGACCTTGTGGCCTTCGGGTATCTTTATATGCTTCTCCGCGAGTCAGAGATCGAAAATCTGCTCGGTTTTCGTCACGTCGAAGTCAAACCCTCTTGGAGGCCCTGGTGGCTTCACCCATTTGCAGGTTACTGGGCCTGCCGCTCGAGTCCACTCAGCCACTGCGACCTCTTGTTCTCCCGTAGCACCTTCATCTTCACCTGCGTCAACCATGGTAACCACGCGCTTGAACTTGTCCTGGTAGACATCTGGGTGGCTGTCAGCTTCTGCACCATGTGTGCTAATGAAGGGTAGTCCGCTTGGGAGGCCACGTCCTTGATCAATGATGATAGACCCACCACCGCCAACTCGCCTGCTTTCTTTGTCGCTTACGTGAACCGAATAGCATCGGTTCCTAACGATCTTTGGTATTTGGATGTACTCCAGCTCTTGTTTCCCGGCATACATCCGTATTTGGCCTTGTCCAGCAATGTTCGGCCTCGAAGCCTCGGGTGATATTGCTCATGGAACCGTTCTTCCAAGCGCCAGAGTACGGAGCGGGATTCGGTAAGCGGCGCGTGTATAGCAAGAAAGCCGATCACGCGGGGATTGTGAAATGCCTCACACGCAGCTCGTCCGCGCTGAGATCATGCACGTTGTGCAAATATCGGCTCACATGCTCGATGGGGCTGGAGCCATCTGATCCGCCCGAACTTTGTAAGTCCGGGAGCGATATTTGGGTGATAGCGGGGATCAATTCGTACTCGTTTGGGTACGGCTTGGTATAGCGACCGTCTTCCTTTTCGGCATCATGCCGACCTGTTTCAGAATCGTACAAATCTGATCCGCGGTGATGGCGAAGGTGCGAACCTTGAAGATTAGCCAAGGTGGCGTACTTGACACGACCATGCTTGTTTTTCGGTTACGCGAGCCAAGTTTGCGGGGCCAGGCTCTGGAGTTTTGTCGGGGTGGCGTATTTGCTTCAGCCACGTCACTTCTCGGAGTCTGCCTCAGCGTTCCTCTGTTGTTCCAGTCCCCATTGTTGCGACCTGGTTCGAAGTGCCCAGTCTTTGCGATCTGGCAAGTACGCGCATGCGTGTCCAGTGCGGGATCTCCTTGGGCGCGTCATGTAGAAATTGGTAATCACTGGGGTCACCACCAATCTTGTAGGCAGTGATACGTCTCCAGCGTATCGATAATTTCATATGTTTCATGCTGCTTTATTGATGATACCTACATGTTTTATGCACATTATATATGTCATATTTATGCATTTTCTGGAACTAACCTATTAACAAGATACCGAAGAGCCAGTTGATTTGTGTTTTTATAACCCATTTTGGTTTGAGAAATCCTAGTAAAGAAATATTCTCGGAATTAGACGAAACTTTCGCCCCGGGGTCCTATTTTTGCACAAAAGCTTCCCGGAAGACCGAGAGCTAACGAAGTGGGACACGAGGCGGCCGAGGAGGGGGTGGCCGACCGTGACCCAAGCCCTGGCGCGCCGGCCTAACCTGCGGGCCCCTCGTGTGGCCCCAACGTTGACCCTCGCCTACTTAAAGCTTAGTCGCGAGCCCCCGGTCTGAGGAGCCACGTCCCGGAAAACCTTACGGGAGACGCGCCGCCGCGTCCCATCTCGGGGGATTCAGCCAGATAGCCTCCGGCACCCTGCCGGAGGAGGAGATCATCACCGGAGGCCTCTACACGCCATGGTCGTATCGGAGTGATGAGTGGGTAGTCCACCCCTGGACCATGGGTCCATAGCAGTTGCTAGATGGTCGTCTTCTCCTTGTTGTGCTTCATTGTTGGATCTTGTGAGCTGCCTAACATGATCAAGATCATCTATCTGTAATTCTATATGTTGTGTTTGTCGGGATCAGATGGATAGAGTAATATGATTATGGTGATTATCAATCTATTGTTCATGTGTTGTTTATGATCTTGCATGCTCTCCCTTATTAGTAGAGGCTCTGGCCAAGTTTTTACTCTTAACTCCAAGAGGGAATTTATGCCGATAGTGAGTTCATGCCTCCATTGAATCCAGGACGAGTGACGAAAGTTCTAAGGTTGTGGATGTGTTGTTGCCACTAGGGATAAAACATTGATGCTATATCCAAGGATGTAGTTGTTGATTACATTACTCACCATACTTAATGCAATTGTATGTTGCTTTGCAACTTAATATTTGGAGGGGGTTCGGATGATAACTTGAAGGTGGACTTTTTAGGCATAGATGCGGTTGGATGGCGGTCTATGTACTTTATCGTAATAATGACCTGATTAAATCTCACTATATTTATCATATCATGTATATGCATTGTTATGCCTTTCTCTATTTGTCAATTTCCCGACTGTAATTTGTTCACCAACATGCTTTTTATCTTATGGGAGAGACACCTCTAGTGGACCTGTGGACCCGGTCCTATTCTTTACATAGCATACAATCTACTGCAATTGTGTTTACTGTTTTCTTTACAAACATCTTCCACTCGATACGTTTAATCCTTTGTTACAACCAAGCCGGTGAGATTGACAACCTCAGCATTTCGTTGAGGCAAAAGTACTTTGAATTGTGTTGTGCGAGTTCGCGTTGGCGTAGGAATCACAGTGTTGCGCCGCATCACATTTAGCGACCATCAACCTTCAACGTGCTTCTTGGCTCCCCCTTGGTTCGATTAAACCTTGGTTTTCTTACTGAAAACTTACTGTTGTGCGCATCATACCTTCCTCTTGGGGTTCCCAACGGACGTGTACATCTCGCGCATCAAGCATATTTTTCTGGCGCCGTTGCCGGGGAGGGGAGATCAAGACACGCTGCAAGAGAAGTCTCCACTTCTCAATCTCTTTACTTTGTTTTTGTCTTGCTTTATTTTATTTACTACTTTGTTTGCTGCACTAAATCAAAATACAAAAAAATTAGTTGCTAGTTTTACTTTATTCTTTGTCTTGCTCTCTATATCAAAAACACAAAAAAATTAGTTACTTGCATTTACTTTATCTAGTTTGTTTTATTCACTGTTGCTAAAATGAATACTCCCGAAAATACTAAGTTGTGTGACTTCACAAATGCAAATAATAATGATTTCCTATGCACACCTATTGCTTCACCTACATCATAATTCTTTGAAATTAAACCTGCTTTACTAAATCTTGTGATGAGAAGATCAATTTTACAGTGTTAGTTACTGATGATGCTGCTGCACATCTCAATAATTTTGTTGAACTTTGTGAAATACGAAAAGTATAAAGATGTAGATAGTGATATTATTAAATTGAAAGTGTTTCCTTTCTCATTAGAGGAAGAGCTAAAGATTGGTTGCTATCTTTGCCTAAGAATAGTATTGATTCATGGACTAAATGCAAGGATGCTTTTATTGGTAGATATTATCCTCCCGCTAAAATTATATCTTTGAGAAGTAGCATAATGAATTTTTAAACAATTAGATACTGAACATGTTGCTCAAGCATGGGAGAGAATGAAAACTTTGGTAAAGAATTGCCCAACCCATGGACTGACTACTTGGATGATCATCCAAACCTTCTATGCAGGACTAAATTTTTCTTCGCGAAATTTATTGGATTCAGCTGTTGGAGGTACCTTTATGTCCATCACATGGGGGCGGCTACAAAACTTCTTGATGATATGATGATAAATTACTCTGAATGGCACACGGAAAGAGCTCCACAAGGTAAGAAGGTAAAGTCTGTTGAAGAAACCTCTTCCTTGAGTGATAAGATTGATGTGATTATGTCTATGCTTGTGAATGGTAGATCTAATGTAGATCCAAATAATGTTCCTTTAGCTTCATTGGTTGCTCAAAGAAGAAAATGTTGATGTGAATTTCATTAAAAATAATAATTTCAACAACAATGCTTATAGGAACAACTATGGTATTAACTATAGGCCATATCATGCTAATGGTAATGGTTGTGGTAATTCTTATGGGAATTCTTACAATAATAATAGGGTGTACCCTCTGGTCTTGAATTATTCTTAAAGAATTTATTAGTACACAAAGCTTGCTTTTAACAAATCTGATGAGGAAAAGCTTGATAAAATTGATACTATTGCTTCTAGAGTTGATAGACTTGCCTGCGATGTTAATCTTTTAAAATTGGAAAGTTATGCCTAATAATGATATTGATAATAAGATTACTACTACAGCAAATGCCATCAAGTTAGAATTAATGAGAATATAAGATTAATGGCTGAACTACGTGCTAGGTGGGATAAGAAGAAAATGAAAAACTAGCTAAAGAGAATAATGTAGCTAAAGTTTGGACTATTACCACCACTAGTAATGTTGATTCTATCACATGTTGCTGCACCTCCTACTATCAATGATAAAATAATTGGTGTTGGCAATGCTACTACCCCTAGTGCAAAGCGTGCAAAAGCACTTTGAAATTGCTAAAGCTATTTGAAACTTGCTTGTGATAAAGCTATTTGAAATTTTTTCCAACCTTGGGAACAATGATCCCATTCCTGTAGCTCATAACGATTTAGATTTTGATGATTGCCACATCTCTGAAGTTATAAAAGTTCTTACAAAAACTTGCTAAAAGTCCTAATGCTAGTCCTATAAATGGCTTTCATGAAACATATTACAAATGCTCTCATAAAGCTAGAGAAGAGAAACTAAAACTTGAAACTTCTATTCCTAGAAAGTTAGAAGATGGTTGAGACATCATTAAAATGAAATTCAATGACTTTGAATGTAATGCTTTATGTGATCTTGGTGTAAGTTATTACTGTTATGCCTAAAAAGATTTATGATATGTGACTTGCCACCATTGAAGAATTGTTATTTGGATGTTAATCTTGCCGATGATCTTAAAAAAAGAAACCTTTGGGGAGGATTGATAATGTGCACATTACGGTTAACAATAACTATGTCCCCGTTGATTTTGTTGTCTTGGATATCGAATGCAGGCATCTTGTCCAATTGTGTTGGGAAGACCTTTTCTTGGAACTGTTGTCGGTGCTGTTATTGATATGAGGAAGGTAATATTAAATATCAATTTCCTCTCAAGAAAGGTATGGAACACTTCCCTAGAAAGAGAATGAAGTTTCCCTTTTGATTCTATTATTAGAACAAGCTATGATGTTGATGCTTCTACTCTCGATGTTACTTGATTTGCACTTTGTGGCTGAAAGGCGTTAAAGAAAAACGCTTATGGGAGACAACCCATGTTTTTACCTACAGCAATTTTTTGTTTTGTTGAGTCTTGAAGTTGTTTACTACTGTAGCAACCTCTCCTTATCATATTTTTGTGCCAAGTAAAGTTTCTATGTCAAAGTTGATGTTATATTTGGGATTCCTGCGCAGAAACAGCATTAATCTGTCACGAATCTGGGCACGATTCTCTGTAGAAAATTAGAAAAATACACTTGAATTTACGACGTGATCCCCCAGATATGTCACCGCAACTTTCATTAGTTTTGAGTTTTTTCCATTTGAGCAAGTCTAGTGCGACTTTAAATTCGTCTTTACGAACTGTTCTGTTTGACAGATTCCGTCTTTTATTTCGCATTGCCTCTTTTGCTATGTTGGATTTAT